>JWIV01000063.1:3835960-4181454 GCA_000966865.1 Fusarium sp. JS626 | reverse complement strand
AAATAGGTAATTAAGGCCTTAAGAGTTATAAATAATCTATAAAGCTAGAACTAATAGAAGTTATATATAAGGCGCTAAGGGGTTAGAGTTAAAGTTAGTTAAGGCAGCTTAAAGTTAAAGGTAGCTTTAAGCCAAGGAATTAAATTAGATTACGTAACCCTTATTAAAATCCTACTATACTTACTTCTATAATATAATACGTAATATTATTAATAATATTATTAACTAGAGAGCTCTTTTATATAATTAGCTAATTATAAGCCTGTTAAATCTATATCCCTTTATTATACTATATTTATTTATATTATATTAATTTTCCGGCTTAATATTAATAATTAATAATTAATTAAGCTACTTAAAGATTAATTATATAGCCCTAGGTATAGCTATACTAGCCTGCTTTAAGTTTAATAACTAGCTATAAAATACTTTAATTAGCTTATACTAATTAATAAAGTAAATAATTTAGCTTTTACCTAGGGAGTTATAATCCCTTTATATTTATAAAAGCTTTATAATAAGCCTTATAACCTATCTATATATAGAAGCTAGGCTAAGTATATTTTATACTATAGTTTAAACTATAAGCCTCTTTTCTTAACTATTAGAGAGGTATTAATATAATTTATAACTATACCTATAGGAAAATCTACTTTTAATTTAACTAATTAAAGTGCTTTTTAACATGGAATTTTAATAAGCTATATTCTTAATACTAACTTTAAGGTATATAACCTTATAAATTACCTTATTAAGCTATAATATAATATAATCTAGTATTAAAAGATATAAAGAAGGTTAAATATATTTTTTTAAGGTATGTACTTTTAAGTAGGGCTTTATACTTAATATAGTAAGGCTTACGTTATTAGCGTTATATCTAAGTAAATTAAATGTTAAGAAACTTTATTACTGCCCTGTAATAGCCCTATATTACAGGGCCCACTTCAGGGGGTCGGAATCTAGGGGCGGTTGGAAAACCCCTAAGTCAACTTACCGAAACGATCCGGTGGAAGGACATCTCGTACGATTCAATTAGGCTCGGTATACAGGGCGCTCAAAATATAGTCTCAGGTTACAATGCCAGTCTATTTATGATAATTTGAGGTGTGTGTCTAGCCCATCACTGTTAAGAAGAAAAGAACAAAACATTCAAGTATTGCCGATCTCTCACTGTGAGAGGCCACATGCTACAGCGCCTGTGTTAGACAAGCTGTGGTAACGGCCGTGCCGATTCAGCTTGTTCCCTACCTGCATGTCATCTTACCCTAAACTTCGGGCTAGAATTTTCTAGCCGGTACGTCCATTGGTCGAGGTCACAATAGAAGATACTAATCAGCATGACCTCATGATCATTGGATCTTACCAACTGTTGAGCTTGTTGATATATAATCTTGATTTGAGTAATGGTTTGAAACTGGGCGACCTTGTGCTGTTACACAGTCAACTATCACGAAAATGGTGCTATTCGCCCCAAATCTTTTGATGTGTCAGGATAAAGTGCTGGTCATTTAGTGGCCGATTGATAAAAGAGGGCTTTGGGCAAATCAACCAATCATAAAAGATTATTTATGCAAGCCCGGCAGGGTTGCACAAACCGGTCACTGGATCGGCAAACATTAGATCATAACCCGTCATGGAAAAGTGAGAAAAAGAAGCACAAGGAAATCATTTCGCCGACTGGGTATCGATAAAATATGATAAAGAGCTGCACAATCATGTGGATAGTCCACGGGGTATAACGAACCTGTAAGTTTGTGTAGCTATTTCCTGCAACCGAGGAGAAACAATTGCAAAGTGTTAGGTTCGGGTGGGAGAGCCGACCCACGTGCACAAATTGTTTACCGCACGAAAGGTCAGACAAAAAGCACTGACTGATTGATTAACGATGATTGATTAAGCATTGATTGATAAAGAAATTGCGACATGGCAAGAACCTCCTGTTTCGGACCTCTCTGTTTACCCAGTCAAGGATCTAACGACCTTGGATAAACTCTCAAACCCCCCTTTTGATAATCATCTTCAAAGCAATTACGGAGTGCCACGCATTATTTAACCTAGGTTCTGATCTGTTGCCATTGGGGAGATCGAGTGCCAAGAAGGGGGCTAGAATCGCCCTGGACCGGGACTCCTCGAATTCGGGTTTTCTTACCCCAGGTCTACGGAGTAGAGAAAGGAGAATTACATGGTGCCATGGGTGTGTCCGGGCGATTGGGTTGTAAGGCACGGAGTACTGATCGATCATCATTTACAGTGCTCCGTACCTGGGAGTGAACAGTGAACGAGAATGAGTTAACATGACTACAGTATTGAGTCGACTTTTGTTAAATGCTATTTATATCTAGAAATATCCTTTGGTTGTGCGGATAGTTATATAAAGCAAAGAAACGCAACTGTCACCGAAAAGTTACAGGGAACGACGATCGGAAAGTATCACGGTAGGTATCTGACTGTTTATCAATAGCGGCACACCCCTCATTAGGTTGCCTTTTGCTTTGCCTCTGCCCACCCGACAGACCTGATAGCCCCACGGTGGATACCCATCCCCAACCCGTATCGGGGGTGCGTTCCCTACAACCATGGCAATGACAATGGTAAATGGGCTTGGATTTTTTAAAACCTCCCGCTCTCGGCCGCCATTTGACTCTTTGCCCCCTCCAGCTTTCTTCTCAACTTCTCTCTCCCACAAACAATCCTTCCTTTTTTCCCACAACATCTTATCAATCGTATTTGCTCTGCTGCCCTCCAGAGTAAAATCACTTATCTTATCCTACAACACCTTTCTCTACAGCCAAGTGACAGCACCCACAATCCCTGTTACTGCTGGATCGTCATGCTATTTGCATACTGACGTCGCTTTTTAAACCACACCACACAAACCCTCACGATTTACTTGCTTCGAAGAGCAATTCGACAACGCCTACGCCCGACTTTCCGATTGCTCAATAACAACTCTCAGCGGGTGTCCAGCTCAAATTTTTGGCCCATCATGACTACTCCTACAATTCGAATTGACGGCATCGTCAACCCCGCCGCTCAACCTCATCCCGAACTGATCATGGCCGAGGGTGCCCCTTCAATTGCACCCTCATTGACCTACTCAGACGATTCCGACTCCCAAGAAGACGAGCCCGTCATCCCTCTCGAGCGCCGCCGCCGTGCATCCACACGCCTGATTGCTCAGAATGCTAGGGACATTCAGCGAATCACTGGTGAGACACCAGCTGAGTATATGGGGCGCTGCTGTGGTGGAGCTTGCTGCATGAGCGACCGAAACAATGTCGAGTACGAGCAGGTTACACTGCCTGACAACGATGCCTTCAAGTCTCTAGGTCTTCGACTCGAGAACATCCCAGCCAACCTGACCGGTATCATCCCTATGCCCGAGCAAACTGTCTCGTTCACCTCAATTCCTCGGCCGACTTCTTCTCCCACCGATTCTGCCGTGTCTCTCGGCTCCGATTCTGAGCCCGTTTTTTCGGCCGCCTCATCAAAGAACAAGTACCTTGTACCAGGTCCTGAGTACGCAGGCGTTGATACCTCGATTCAACCTCCTCGCTTCGTTCAACCTCACCCTCCCCATAACGTTTACCCAGCCAGGATCCACAACACTCGCGAGCTCACTAAGCCTGGTGCTGAGAAGAGAACTTTCCATTTCGACCTCGATATTACCGACTATCCTCCAGAGGAGGTCTTCGACTTCAAGGTTGGTGGTGCCATTGGCGTCATGGCCCCCAACGATGAGATTTCTGTGGATGAAATCCTCGACACTCTTATGATCCCGCGCTTCCAGCGTGATAAGCCTGTTCTCATGAAGACCACCAAGGGCCGCTGGCCCACTGTCTGGGGCGACGAGAAGCCCCGAGAACTCATCACTACCCGTCGTGAGCTCCTCACCTGGACCACCGATATTCAGTCCTATGCTCCAACCAAGGAGCTTCTTCGCGTAATTGCTGAGCATGCCAGTGCTCCCAACGAAAAGAAGATTCTTATGTACCTTTGTTCCAACGAGGGTGCTAGCATCTTCGCTGACTTCCGTGGCGGACCCCATGTGACTCTCTCACAGATCCTCAACGCATTCCCCAGCTCCCACCCTCCTATGGATCAACTTCTCTCGGTTCAAGCTCAGCTTATGCCACGATTTTATTCTCTTTCCAACGACCCTACAGAATCATACACACTCCGAGAGCACGCCCAGCGTCGCTTGATTGAGATCGCCGTCACAGTCCATGACTCGATGGACTGGAGACGTGGTTGCCGTGCCGGTGTTGGATCTGGCTTTTTTGAGCGTCAGGCTCACAAGTTCATGAGAGCTCAAGCTGCTGGTGAACGTGCACCACAAGTGTTTATCCCTATGTTCAAGGGTTTGATGGCCAACCCATTAGCCAAGCAGTTCAACTCGGATGGTCCCATGCTGCTGATTGGTGCCGGTGTCGGTATTGCCCCCTTCCGTGGTTTCGTCCAGCGACGCCTCAAGCAGGCCAACTGTGCCAACAAGGTCTGGGTCCTCCAAGGCATTCGAGACTCATTGGTAGATGAGATCTATAGTGGGGAGTGGGGAGTGCACGAGGAAGAGGTCAAGCGTGTTGTCCAAAGTCGAGTGGGTACTGGCAAGTATGTACAAGAGGAGGTTATGAACCAATCTGATCTGGTCTGGTACATCATCAACTCTCTGGACGGCCGCATCTTTGTATGTGGAAGCAGTAAGGGTATGGGTGAAGGTGTTGAGGAAGCTCTTTGTGACGTTGCCATGGAGAAGGGTAACCTCGAGCGCGAAGAGGCTCACAACTTCTGGCAGCTCAAGAAGGAGGAGGGCAAGTACATCTCTGAAACATGGTAGATGCCATGGGTCCGCGTTTTACTTACTACTGGAACCACATGGGAATTTTGAGGTATGCTGGACGATATTCCGCATACTGCTAGAGTGGTGATGAGATAAAGAGCATTGTAAAAAAGGGAATATCACCGGCTGGCGCAAGCTAGAAGGCCGAAGCGCAAGCGAGAAGGATGGGACATGGCATTTTCTGATTCGAGACGAGAGCATTGGGACACGGCAAAGGCGTTATACGGCGATATATGGGTTGCAAAGTTGGGTGATTGCCCGGGTGGACCGCGTATTGGCCATCTTTTTCTTCTACGGAAAATACCTTTGGTGGATTGGGCAGGATAGCATCATGGCAGAGCTTGCTTTCTGCATCAAGAAACTGAATCTACAATTTTTGAATAAGTATCCTTCATTTATGCGTTGGAAATGTCGATAATGCATGGCTTGTCAAATTCCTGTGAGGGTACATCGTAAGGAGTACCATAACCGATCTACCTATATAACTCCTATCGCTTCATGCGTCAAACCCTACTGGTCGCAATATTTCGGCATATGGTGCACTACTGCACTGCTGACACTCTCACGGCGCGGACCGCCTCTGAAGCATTTTCTTGGCCAGGATATTTTACCTTCACTTGGTGATAAGCCTGTCAGATTCTAGCCTCGTGACGACATATTTCCCCTTCTGGTATATTGTCTTATATGATAGGCTCCCCACTTACATGTGACAGCTGTCTCACATGCATGAGTGGTTGTCCATGTTATTGGTGTTTGTGTTAGCGAGCCTCAATCCCATTTCTATCCTGAATATCCGAGCCTTCGGCGTCACTATCAATCTCGCGCGCGCGTATTGTTAGTCATGATAGACTAAAGTTTTAGCGGATTCTGTAGAAACTCTAATCTGATAATTATCAAGCCTGCATGAGTTTAGATATTGGAAAGAAAATGTATGCTTCCGAATTGGTTTCGAGATAATGCGGAGTTGTGATTATGACTTATCAAACATTCTATACTTGACGAAGGTGCTTACTCGAAATGGCATATTGTCAGCAGAATAAGTTAATGGTAACTAATCACCGCCTGTGTTATATTTCTAACCGATGTACAACACCTCGATCCTCCACTAAATCAGAAACTCAAATCAGATCCGTACACAGGTAAACTTTACTATATGCGAAGAATACAACTATAGAACATTACCAATAATCTCAACCTCGTAATATCTCACTAACTTCACAACATCCGAAACACCAGATCTGGCTTCAGGGTAGCTCTTGGATATCCGGAGCTTACCGCTTTGGGCGACATATCCGGATTTAGCCCCACCATCAGGTCCGTCGCGCGCGGGAGGCTTACAAACAGGTACAACACCAGAAAGTCCCTGATTGACGCAATTCCGATGGTGCATTAGTCAGTGGGGGTTTGGTGATTGCGAACTTTTTCTTCCTGGTTGCAAATGGATCGGTCAATATGGATGGCGGGGCAGAGTAGTACGTAGAACTATTGTATTAGTCTGGTAGAAGAGTCGGTAAGTGAACTGAGGGTATCAGTATATATTCAACCTGCCTTCCCGCTGTTGGTTTCCATTCCTCATCAGTCTTCCATCTCAACTCATACCACTTACACTAAATCACCACCTACACTTATACCCAGTATAACCTTATACCACACCACTTACACTTACAATGGCCGCCAAATTCTCCGCCAACGCCCTCATCGAGCTGGCCAAGAACCGTCGCTCTATCTACCAGCTCTCCAAGGATCTCCCCATCTCCACCCAGCGCATCACCGAGATCGTCAACCAGACCACTCTCGAGACACCATCATCCTTCAACTCCCAGAGCAACCGCGTCGTTGTCCTCTACGGAGCCGAGCACGATAAGCTGTGGGATATCGCTGCTGACTCTCTCCGTTCTATTGTGCCCCCTGAGGCTTGGGAGGCCACATCCAACAAGCTCGCCGGTTTTAAGGGTGCTGCTGGAACCGTCCTCTTCTACGTCGACAACACCACCGTCGAGAGCTTCCAGTCCAAGTTTGCCATCTACGCCGATCGCTTCCCTCCCTGGGCTGTGCAATCCGCTGGTATTCAGCAGTACCTCCTTTGGACTGCCCTCGAGGCTGAGGGTCTCGGTGCCAACCTCCAGCACTACAACCCTCTGATCGACGAGAAGGTTGCTGAGACGTGGAAGATCCCCTCCACCTGGACCCTCAACGCTCAGCTTGTCTTTGGTGGCAAGACTGGCGAGGCTGGTCCCAAGCAGTATGCTCCTCTTGAGGAGCGTGTCAAGGTCTTTGGCGCTTAAGTCTTTTTAAGGACACGGGAAATGACGGTCGGGCTTGCGGTAGATCTTGCATTTGACTTTAGCGATTAACATTAGAACAACGGGCCTGACCAGTCGCTGTCTACCAATAGATTGAATAAATAAAACTTACGTATGTACTTGTACTTGTACTTGATATTGATATTGTTTGAATCGTGTTGACCGCCACATGCTGGGCTTTGAATGTGTGACGAGCCGAGGCCTCTGACATTGCATATCTAGCATGAGAAGCACCTATCCTTGGTGACCAAGCCAATGTATTCTCTTACTCGAATTAAAAAGACAAAGTGTTCATCAAAGCCTTGCATGTATGGGGTGGTATACAATTAAATATATCTTCAAGTATCCAAACGCTCAACTTGACTTTGAAATCTTTGTGCAGTAATGCTATATCTTACTCGATGACTCTTCCCAGAGCCTGTCCCATCTTCACCTTTTGTCCCTTCTCTACAGCCCAGTCCCAACCAATATGCTTGTTGTTTTCATCTGTTTTACCTTCGGGTGCTTCAAATACGAGTACGATAGTGCTACCCAGTTGAAAACCGCCCATTTCTTCACCGCGTCGGAGCGCATGGCCACGAAGAACAGAGCTAGCTGCCTCATACGTGGCTTCAGCGAACCCATGGTACACTTCACCCCTGCTGGCAGCCTCCTCTGCGGCACGGTCTGCTGCTGTATCGGTCAAAAGACTATTGGTTCTTAACTCCTTGTCGAAGTTGACGACAATGGAGCCAACATTGGTCGCTCCAACAGGAACGTAGCTAAAGAAACCGAATCGCCAGCGGCCCAGAAGCACCACACGCTCGTTAAGGGTAAAAAGGCCAGGGAGAGTTCGCTGAAGATATGGTGAAACACTGTATAGTTCTCCAGCAAAATGACGTCGGCGGTCAACAACCCAGTTCGTTGGAGAGTGAAAGCGATGATAGTCACCGGGGGCCAAATAAATCACTGCATAGTAGAGGGAAGTGGTCTTATCGGGAGACACAAGATCGTACCAAGGTCGCTCACCCAGGGCCAGTTCAGCACGAACCTCGGACACTGTACCAGGAGATGCAGGCATAGACTCATCCTTCGCCGAAGGAGCCTGCTTTCCTATGCCGGAGAGAAGATCGGGGAGAGTGTATGAGATCCCGTTGACTTGAGCAAATTCCTCGTCCTGCTTGACAAGCGATTCCTCATCTGAAATGTCCGTCGATGATTGGCTGGTCGCTGGTGTAGAAGTACCTGAGATGCTTGCAGGAGGCGTGTTTTTCCCTAGGAGGGCGTCGATGCTGTAAGTCATTCCCTTAACTTGCTCTATGTCGTTGCCTTGTATCTGGCCGTATTGCAGAACTTTGCCATCAGAGGGACATATAAGAGTATGCGGATCCTGATCGAGGGGTCGAGCACCGGGCTTGAGAGTACGATAGAAAAAGGAAGCGAGATTAGGGTACACATGGAGATCGGGTTCGGCAACTTCGTCGAGACTGCATTCGTTAGAAATGGGTTTCTGTCTGGTTGATTGAGGGGACAAACTTGACACCAAAGATCCAAGAGTAGAGCTTGAAACCAGGAACCCGAAGGTAGTAAGGAATGGTTAGTTCGTTGAATCGACCCCAGATCCTGGAGATCGCCTTGAGAGGTAGAGTTGACATGACCTGGACTTGCCTGGGCTTGAGTTAGCATTGAGGTGAGAATAGGGGCACAATGAATTGGCGTACCAAGGGCCATCGGGACGAATCCTGGCACGCTTCTTTGGCGTCCTAGTGCCATCTTGTCCATCTTCCATTTCAAGTCTCTCCTTTTCACGAGAGGAGACCTTATAGAATTGGACGAGACCGAGAAACCCAATACCTAGACCGACAGGGATCTGGTACCATTGTATTTTGGTGTTGCGCATGGCCTCGCCGAGACGCTGGGAGAATTTCGGTCTCTTGCCCGAATTGGAGGCAAATGTTCGAATGGAAGAGGCCGTAGGCCGTGGCAGGCATCGCGATCTCGCTGAGGCCAGGAGCATGTGTCGTGAAGCAGATGGCGAGCTGCAGCTTGCATAACGACCGCTGGTGTAGAATGAGTTGCGGAGCATGTGACAGCCGAGTTGGGAGGAGCCATGACCAAGGGTTGGAGCCATGACGGGCAGTAGCGAGTGGCGAGTGATAGCGATTGAACGCTGCCTTGTTGAGATTGTACTCTTGCACCAGATTGGTGAACAAAAGAGAGGCAAATGAAGCCTCTCAAAGAGAATAAGACTCTTTTTTTGATGGATGTTGACGTCAAAAACTGCGATGACGATGGATTGCGGCTGCTCAAGCTTGTTACCCGCACACAACTTCTTGGTGGGCTGAATCCGAATCTAGCTCTCGGATGTAAAAGACGCCGACCGCCGAAACCGAGGTGTAAAGGTGATTCATTATCATTACCAAGCGCGCCGGGTGATAGATACAGCAGAGTACCTGTAGAATGTACGTTCCAAATATTAATACCTGTGTTCTATGTAATACCATTTAGATTTAGGGACTCTTTATTCTGGGAACGAAATATTTTGTACCATACCGTACATTAATGAGGGACGAACACAAATAGACGAGCAAAATACCAAATTCTGGCCAATAGGATGTCACCTCAGCTACAGTACCACGTTGGAAGTAGCTACGTACCAATACCGCAACTGAGATGCTGTCACTTCCCGTCCCCGGTGTCGCAGGCCTGCCTGGACCCATGGAGCAGCTTGTACCTGAGCTTACCTGAGGAAGGTAGTCGCAAGGCCCCAAACGGCAAAAGGCCACCCTGACCATTGCCTGTGTCTGTGTTTGATGAACCGCATCTTTCATCTCTCAACACCAAATACATATTTCAAGGTGAACAACCACGTCACTTTTTTAGCAATTTTATAGCGTTCGCATTTTTCATTCTTCACATCGCGTTGTGTATACCAGATCCCTTGACCTCCGTCTCCCTTGGACATGCGACCCGTTTAGACTTAGTGAGACGACACAAGCCGACGTCAGTCAACAAGTCGTTGCGTTTTCTCTAGGACGTGAGCTCTCACAGATCGACAGTCGCGGTTAGGGAGAGAAGCGAAATCCTATGTTGTCGATTAGCGACATATATCTCCGAGAATCATAGGTTCATCGACCTCCATCTGCACTTTCACTACTACTTGTCGCCATTCCTTCACCTTGATACGTCGGACCGCTTCATCCCTCTCTTAGCTTATTACCGGAAAGTGGTATGCTATCTGCTTGATCATCATGGCTTCCATGCCTTCCTCCACCCGTCCCGAAGACGATGGACCTCCCGCCGCCTCCGAGCCAGCAGTCGCTGAACAAACCATCACCGTACAGGTCCTGTCACCGTCTGTTGGCGTGAACCGACCTCTACTGTTCCCTAGTCTTGCTGCCAGCACCACGGTCAAACAGCTCAAGGACAAGATTCGCCAGAGTCTTCCTTTGCGCCCTGCTGATGACCACCAGCGATTGATTCATCGTGGGCGTGCAATTGTCCGCGAGTCGGATACGCTGCTTGATATCTTTGGCCCTGATGCGGTATGTTGTTCCTGAGTTGAAACCAGCCTGTCATATTACAACCCACTGACTCGATACAACCACAGATTCGTACTGCCGAACAGCAAACGATCCATCTAGTTGTACGCGACATGCGTGATAGTCAATCTTCAACTCCGAGTGCACCCTCCGCACCACCATCTCTGGCTGCTCCCGTTCCTGCGCCATCTCAAGCTCCAGCGCGCGGTCCCAGTCCAATTGCTTCTGCACCCCCGACCAATCCGCCGCGACCACAACCACAACACCCGTACGGCCAGCCGCCTGGCTACCAAATCCCACCCGGCCTTTCCTGGCGGAACACAATGCCTCCAACCTCCAATCCGTTCCCTCAACCACGTATGCCGTCACCTTCACCTTCTCACACCCCCGAGCAAGCTGCGGCCTTCCAACACCAACATCAGAACATGACACAGTGGTTGACCAACATTCAGCGAGAGGCCATGGCAAGAGCACTGAACCAGAACCAACGCACAAGAGCTCAAATGGGAATGCGCGGCGTTGGGGACAATGGCGTTGGCGGACACGTTCCTGGGGTTGACAACAGTGGCCGAGCAAGCCCAGCCCCCGGCCAGACCATCTATCGAGAGCATATTGGACCCAACGGGCATACATACCAGGTTGAGACTGTGGTTCGAACCGTTGGTACTGGGCAACAGGGTAATGGAAGCGTTGGTGGCTCTATATCCCCCGCTGATGTGCAGCATATCATTCGAAGTGCTGATGTCACCCAAGCCACATCGGCAAGGGCCAGTGCGATGCAACGGAGTGCGTCAAGCACTTCTCTTCACAACCGCCCCTTGGGCCAACCTGGAGCGATGGCGCCCACATACTCTATTCCCCATCCTATCGCTGGTAGCGGACGAGGGACTCCCGACCCAGCCCTCAATCGTCTCACTACTGCTGCAGTACCCGGAAGCTCTCAAGCCAGGCAAGGCCCTGAGGTGTACATTCTTTCATCACCCGAAGGCCCAAGAGCTTTGCTCTTCAACAATGCGAGCTCTGAGACATATTATACCCCACGACTTCGTACTCAGACCAGCCTTCCTCAACTTCGACAAGCTGCTGCTTTCAGTGCAATCCAGGACGCACAAAACCAGTTCCGAGCTAGACATCATCATCATCACCACCATCACCATCCCCGATCCCATGTGACGCCGCAGCCGTTGGCCCAGATTCAACCTCAGGTACAACCTCTACACCAACCACGCCTACAGCCTTTGCAGCAGCAGCAGCCATACCAACCTGTGCCTCAACAGGACCCTGCACAAGTGGCACAGATTCAGGGCCAGGGCCAAAACCAGGCACAAGAACCAGACCCTGCAGCATTCATGGCTCCTTTAATGCACCGTGGTAATCCACCCATGGCTGCACTTCCGCCTTTACTCATGCAGTTTTGGCCACACCTCTGGCTTTTGTTTCGTCTGGCTCTATTTGTCTATTTCTTTACTTCCCCTAACGCGAGTTGGTCGAGATGGTTTACTATTATTGTTATCGCTGTGTTTATCTTCGTGCTTAGCACCGGAGTCCTGAACGGGGTCCCCGACCATGTTTGGAGGCCTTTGGGACGGCACCTTGAGAACTTGATTCCATTAGAGCCGAGACGTCGACAGGGTATCGCTGGACCGGAGCAGCAGGATGAACAACCTAGACAAGATCCCGATCCCACAGAAATGGCAAGGCGACTAGTGGCGCAACATCAAGGACAGGATAACTGGGTTCTTTCTCAAGTCAGACGCCTGGAACGAGCCGGCCTCTTGTTTCTAGCCAGTATTGCACCCGGGGTTGCGGAAAGGCATATTGCCAATTTGGAGGCAGCCGCACGAGCTGAAAGAGAGCGCAGGGAGGCCGAGACGAGAGAAGCCGAGGCGGCGGCAGCAGTAGCAGCTCAGAGCGACGAGAACAGTGGCAGCAGTGACAGCCGAGTTGAGAATGGAAACGAAGGAACGAATGCCAGTACCATTACGGATGGAGATCAAAGTAATGTGCAGAGAATACATGAGAACGAAGGACCGCTGGTTGAAGAGCAAAGAGTTCAGGAGGATAATCAGCGAAATGAGCAGGCCAGGGAACAGCTTATTCCCCTGTAGGCATGTGCTTCGAAGGCAGATATTTGCTATATTGAAAATGTGTTGACGTGTTCAAGCGAGATGAAGCAAGATATGAGCTGAGCGGAAAATTATACACCATGTGCTGCATACTATAAGCGTTGGCTTAGAGGGGGTAAACTTGGAGTTCGTGGTGTTTCTATGTGTCCCCTGTCAAATTCCGATATCCTTAATGAGATGATTGCCTCCAAAAAGGGTTGGGCGCAGGCCTTGTATTGCATGATATATTTCGTTAATGGTGTAACAGAGCATATGTTGTTTTACGTCCGTCTGATTTGCCATAGTTAAGCTGAAGAGTGATGTTCGATGTGCTGTATGTATCATTTTGTTGCAATATACCTAATTGATCATGGAAACTTAATCTTCGAATATCACTATTTAATTCCAAGGCAAGCTCTTAGACATTAGATAACCTATCTGTCGTTCGACTCCATCAAAACTTACGAAAGTGGTGTCGTAGCGTGTTGCTGCCTCGAAGCTGCTTATCTTATCAGTGGCTGATGATATCAGACGTCGTGTGGCTTCGAGCTCAGTTCCCTACTTTTGAAGCTCCAAATTCGTCATTCATCTTATAAAACACCTGCACGCATTGACGGTGACCCAAAACCTTGAACCAGAAAAAGGCCATACAAGAATAGAATACTTTCTCTTCAGACTTCTAGTCGACAGACTTCTGGCAGCAGGTCAGACTAAGTGGGAAACGCCCGACTCATCGCAACAATGAGTGGTGGATGGAATACCAGTCAGTTCCTCTTTTGTTGGGAACATTAGAAACCATACTGACTAAGGTGGTTTTAGTTGAATCCGATGCGGTACGACTAGAAGTTACACCTGAAGATCAACCAAAGAGCTAACGTAGCTAACAGGGTGTCTTTACCTCCCTCATCGAGAATCTCGGCGTCAAGGACGTCCAATTCGAAGAACTCCTCACCCTCGACCCATCCGAGCTTCTCACCCTCCAGCCTATTTACGGCGTGATTTTCCTCTTCAAATACCCGACCGATCAACCGTATGCGACACCCGAAGGACCCCGCGACGGCTCGTTCGACCACGACGCTTCGGAGAACATCTTTTTCGCTGCGCAGACGATCCAGAATGCATGCGCCACGCAAGCCCTTCTGAGCGTGCTGCTCAACAAGACAAACGATATTGAGATAGGAGACCAGCTCGGTGACTTCAGAGAATTCACTATGGTTCTACCACCCGAATTCCGTGGTGAGGCGCTCAGCAACTCGGACCTCATCCGTGAGGTACACAACAGCTTCGCTCGCAGCAGTCCCTTTGCCGATGAGACAGATAAAACTGGAGCAGAGTCGGAGGATGCCTTCCACTTCATCGCCTACACGCCTATTAATGGCACACTCTACGAACTCGACGGCTTGCAACCCGCGCCCATCTCCCACGGCGCCTGCAACTCTGACGACTTTGCTACCAAGGTCGTCGACGTCCTCCAGAAAAGAATCGCACGATACGATGCCACCGAGATTCGTTTCAACCTCCTTGCTATGTGCCGGGACCTGCGACAGCGTGCGCGCGACTTCGGAGACGAGGAGCTACTGGCTCGAGAAGAGCGCAAGCGCCGGGACTGGATGTTTGAGAATGCTTTGAGAAGACATAACTTTGTCGGCTTCGCGGGTGAAGTGTTGAAGGGTGTCGTGCGTAGCAAGGTTGCTGAAGGTGGTGACAGTGCTTGCGAGAAGTGGGTGAAGGAGAGTTTGGAACGAAGAAAGAATGCGGAGCAGGCTATGAGAGGCCGAGGCGGCGGTGATGGCGATGGAGATGTTGATATGGGAGCTTGAAATCAATGTTGAATGTGTCTATTGGTTGGGAATAGAGATACCAAAGTTAGAGACTGGGTGTTATATACAGAGGTTATATAATACTAGTACTACGATGCCGATGGCTCACGTCTATAGATAGAGCTTCCTACGAATGAGACAAATTCTCTTGCACCAACAGTGGGCTACGCTCACTTGCATGGGTACGATGCCAGAATTATCATGACTCATTGAGTTCGTTACTACATGACATCTAACATCTCGGTATCTAACCCCCCCGTGTATGCAGTCTGTCTCCTCCATTTGCACTTCCTGATTTCATTGATAACAGAGCTGTATCAGTGTTGTATCCTGAGGGTGCCAATGTCAAACTCTCGACAGTTATCATCCAGAAGCAAACCCCTTTTCGTCTCACATTCCCAAAATGAGGCACCGCCCCCTTCAACCGACCGATATAGAAAATGGAAAGTATGATGAAAAAGTGGTGGTCATGTTCAATCACCGTCCCCATCGTCCAGGGGGAGGAGACACAGGGTGCTCATCCTTGCCAGTGGATGCACCAGTCGTAGAGCTGCTGTGGTCACGATGGTCACCATAGTCGAGGTCTCTCATTGCCACATCAGAGCCGCCCGCGTGACCGTCCTCATCACCATCATCGCTATTGTCGGTGTTTCGGCGGCGGCGGATGGCGCGGACAAACCAGGGCGCGCGGCCAGAGCCCCTCCAGGTCCAGTACTCCTTGAGATCATACTCACGAGGCTCGATATAGCCGCGAGAAACAAACACAACAAGGCCGATGAGGCCGTTCAGAACGGCATAAACGAAAACACCGCTTTTAAACCATTAGAAGAAATACTGCGATAGGAGAGAGGGAGACTTACGCGATAAGACCGTAGGCTACGCTGTAGCTGAAGGGAATGAAAGTCATGACAATGAAAGAGGGGAGGATATCGCCTATGTACCGCCAGTTAATCTGAGTGATTTGGCGGATCATCATGCAGCCGACCTACGGATACCATTAGACAAGACCCGAATACAGTGAGCCCAGAGGAATGGCAGTGAAACTTACCAGAACCAGTGTGCAACCAGTTGCCCAAGGTGGGACAGATGCAAAAATGGGCGCAAAGAACACGGCAGCAATGAAGCACAACCCAGTAGCCATCGCAGTCAAACCAGTTCTTCCACCCTCAGCTATACCAGCACCGCTTTCGATGAAGGCCGTAACAGGCGAAGTTCCAAATAAAGCACCGATGGAAATAAATGCAGCATCAGTGCAGTATGCGAGAGTTGAGCGCGGAAAATCACCGTCCCGGGGGTTTACAACACCACAGAAACGAACCATGGAGTAGAGAGTGGCAGTGGCGTCGATGATGTCGACATAGAGAAAGGTAAAGAGCGCGAGGGCAAACTGAGAGGCTGACCCGCCAAAGGACCAGTCGAGTTCGTTAAGTGTTCTTTCGATCGGATGCCAAACGACAACTTGCTTGAAGAAGTCGAAGCGACGATCTCCCTCGTCGGTGTAAGGGAAATAGGTGAAAGGGGTATTGCGGCTGTGTGGTTATTAGAAGACGATGAGAGCTGAAGGGAAACAGACGGACATACGGCCAAGACAGGACAGAAACAAGGGCGATACCAATGATGAGGGCATACTTGATGCGGAAAGCCATGAGAAAGGCTGTGAGAATGCCGCCACAAAACACAGCAATCCACAACTGCTCTTATTAGTGCGCATCATTCGACGAAGGTGTTTGGATAACTCACCTTGGGGCTCGACATCTGTCCCTCAACACACAAACCCGCCTCATTAAGCATCTCTTGAGGGCAGCCTCCAAGTGCAAGAGGCGTAGATTTTCCAGGAGTGATAGCCCCAATACCCGCGGAGTAAGACAGACCAATCTCAGTGAGGAAGAAACCGATACCAACACCCGTGGCAGTCTTGATGGTTGCCGGGATAAGTTTGACTAGCCACTGGCGCATACCCGTAAGAGCAAGGATGATAAAGACGATACCTTCGACAAAAACAGCCGTAAGTGCGAGGCGGTACGAAATAGGCCCGTCTCCGTTGTAACCGACGACTTGGAAGGTGAAGTAAGCGTTGAGACCCATACCAGGACTGCAGGAGGGTTAGCTTTTTTTCAGTACCGTATAGAAGAGAACGAGGGTGATTTACGCGATGGCGACAGGGAGGTTCGTGAGAAGACCGAACATGAAGCTCGACATGCCGGAGACGGCAGCTGTGGCAGTGACGAGATCTCGTCGAATATCTACGTGCCAAGTTAGTCTCTGTATCTTGATGGCGACGGTTATGCCGAGTTGGATGCTGACTTGCCTTCTTTGCAAGACATGTACGAATCGATCTTGTCGCACTCGTGTCGATCCTCCAAGTTGCAGACACAAGTACCACCAGTCATCGAGAGCAGAGAAGCCTAGATAGAATATTGGTGTCAGTCAGTTCCACAGCGAGAGGACAAGGTGGAGTATACGTTGACGGCGATGATGTATGCCATAGTTGCAAAGGTAGTGATACCTGCGCGCATTTCACGAAAAAAGGTCGAACCGGCAATCGCGTCAGGCTGGGGAGTTGATTAGTTGGGATAGAACAGAGCAGACCAAGGGGGTTATTATTTACATGGCCGCTACCAGAGAGGTGAAAGAAGTATCCGAGGCGCGATGTGGTGATATAGGCGTCAAGATTATCCAGAAAGTCACGAACACCGCAGAACCGAGAGCGAGTGGCTTCAGCTTCAACGACAGAGCTGTCATCGTGGGAGGGCATCATGCCATGCGCAGGCGGCGAGGAGGCCATCGTCAAGGTGACGAGGGAGAATGAGCAAGCTGCCGTATGGTACCAGTTTGCACTGACGAAGAGTTTTGGAGCGCAGCGAAGGAGTCGAAGTAGAAGCGAGAAGAAAGCGGAAGAGAAAAAGAATGGAGGGGTTTGCTAAAGAGAATGAATGTGAGAGGAAGAAAAAGAAGAATGAGAAAAGGAGAGGCTGCGTCTGGGCTGCCTTTTGGGTTGATAGTGACGCCAATAACGCCTGTGAAGAGGAAGAGGTGACACCAGACGAGATGAAGAAAGAGATCCTGTCTTGCGGTGATGCCCAAGAATCCGTAAATTAGGTAGGTAGATTAGATTAAGTGTGAGCGGCATGAAGCAAGAGAGAGAAATGACTCAAAATAGAGAGGGAGAAGGTCTCTCTCTTGTTTATTTGAGTGCCTAGGTAGGTAAATAACTGAACGAGTGAGTGGCCGTCTATCAAAGCAGCTCGAGTGGAAAACAACCGGGCAGTTATTTGGCACTGACACTGACACTGCCAACACCTGTCAAGCCCGAGTCCACCATAAGAACAGATCAGACCTCGAATATGCTTAGATAAACCGCTAAAGAGTCCTGTTCTCGTCAAATCAGTTACCGAATCGTTCCATGGTATTGGTATCGTTATCGTTATGCATCACAAGACTCGATCTTCGAGTCCGAGTTGCGAGTTGCGCAAGATGCACACGCACACGCACACGCACGACATAAACATACTACCAGCAGAAGAAGAAAAAGGGAGCAAGTTTGTAGGGCTGTGGGGAGTTTCTGTACTTGTATGTATCGCAAGCTGAGTGTTTGCTTTGCTTAAAGGGGGAGGGTATCGTTTCCGCGGCGTGTCTGTGTAATGATTGTTCTCCTGTTTTGCAGAGCCTCGAAATCACCCCCAGAAAAACGTCTTTTGTCTGTGTGTGATGTTGAGGACAATTTACGTTTGAGTGACAGCCAAATAAACACCAACCAAACGGCTTTTTATAGCTAATGAGGCGCGTTTGGATGGGACAAACAGTGCTAAATACCAAAACTGTACTTGAGGTTATGTATATTTCACCTGATAGAGTAATCAGGATCTTCCAAAATTAGGCTTCTACTTGAAGAACTGATGGCTACCTAGACATCTGTAGATCCGTGTCGTCTTGTCCACGTTACAGTAGATATACTGATATCTTACCCCTGAACGCATACAATACACTCTACAATGAAATCATCCCCCACAAAGATCCTCTTCTTAATCACTTGAACCCCTAATACCAACTCCTGAGAACACGGGTTCCAAGTCGCACAAGCCCAGCGTTCGTCACACCGTATGCAGCCCGCCGACGTTGATGAAGCGAGGCGGCGTCGGGTATGAATGGTGGCGATGGACGTGGTTGGCTATCCCACACGTGGTACAATGCCCGATATGTCTGAAGCCGAAATGAACCTGTTCCTGCTGGGGGATGTCTTGATATGAAAAGAAGGTCGAGATCGCTGTTGCTGGTTGGTAAAGGTGATATGGACTTGGATCTAGCGTTTGATGGCAAAGAACGCAATTCAAGGGCTTTTGCCAAGCCTCGTATATGTACATATTGTCGCTAAGTTTGTAGAGAATTATCGTGAATGCCCTTGTGGTATCTAGATCGCTCAAGTTGCACCCAAATGTGTGTCTGTCTCAACCAACTTACACTGAGGTAGATGGATGGTCAGGTTGTATTTACAACGAAACTAGCAGACTTAGCCCGAATAATCAAATGCAACTCAAAAAGAGAAAGCAATACATTGAACCGAGGTGATGCTCGTGATAGCCAACTCCACCAAGGAATCAAGTTGAAATTCCCGACTTACAGATACTTGCATTAGTGAAGGCCTCAATCACACCTCACCCTTGCCCGCATATATCAACTCGTCTGGAACTATGTTGTCTTACATCAACCAGGGGGATTCATCATGACTAAATCCCGACTACCTCGAGTTATTTGTTTGGTGTCAGTGAATCAGTGACATAGTAAACGGTTAATCTCATCATCTCGACACTTAATCGCCCACTTGTATTTCATCTAGTCATGCCTAGCAAACGGCGATTTGGGCTTAAAAGAAGTGCCATTGGTACCGAATAATCCTAAAATCCAAATTATTATTCACTATTATACATTACTTGACTATTTGCCGAGTCGTTTGGCATTAGCATTAGTCAACTTCGTGCACTTAGCTAACACTGACGCTGACACTGTCACCCCGGTGCTCAGTAACCTATTGTTCCCATCACCATTTCTGGCACCCACGTTGGCGATTTTACTCGCGAATTCCTGAGGCTGAAGCTCTTTGGGAGCCTTCAGTACCTAGGTACTTTTCCCTCCTCTTTCTATTCTCCCTACCAACTCAGTTTCTCGCCTCATCTTGCATCTCTCCCACAACCAACCCCCATCCTCAACGCCCACCTGCTCACAAGTCGTAGAAGACGAGATTCAAATTTTGCCTTGAATCATTTTTGAAGCCGTTGCATGCTTCGAAGCACACACTATACTCTAAAACTCACCTTAATACCTACCTAGAATACGAATTCGAGATACCCTCACTCGCTTGCATTGCCTACGCCACCAACCAGCTTCACCCCAGACTCCACGACAATCACGACCAGACACTCACTCGCCCATACTTCCAAGCATACATCAAGTCAATTAAGTCACCATCACTGACTCAAACACAATGTTTGATGTTATCTGGACCGACCCCGACCGGGAACTTGTCGGCGAGCATCGCGCCAGAAAGGAAAAGAAACGCGAACTGAAGAACAGGGAGAAAGAAAGAGAACAGGAGAACTCAATCATGACACGCTCTACTTCGGTAACAAGTACTCGATCATCAGCAGAATCTCGCTTCAAATTCCTTCGGCCTCGAAATGGCAAACAGACAAAGAATAGAGACAAGGCTCCTTCGGGACTCCTTACTCCAAGCCAACACTCTTCTCGTTCCAACTCAGGCAGCTATCACCGCTCGGCGCTCATGGCAAACCTTTCCGATGTTTCTATCGGAGCTGCAAGAGCACAGAGAGGAGTCACACCAGCTTCTACTAATGCTTCTGCTGATGCCTCCCAAGTTTGTCCACCATCTGGGTCTGTTACCTTCACGATTAAGCACCATGAAGCGTCGCAAATCTCCACCAGACCTGACGTGGATAACCCAGACATGTCAATTGACATGCGCATCTCATCTGAGGCCGATACTGATCCACCTGCTACCCCAGCAGGCTCATTGGGTGATAGGTGGGCTGCCAGAACATGGCGAACGACAAGGTCACTGATCTTCTGTAGAAACTTCCCAGCTCCGCTACTCCAGACCGACTCACCCTGCAGTCCTGTTCCCAGTAACAGGCTCCCCAAACAGTCAAAGGCACCTGTGATAATCAACTTTCGCCCCAACGATCCCGACTCGTGGCGCCCACCTGAGGAGTGGGAGTACATCGACCGACAAGCAGAAGAGGAGATGCCCAAGATTGAGGAAGACGTTGAGATGGTGCCGCAAACAGACGACCAAGTCCAGCCCCCGGATGCAGACTTTGAGAAGCTGAAGGATCAAGTAAAGCTCATGGCAACGGCGAGCCCCATCATGATTCTCACGCGCATCAAGCAGATCTGGAGTGTCACAGACGAAAGCCTCCACGCAGAGTTAAATATGGAGCTGAAGCGATGGATGTTGTCTATTCTGAGCCATCTGGATATCGAGCCAACAGGTGGTACCGCCAATGTCTCTGATGTTATGGATGAGGTTGCCAGCGCTAACGTTCTGGCACTCTACGAACCTTATGGTAAATAATTCAAACCAGTTTTGGATTGCTGCGATGCTAACGGCTCCAGTCACGGCTTCATATCTTGCAGCTCTATACCCAACCAAGAAAGTGTACCATGTATCATCTGAGTCGCCCTCAAACGCACAGTTTTCGAACATCCAACCTGTGCTTGTACCGTCAATGATCACGGCGCCTTCACTCGAGAATCACATCTTCGAAACCGTATTTTCGCTCTCGATACCTGCAGTGTGCCCATCACCGGATATACCAGGGGTACTCAAGAACATTAGCAAGTGTCTACGAGTCGGTGGTTCCCTGCAGCTCACGCTCATCGACCCGTTACCCTGCGCAGGAACACTCGGGCACAGGATGCGAACATGGCTCGAAGAGAACCTTCTGATAAACCTAGAGCGACATTTCAGATGCACTAACCCGAGCAAGCTGTTTCCTGACTGGATGGGCGATGCTGCTCTGCGCGGCCAAGGCAGTACCCTCACAACATCCAAGTTCTACGCTGTTTCAGCGAGCATCCGCAGTCAAGCCGACGACGACGATCCATTCATTGACCGCGGCCATTCAGAGCGAGAGGTGAAAGCCGAAGTCAGAAGCATCATCGGTCGCCTGCTATGGATGGAAATCTGGGGCGGATTTGTCACTGGGGACAAATGGTGGTGGGAGGACGAAGGCTGCGTCAACGAGTGTGTCCAGCTTGGCACGGTTTGGGATTACCACATGATAGAAGGGATCAAGCAAGACGACACGACAGATGAGGTAGAGGAGGAACTTTAGATCTTGGAAGACCTAGAATCTAGAGGAGAGAGAGATGTCTAGACACAAAGGGGTGGCTGGTTTGTGCTTTTGCGCTTCGGTTTCTTCTTTCTTACGTCGCTGGATTAGAGAAAAGGGGAAAAGAACCCGTGGCTTCTTTCAGAGAAAGATATCTCCTTCTAGGTGGATCGGGATAAGAAGGCAATGATAGGCACTTGATCTTGCATGTAAGGCTTTGGCTTGAGGATAAAAGCATCTGTATTCTTTTGAGATTATACATGAGGGAACGTGATGGAGTGACTGAACGGTACGAGTTAGCGCCTGTTGAAATCTTGTCAAATACAACATATTGTACATTCACTACTTACCATTTGCGAACTTATTACCTCCAATCCGTCGTGTATCCGTCTTATCCTCTGTTTCTCCATAACGTTTGAAATAAAGATATAGGTAATACTCAGGCCACAATTCTCCAAGGTTAGACGATTTCAGTAATTCATCCCCTACCCATCTTGATCCTGCGTTGCTGGAACTTCGTCTTCCATCAAATCTTCATCACTTGACCAGTCAGATTCTGACGATTCCTCTTGAGTGACGCAATCCTCATCGTCTTGCCCCCATAAGTAGGCACCCCAGAATGACGGAAATTTCCAAACAGGTGTGTCTAGTTCCTTTTTCATATCCACGAGAAAGTCTTCCACATCCTCCATAGCAAAATCCCACTCCATATGCTGTACACGCTTGTCAACAGCTCGATACCATGAAACGCGATCGTGACATCCCCAGTTTGTTTCTCTTCCAATCAGCAATGCTAGGCCTTCTCGCGCCGCAGTGACGTCTTGTTTCCTCATCGCAGAGAGAATATGTTCCAAGATGCAGATATCGTGCTGTAAATATCTATCTCTGACACCTTGGAAGAGCTCGACGTAGGCCATTTGCTCAGCAGGAGTTGGTTCATGACGCCCTTCAAGTTCCCAACGCCCTTGAAGGTTCCATTCGTCTGCGACATGTAGGTAGATAAACAAATCCCAAGGCGTGAAACCCCAGTGGTCTTTCTGGTAGGGACTTATATCAGATGGCTCTAATCCGCAAAGACATTCGAGCATATCCAATGAAGCAAAAGCAGACGCGTAGTGTAGCAAGTTTTGGGAGTAGGAGCTATAAAAGGAGAGGGAAGAGCCCGCGTCTACCAAACACTTCGCAGCTCCAACGTTGTTCCATATTATTGCATATGCGATTGGCGTATTTCCAATATCGTCTTTTGCCTCCAGGTCAGCGCCTGCCATGGCAAGCATGCCAATGGTTGATTTTATGACATCGAAATCCGCTTTCATATACTTGCTGAGACGATGCAGCGGTGTTATGTCCCGAGCAGTACGGTGCGTTGCGGATGCACCCGCCATCAGCAAGAGGCGTATCACTTCCTCATTGCCGCCAGCCAAAGCAGAGTATAATGCTGTCTCTCTCTGTAGATCGGCCAAATTCACACTGCATTTCGCCTTGAGTAAAACCATTACAGCTTCGGGATTTCCTAAGCGAGCTGCCAGCCTCAGGGCTGACATTCCATCGTACATTTGTTGTTCAACTTTGGCGCCCGCAGAAATTAGTACTTCCATATCATGGACTTGGCCTTCAACAATTGCAAGTTGAAGGGAAGATAATCCACTATCGTCGACTGCGTTGATAGCCCAAGGTTGTTCCCGTAGTGCTTCGTCTAGACCTGCCCGTTGCTTAATCGCCGCATGAACTTTCGTCGCCACACCTTCAGAATCGTCTCTGGCATAGCTTAGGACTCTTTGAATTAGGTACGTCTGATGGACGCCGAGATTGATATGTAGGAGTAGGTAACTCGCTCTAGCTGCAACCCGTCTGAATTTTCTTTTTTAGATGCTGGTTATATACAAGATAGCATCAATTACATACCTGGGAAGTCCTGACTCAGCTAAAATATTTTTCCACACGTCGAGAAGGAACTCGACAGAAGAATACAATTCATGTCTAATAGAATACTACACAAAAAAGACCGATCAGAAAATTCAGACTTGTCGGATGTTGCTACAAACCTCTAGGACCCCTTCGCCTAAGATATCTGCGTCGTGAGGATGGATCCCATATGTAACTACAGCTTTTTGCACGGCTTGACGGGACCTCCTTAGTACCGGCCAAACTACGGAGTCGGAAGGGAGAAATCTGACCGGACGCAGGGAGCAACTTATCCCAGTAATACTGCTGTATAACGCAAAGACTCTGAATGTTTTGAGAAGAAGCCATTTTGGAACTTGGTATTCCAGTTTCAAGCTTGTTGAGCCTATACACAAACAAGTCGGGTCTGAACATTCCTGTTTAGGCATCCCTTTACAACGCACGAGCCAAGAACCGAGGACTGACTGCGTCCAGCCAGAGTTTCTGTACAAGCTCTGAGAAAAGTGACAGCGACATTTACATGATGCGGTTTGTGCAGTTTGAGCGAAAGGCACTACCGCCCATAGTCGGACTGATTCGTTTTGTAGTACTGGAATCTGTGGGTCACTAAGAACTCTTTCGTTAGATGTTAGCACTTGGGGACCGTTAGAAGGCTGGCCTGACGACTGGTCTACTTGTAGACCTTCAGTGGTTGAACATATCTGCATATTAATCCTATAAAGCGTCGTGTGTATCTGACGCACTTCGGTGTGGAGTCTGTTATTGTGTTAGACGTAAATCACAGGCTTCGACGTGCCTTTCACTCACTGTGAATTGAGCGATGTTTGCGAGGATGTGACAGCGAAATGCAGAGTCTCTTTGGCCTGGCTCATTCTTTGTTGAAGCTTTTGGATATCACTCCTATCAAGGAGCCACTTTCTCTTCTTTGTCTTCCATACTTTTTTGTCGCCTTGTTCGGTCTCGTAAGCACACTTTCGTAGCAATGCCTCAAGCTGTTTGGTAACATCTTCGAGATTACCACATGCGTTGCCGATCAAGTCTTGCTCAAAATCTGTAGGAGACATGCTTCTGACAGCTTGCACCATGGATCGAATCAGGCCCAGTTAAAGAGGATGTGTTAGTTTGGGACTGAACAGAAGTCAGGGCACAGACTTCTTTCATCATATATTCGAAATCCTTCTGGATATCTGGCATTTCTCGGATCAGGCTCACGACATGCTTTCCAGCCGCCAGTGCCTGGATCACAGCGATGGAGCTGGCTACAGCACCAAGAACCTCCATTGAAAGCGACAAATAGTACTGGATTATCTTATTAAGACGATAGTACTGATGAGGACGGATGGTGATTGTCCAAAATGGACTGGAAGACTCGAGATGAAAGAGCTGGGTTGGGTTTTCAGCTGGGGGATTGTAAGCTTCAAATCAGGCTCTCAGAATGTTTGAACGAACCAATCAAAGTCACACAGTCTCAAAATGGGCAGTGCACTGAAAAGCACAATTTTGCAACACGAATGAAGTCTGCCTTGTATGATTTGATAGAAACGACACTCTAAAACCTGGGAGGCCTGTTAAAGCATTGCCAAGGCACTCAGTAAGGCATTTGTGTACTTAAAGCGACTTGCTCCCATCACGTTCGATTGAAATTCTATTAGTCCTGTATGTTTACGATTTATCGTAAGAAATCGAATCACAAAATTGAGTGTGGAATACACTCACTGACATAGAGTACTAGATCAGAAAACTGAGGATAAAGATGAGATCACATTGAGTCGTACAGAAACATGATACATTTTTCATTTCGATCCTCTTCATGAAGTTCGCAATCACTTAGTCAGTCAGAGTCGCTACATTGAATGGTGGCATGTAGATGGTTTGTCGCTTTCTCGCTAAACACCAACAACTTTCCTAGCACCATAAACAGGAAAGTCTGGTGATGGCTTCAACCTCCCCACAAAAGATGACTTTCACCCAACGCACAAAATGTTCTTGAATCCGTCTTTCCCCGCATTTCTCTCTACCCTTGATCCTTTCAGTCACATCATACGATGCAACTCCACCAAGAATCGTCAACACATATTGCCCAGCTGAGATAAGACGACAAACACATTATAGTCAAGCCACTGCAGATATCAAGGACACGGATTCGGTTCCACATCCTTGACGCCAGCCGTTTGACCCCGGATTCTTCAACCCGTCACGCAAAGGCGTTCTGGGATCTGTCGTCGCTTGCTTCGGACGAAAGGAAGCACCCCCCTCCAGGAGCATAGACACAAACGCCATTGAAGTCAAGAATAGTCTTTCCAACGGCCCGGTACTATCTTTCCGCGCGCTCCATCGTTGAAGAAAGCCACATATCTGCCGTGTGGTCGAAAGAACTAACAACAAATCTTCAATAGGATTTGCCTCATATTCATAAGACTTTGACATACATCGGGGACGGCCGTCAACTAATATAGCTATCTATCTCTTGTAGTAATTAGGCTTTTTGCGCTAACAGCTCGATTCACGGATTTCTTGCGTGGCACCAGCAGCAGGAGAAAATAGGTGCCTCATCCGTGCACGACGTCAATGTATCGCAATGATAAAGAGAAAAATGGAACATCGAAGCAACATGTCAGACTCTTAAAGCTGGCAGGTACCTATCAACATTGAATTATCATCGAGCAAAGATGATACCAACTGGAATATCGTAGGATCTCATGCAAGCATAACTCTTACACCAACGCGCACTCTACAACTCATGTTCTGATAATCAAAAATCGCTTGTAGACTCAAATCATCATTCAAATACTATAAACACTGTTTGAAACAAAGCTGGGGTATCCATTACATTCCATCCACCCTGACAACTGCCAATCTCCCTCTGTTACCTGGAGCACGCCTTGGCTGACTGTCGTGTCTTCGTAATATAAAACCAACAAAAGAAAAAAAGAAAGAGCATTTGCAGCATGGTGTCCAATGACGCTCTTTACTATTGTTATACATGCACATGATCTCGTCGCTCGTCGTCCGATGTTGGTCGGCTCTCGTTGGCCAATTCAGTCATGCTTTCTGTCTCAAACTTATTCGATCGTCGGAACTGACCAAGGTTGTGGCGATGGTTGGTGGCTGTCCTCAAGTGGTTGGCACCAACATCTGGCGCCATGCCACCAACAAGTTCTGTCACATCCGGACGTCGTCCTGTGCGCAAATCGCTCATTAAACTCTTGCACGCACTCCAGGATGTGACCATGTAGATAAGTGCGTTCCAAAAGCCCTGAAGAGGAAGCACAAAAGCACTCATAAACTCGAGAGCTCGGGACGAGCTCTGGGGGTGAAAAACTGAGTAAACACGGTTGGAGCTTGATGGGACCCATGTGATCAGAATAGCTGTGAAGAAGAGTAGGGCGCACTTGGTGTATTGCCATGCTGCGTTGTTCAGCTCACGGTTCCGTCTTCGAGCCGGATTGACCACAGAACGCTGTTGCTGCTGTGAAGGGACCTGGATGCTGGCTCGTGTTTGTTGTTGTTCGATAGGAATCACTTCCTCTTCGATATCTCCAGAACTGGTTTGGGCTGTGATGTGAACTGAGTAGACCCCATTAGAGCTGGGGTTGCTGGGGTCCGGCGCCTGACGGCTCATAGACTGCAGATGGATGGCATCTGGGGACAGGATCTCTGTCGTCACCGAGACTTCAGTCGTCTTGATAGTACCGATATGATCTCCACCGCCATAAGTAAGATCCCGATCCGTTGAGCTGAAATCGTCCAGTTCTCTTCGCTTGCGGTAGATGGTGCTGCCGGCGCGGATATAGATGAAGAAGGTGATGAGAATAACAAGCCTGTAAGGTTAGCAACCATTAAGACAGCAACCGAGAAAATTACCTACCAAACAGGGCCGTAGAAAGTAATGATGCGCCAGATATCCCATTCTGGGCTAACCCAGCACCAAAGTGTGGCGTTTCCATAGATTCGTTGTCCCTCCTTATTTTTGATAAAGATGTAGATGAAGGCGGGGACGAAAGGAACACCGTAACAGCCGATCAGATAAGGAATCTCCATCTTCCGTAACTTTCGAGCATCAAACTTGCAGTAGAATGTTAGGTAGACGTTGATAGCCATAGAGAGAGTCCAGAAGGCATCGGCAGGCATGAACCTGGTGCATATTAGTGTCCGATAGCTTCGTTATGGTGTGAGTGAACCTACATCTGGATGAGGAAGGCCTGAAATTGACAGCCCACGGAATTTGGGGAGCCTGTATATGACCTCGACATTAATGTCCCGACGTTGGTCATCATGTTGCCGAAAGAAGCGTAAAAGACTAGACGATTGATTGGTTTATGGAAAGCTTTCGATGATAAAAATGTGCCAATAATAAAAAGTGAGCCGAGTAACGAGAATACGGAGCATGTCCGCTCGATGACGCTCAAGGCGTCTAGTTGTGATTTCGTCATGTGTTCTGCTGATGCCATACTCAAGGCTCCAAGAATTGAGAGACTTGACGTGAGGTGTCTTGAGTGACGGTAGCGTAGAGATAGGCGGCGTCGTAGATTCGACCTTGTCGTCGATGTGTGGTTGGAAGTCTGGTGTTCGATTTATCGTGCTTATATTATTCCCAATCCTTCTATTCAATATTTTCCTGTTGGGAGCGATGAGATGGATCCTGGAAGAATGATGTAGTTGTATAGTGTATGTCCTTTTGTCGGTGGTAAGTAATGTAGACCTCGATCAAGATATAGAAGGAACGTTGGGTGTATGTAATGTCGAAGTCGAGTCCAGTGATACGTAGGTAGTAGCCAATGCTATAGATAGAAGTCGAGAGTGAAAGATGATACAGAGGGACCAGGGAAAAGGCGTTGCCAAGGATCAAATTGGGTGATTGGGGTTTTAAAGACAAGTGCCGCAGATCAATATCGCTTGCATGTTCAGAACAAGGAGAAGCAGATTGATTGATGATGATCGCGGGGGCGAGGGGAAGGGTAAGAATTAAGATACAAGCAAATCAGTCTAACCAGGTCAAGACACCCGGGAGAAAGGAATTGAGTGCACAAGAGGGACGAGGCCAAGAGTCAACGGTGATATTTCCGCTGACATATGCTTATGCCTCCGGGGTGTGAGGTGTGAGGATGTGCGCATGTGAACCTATCAGCATAGGGCACATGAGCTAGAACGTTGTGAGAAAGATGAGTGCAAGCAATGGACGAGGATCCCCTGCAAGTCCTGCTGAAGGAGGACAAGTCAGAGTTGAGGTCCCTTGTTCCATGTTCCGGGGAGCGGATGGGGAATCTATTATGTACTGACGAGGGCTCCTGTTGGTAGAGCAGTTGGTCAGAATAGATTGAATATGGAGACCCTTGGACACGGACATCTGTTAGTCTTTCACATAAGGCAGGAAGTATGACCAACGCCTCCTGAAGCTATGACAGCGGGAGAATGGTCAAGGGTTTGAATCTGTGGCGTTATTCAACCGGACAGGTATGATGAGGGCACAACATCTTTGTGTCGAATCCACGCACTCCGGGTATTACAGAGGGACAAGTGAGAGGGAGAGGGTGCCAAGGAGTTGGCTTGGTAGGCTATCGGACTGTAAGCCACAGGAATGAGCAATCGCATTGTTTGGAGGTCGCAGATGAGATGCCGCATTTTTATGATATCTTTCAGGGAATAACGCTGATCATGACGAGTCAAGACATTGAAGGTTCTTAATAATTCAAGTAAGATAACAAGAAAGGGCCATCCAAGTCTGTATCTCCAGGATGTGAGGAACAAAATCCCAGGTGCAAATCCAAGCTCATAGGTAGGTAGATTTGGAGACTGTGAACAATGAATGGTTCAAGATGGGTGGCGTGCGGCTCCAGATCGACGATAGCGGGTGGAGCAGAGTTTGTGGAGAAATGGACTGGTGAGTGACAATCAAACCCACCATTGTCCAACAGCAGTTGAATCTGGAGCTCCTCCAATTCCAATTCCAATTCCAATTCCTGTAGCCTGATTGCTTCTCTTTGTTGGCGTTATGATAATACAAGCCATTTCCGAGTGGAGAGGAGGGCGATGATACCGTCCACCGCCCGTAGTTCAGGAACGATCCATTAGGTTGCCAGGGCTGTCTACGGCACTTCTGGAAGGAGACGGTCCAACGCTCGCCGCACTTACACTAGCTCTAGAGCTAACTAGCACTAACACACTAACACACTGACACACTAACAACATGGCACGAGCGCCTGCGTCTTTAGAGGGAACCCCCTGAACATCCGCCCCAAGTCCCCGTTCAATGCGCGAGTGTTGAGGACTAAAATCTCCTATCAGAGCTGGCCTTTGGGCGCTCTCCTGCAAATAATGCTCCGAAAGAGATAGAATCCATGGTAATGATCTTCACTGTCAGTGGATTTGTTTCAATTGCACAAGTCCGTTCGCTGGAGCTAAGAGTCTGCTCTCTGTCTCCTTCTCTCTTGGTGTTGGTGCTGTATATCCTGATATCCACCTCAATTTTCCTGTTCCCGATCCGCTTGGCTAGAACTCGGGAGAACAGCCAACGACCCTCCCCCGGATTTTCCTCCCTTTTGAGATGCCTCACGGATGCTGGGCTTCCGTCGCTTGTTGGCCTCTTTGGACTTGGCACGCGGGGTTTGCTACCGCGGCTGGCTTGGCTTCTTCGGGGGGCCGAACGCTAGGTTCTCTTTTGCTGGCGACGCTTGGCATCTATCTACTGTACTATTGGGGCAAACAAAGAAATATCGAGATACATGCAGCAAGAGTGGAAATGGGGGGNGGGGGGGGGGGGGGGGGGGGGGGGGGGGGGGGGGGGGGGGGGGGGGGGGGGGAGAAAGGCAGATGCAGTCGAAAGGGCCCGGAATTAACAAGCACCGAATATGTTTGTAGTGTTTAGCAGTAGTCAATACTCAGTACGGATAGCGTGAGTAACTAATTGCCGTGATATGTGGGTTCATGCCTCTCAGACCTCTTTTTTCCCTAATAGCTACCGCCACTAACACGCCCATCACAATGCAAACTTGCAGCTAACGAGCCGTATGCCGAGCACCTCACGATCGATTCGTCGCGTCTTGCATGTGTCTTGTCCAACACTGTCGCTTTGACCGCCAAGTGCGACTCGTTCATGAGTGTCTACTCCTTCTTGCCTGACGATAGCCAAGCCACTAGCCTTTCAACTCGAGTTGGCTGTCAGATTTCTAGTCTCAACGCGAACGCTATCCGTAGGGTTGCCAAGAAGAGCCCACGTGAATCGTGCAGTAATTAGAGAGCATTTACGGACAGAGCATCCATCAAACATCAACTATCTTATTTCCACGCTCGCCTCACTTTGTTTTTATTATGCTAGTCCTAGTCAGTACGTAGCAATACCAATCACTCGAGTCAACTCATTCGTTTCGACTCTGACGCCTCTGCCGTTAATGTTGTGTTTCTCGACGCGCCGGCTCCTTAACCACGTGTGTCGGACGAGCATCATTTCTATCTTGGGGAGCGATCGCTCACTGATGCCATGCGAGCCGTCAGGCCTACTGCAGTATCGTGTCACATCGTTTGCAGCCGAGTGCATGAGGGGGGCGGTCTGCTTGTTTCTTCCCAGAGCGCCACCGGACTATTAAACTTGAAGGATCACGTTATCCTCCTCTGTATAGGCTATATGCCACGTTTTCTACTCCGTAAATACCAGCCAAAATTATATCCCAAAATCTAGACTCCAGAACTGGGATTCGATCCTTCTGCAGCACCCTATAAGCTGCAAATGTGTGGCATGGCCCTCTACTGACGCATTATCATGGCGCAGCCGGTCGTGCATCCCTGTCCATCGCTTACAGCTGAGACCCCAGAATTTCCCTCAACCGTCCTCTTTCTTGAAATTTTTCAAGGCTCTTTACCCACTTGACGTGACGGTAGGGAGATAATCTATAATATAACTCGTTCGACAATCTGGTTCCCAGCTGCTCTCCTAATGGGCGGCCCCCTTCCCCAGGTTCCAGATTCCTGGGGCGGCAAAATCTGGGGTAATTCCAATGTATTGTCTCAAGCTTTCTTGGCCACGCATGAACTATTGGTTGTCTTTCATTTGTCTACTCAACAATTAAGCATCAGCAGCTTTGTCTTGAAACGTTGGTTTCCCCAAGCCACGCGGGCAGTTAGCGCCTAGAAACCAACCTACGCCTTGTAATTAAGAGTGAAATACCCGTAAGTTAAGGCATAATAAGGTACATTCTCAGCTAGCCTGTCCCGGCTAAAATCTCTACACCAACGACAGCCTTGTCTCTCGGCCTTCGCGGTACAAACCATGAATACGGAAGTAAAAAGCTCGCCATCTCGTTGATAAGGCGCAGGAATCCTCTAGTCTTGTCTTTGCCGCGCCTCAGGTGAGCGGCGCCAAAGCCGAATCGTAAGAGTCCCAGTTTCAAGATTGGTAACATAAAGCTTGCCACCTATTTACCCCTTTCTCCATTCACCTCGCTACCATGTCAATTGTTCCGAGATCTCTGGATTAGACGCAGCTGCCAAGATGTCTGAAAGATCTCCGGAATAACGGGCTATGAGATCAGGAACTTCAGTAGAGATTGTAGAGGACACCTGGTATAGTTAGAGTTTGATGGTGATGTTGCATCAACAACCCCAGACACATCCTGGGTTGCGAGATTGTCCTTCGAACTCTGTTTCTTCAGTGCCCCATCAGGGGGCAAGAATACACTCTGCCATGACCCATTGTACAAACAATAAGGATCAAGCTCAAAAGTAAAGAATCGATACCGCGCGTTGTTAAGGAATGCATGCAAGGTTGTTCTTACTCGGTACGGATACTAGGTACGTAGCCACATGTCGGCTTGGACAACTCCCATCACACGAGGGACTACAAGGATTAATCCAGATTCCATCGTATTTAGTTTATCCGTGTCACTGCCTTGTTCAATGTGTTCCCTGCATCGGACACCTCCCCTTAAAAGTTAGAAAGGAATATGGTATGCATGGTGACTGATGTTCTAGTCAACATATTCACAAGTCGATTCGCGACACAATGCATCTAAAGGCCTTTTCTTTATCGGTCTATAATAATTAAGTTCGATGACCTAGGGGTTCGATTTACACCGATCCATCCAGTTTATTCCGCAGTTCACCTACTGGCGTACAGAACTGATCAACTGAACGGCATCGCCGAAGTTTACATGGTCAAAAGTTCCAGAATGACTAGATTGTGTTGCCTCAAATGTCTATGTCCATGTTTACGCCATAGGAATTGTGCGGTTATGTTCTTCTTTCAGTCAGAAGAACCGGTATTCCATACCTACCGGCCTTGGTCTTTGATCGACCTGTGACACCTTCAGGGTCTTCACCGTTTGACTATCTGCAGCCTTTCGCGTCAAAGGAGGTACAACAGCGGATAGACAGCCCGAATTGGACAGGTTAAGTCTTGCATGCCACCCGTATTTTCATTTTGAAGTCTCCATCTTGATGGGTCCCGATGGCTGAGATACCAGGGACTCCAACAGAAGAACGGACAGAACAGGAGGCAGTACGATAAAGACAAATTAGCGTAACGAAGTATCTCTGTCAAACAATATACTCAGAGATACAAAGTGCTAGTTTAGAAGCACATAACGACCAACAGTAAAGTATGTGCAGGTTTGCAGAATGGTGCAGGTTTGGTCCGTTGTCTAAGCAGCATAACAAAGACAAAGAAACAAACCAAGTCTTCATGTACGTTTTTTACCCTGCTAAAGGTAGTCAGAATAGATACACAGATGCGCAATCTTGAACCATATGTATTTATATTATTTGCAGCTTTACACACCAGCCACGATGTCTCCTCAAAGAAACCCCTTGTCATTCAACGTTGTTTGGCTATAGGTTAGGGCAGGATGAAACTCACTCAAGGCGTTCCTTCACCCAACGTAGATATTGTCTGAAAGGCAAAGTCTTCTAGCTTGTCTTTGTCCGTAAAGACATTATGCAGACACAGGAGAAATGACATCTATGTTTGAACTCAGTGTGGCTGTATGTACAAGCCTGACCTGTTCCCTTTCAACCTGGAGCGTCTGTTGTAGCCTCCCCATTCATCAATGTTGGAATTCTCAGTGGTTCTTTCTTCATCTGTACACCTTTACGATGAATGTCCACTGAGATACGCATGAACCATCAGACAGCTATTTGATCGACATAAAATGTGAACTTAACTTCTGTCATCACTGTTGAGTATCTCCCTCTTAGCGTCACAACACGTTCTGCCACAAGTTCATGAAACGATATACCATATCAGATCAACCGCGATGGCCAAAGAACTTAGGGAAAAGAAGCCGAAACAGGGAAGAACGACCAAAAGAAAGTCCAAACGAATCAAGCAATCTGAGGAGAATGATATCAACCAGACCAACATAAGGCAATGTTTCAGCTGTCATCATTCTTTCCCACATGAAATGAATCACTCCATTCAACACTATGGGGGTCAGCGTTGGCAAAATCGCAATACTATCCGGACAGCAATACTCGCCCTTCATAACAACATATTCAACAATACAAGCATTCCCTTTGATGTTCAAGATATTTGCTCTAGGGTTGGCAGCTTATACACCCAGATGCTGGAATTCGCTGTTGATATTGGGACGACCGAGGAGGATGATGCTAGTATGGATTGGCAGTGGGAGCCGACTACGCCTGTCTATTTGGTTCGAATGCCTGAAGAAGAAGCGTGTTATCGTAACGGGGTTGTTGCGAGGCCATGGGAGACAAGGCAGTGACAAATACATAGCCATCGATCAATTTTGTGTAGATACTGGGCATCCATAGCCACACAAGTACATTTAGTGCTTAGCAAGGCAAACATAACTATTCTGAGCTCTATATGTCCAGTGGTAAAGCGATGAGATACATAATAAGGAATCAATGATTCACCGCGATATGTTTTATACCGAAACCTTACCCAGATCTAGAGTGATATAATCCCGCCGGGTCCCTCCTTCCACCGATAGATGCTTTGAAGTTCCAGGTTTCCTCGCAACTCCTGCTGTGAACTGTTGCTTGATTCTCGCTTTTACAAGGAAGGTACCCATGCAAAAACTTCCTTCTATTTGAGGGTATTTACTCAACAAACCTCCCACATCAGACCACTCTTCACCTACAATATCCCGACACTCACCCTCACCTTTCTTGGAGGAGACGATCGCCGCACTCTCTTACTCTCATCAACTCCTTCCTACTCGCCCATAGACAGCCACAAGCATGTCGTCGAAGTATCCTACTGATAGCTCCGGTGCACTTGGTCTCTATAGCTACTCTACACTCTCATCCATCACCTACTCATCCGGCCACTCCCGAGAACCATCTTACTCAAACCGGTCCCCTATTCCCATTTCTCCTTTTCATACTCGCGAGTCTTCTGGTGCTACAAGGCCACCTTCGATCCACGAAGAAACCATACGCCATCGTTTCAAAAAGCATCGTGATCTTCGAAGTTCAGATGAGGCTACTTTGAGTTCATGTGATCAACAGAGGCAGCATCATCACAAGAATCATGGACGCCGCGGCCAACGTGCTTACCATAGCCAAAATCCGTATAAACGTAGCGAAAAACGCAGTTCAAGATATCGCAGGCGCTCCAAACACCCTAAGATTCCACTAGAAGCAGACCTTGTACCTCAGCCACCGGCGAACAAGCTGGTTGCCGTCAAGTCAGCTAAGAAGAGCAAGAACGCTGGCAACACGACATGGCGACGATTCAGCCAAGGTCTCAAGATTGGCAAGCCCAAAAAAGTCGAACCGAACGAAGAGACGCCAACCGTTACGATGGCAACTCAGCCGAGAAGAAAGAGCAAGTGGAAGTTCTGGGCTAAACAGGAACTCTCCCGCAACTATGATTCGACAATTGCGAGCCCCAAAACTCTCAAAACTAGGGATGAGCTCGAGACCAAGGACGAATCTGGGTTTAGACCTAGTGTGTTGGATTGGATTGACGAAGAGCCTCTTCTTCATCAGTCGCCCACTGAATTGAAGCGACTGTTCGAAGAGGACCGAGAAAGCATGGCACGTTGATGCAGTGGTTTTGGTTAACCCTTCGGTATTGTCAGAGTGTAGCAGATTGGTCAGTCTTGGATGGAACGTTCATTCTCTTCCTGCCAGTATAACTCTCTATAGCCTTCAGGATATATACCTAGTGGCCCAAACTCTTGATTACGTATTGCAAAGGCGTTTCGAGTATGCAGGGAAGCAAATAAAAGATACTACTGACGAGCTGTTACCAGCCTCGATGCACCATTCGGAAGTTGGAAGCATATCACTCCGAACTCGAAATAGCACGAGGGAGCCTCGTTCGAGGCTAGTGAATGCCTCAACAACAAGATAGTATCGGATTTGGAGCCAAAAGAACCAATGCAAGACATGTCCCGAACCTGATAGGCACGACTCGTCTAGAATCTTGACCGGGGTTGATCTCACCCTGATGAAGACCCCACATGCATGCCATCACTATCTTGATGTGAAGTCCCCGTTTTTACTCAAGACATCCAGCCGTGTCTTGGAGCCGCATGGCTACTCTGCATACGAGCATTCCTTTTTGACCTCGGAGTATCCGGGCATTATCGTACTGACAACCCTTTGAAGCGCTGTATGACGTCGGTCACAGTTCGACGGGATGACCCCCCACAAGAATGGCTTGGTAGGATGCACGGTAGAAAGCGGCTTCTGAAGGGTTTAGCTGAAGAACGTGGGGCATTATGTCTTGCATGTCAATATTATGGTTTGATGGCTTGACTCGTGATCGTACTATGCTGATATGGATGGTGTAGCTAGGATCTGGAGGTTTTGATATTAACCGATGGATTCGACTTATTTTCGGTGTATCTGCATTTGTCCCTACCTAGGTAAGATTATTCTTGGTGGGAAAGATAAGCGTCCGGCTGTTATAGGTCCTTGTAAATCTCATATTCTGCAATGCAAATGCCGTGCGTGACGAGTCGCTCTTATACCTGTCTTCACGCATAATGTGCACTTTCGCACACACACTCACTCTCACACTCACATCTTCCCGTTGCCCATCACCAGCCTTACAGGATAAGATGGAGGGCCAACTCTATGCTGTGTTAGTCAAAACACTTGGTCATCTTTGTTTTTTTTGCACGCCATATTGATTGTTATTTTGCTGCTACTGCAGACTTATGCTGTATTGTCTCAGGAGCCAATGACCCCACCAACCAGTGGTCTCTCCACTACCTATGCACAGTCAGCGCCAGTTTGGGGTTTGTAATTTGCGCAAAACAACCCTCACCAAGGCTCGGACACTGAAACCCCAAAAGAACACAAGCAGAAACAGAAGCAGAAGCGGCGTTGCCTCAGTGGCACGACAGAAGCAAATGAAATAGTGCAAGAATGACGCTCCTGCCAAGTTGAAAGCAAAATCACAAACACTTCAGTCAGTCACATGCCTCCTCATCTCGGCCGTTTTGATGCACACTCCCCCCTCTCGAACGAACCGGGAGGGGTCATGCTCGATGGCGCTCAAGTATCGGTACAAGTAGTCCCCGTCCCTAAACGGTGGGTCTCCCTGGCCCCGCGAGGCTCGTCCCGAGCCCTCTCGTCTCGTGGCCTCTGGGGGACCGCCGTTGCATCACCAGGACCCGTTGTTTGCGGGAACTACCATTCGCGGTGGGGAAACTACAGTACGAATAAAACACTGCTCTCCGTACGGAGTAGTTTTATTTAGATCTCCCAAAGAGCAGCAATACATTATCCGGAACATCGAATAAGTAAAACAAACTTTAAAATACAACCATTCGAATATCAATACTCGCCTGCTAACCAAAAGAACCAATATCGCTTTCACCTTTTAACAAAGATTTTCCAACTCGTCCAATCTATATGCCCATTCCCATCCGTTCGTCCTTCCAGGCATCTCAAGGGTATATCCACAAACATTATCTCCTTTCTCAGAGCCAATACAGAACAAGAACGGGGTATATGAGATCTCGCTACCGTTTACGCCAATCCCAAAGTAACAAAACCAAACTCAACATCGAGGCGGGAAGAACAAACTGCAACTACCGTGCTGACCTAGGTCTCCCTGCCTAGTCCTGTTTTGTACCAGACTGGACCTGGTACATTCTGTTCTTTATCCAAAAGATGAAGCAAACCGTCATCCTGGACCATCAGATTGTAGGTCAAAAAATTTGAAGACATAGAAAAGAGAAGGCAGCAATGACAAGAAGGAAACACAGAACAAGACACAGCAACTGACTACAGTAGCGTTGTAATATCACGAGGCTCATCCCAAAGCGGAGTGCGAAACGCTACTCCAAGTTAGATAACTCTGCTTACCACCAGGCATACCTGGAGTGTCGGTTACCGCCCTCGAGATACGGTTCGTTCCAAACATCGACCCGTCGTTGGAATGTTCACTTGTTACAAGCTGCACCATGTCGTCCGACAGCTCTGCGACCTCATCGTTCCACCAATAGTGTAGTACGTCGCTTTGCCAACGATCAAGATCGCGAATCTTGAGAGCCCGACTTTTGGTAAATGTTGTGTGGAGAAGTAGTGCGTTAACCGACGACAAGCGTAGCTGCTGCAGTAGCCAACGATTGATAAAGTCTCCCTTCCCTCCCTCTCCATGATCTAGCATGAGCCGATCGATAGCGTACTCCTTAGACGCGAGTTGCATCAGGTTTGGCTTTGCTGGGTCACTCGTCGGCAACGCTGCTGCTGCTTTGAGTGCTCCACGCGATGTAAGAGGCAAGTCTTCGGCCATGACGTGCTCAGGTTGGCTTAGAAGTACAGGAAATGTGCCGTGAGCAAGATCCGACCGACTGCGTAGAATCACAGAGACATCATCGAGCTCTATATCTTCATAACCCTTCTCGGGATAGAGAAGATAAGAAACCCGTGACGATAAGTGTTTCTGCATTGCTCCTTTCTCCTCACAAAGGTTCCGAAGATCCGCTACCTGTCGCTCCAGGCCTGCAACACTGCTGCGCATCTGTTCCTCTTCCAGCGGGAATTCTTCGAAGAACTCGATCTCGGCGTCGTTCAACTCCATTCCTGCTGCAGTCTTCATTTTAAGTTCGCCCTCATGCTGCTCTTTAAGAAATAGTAGCTCGTCAAGCTCCTCCTTAGCGTTCTCGAGGTCACCGACTGACTCCATAAGGTCCCGGAATAGAGGATGAAGGTCCTCGGGTGGACCATCTGGAGCGATACCCATCAAATCATTGGGTATGCTTTGATCTTCCTCGTGTTTGGATTCATCCTCGGGAGCCTGCTCAAGAGGAATGGTTTGGCCTACTGCGAGCATGCTGAAGAAGCGAATCTCTAGTTTGTTCAGAGTTTCCTCTTCTTCATCAAGTGTGACCTCAAGGTCTTCGTAGTCGTTTTCGAAAGCCTGATATTCAGTTCTCAAGCGCTGTAAGTCTGCTAGGCGTCGCTCCAAAGTCCCGGGCGCGGTTCCTGTCCAACCATTTTGAGCCACCAGTATGGGTCGAACAACACTCATAAACGCATTGTCCGCATCGTCTCTCTTTCGACGCAATTCTCTCAATCGCTTTCTCTTCTTTGCCATTTGACTTTTGATGTCGTTGAGCTTCACTCGCTGGTCCTTGAGTTTAGTCCAGAGCAGCTCCAGAGTATCCTCGGAAGGGGCAGAATCTCTCGACATATGACTTCTGTCACCTCTGGCCGTTTCAAACAGAGGATCGAGGCTAGTGCTCAGATCTGGGCGGTCTTTTGGCGCACGATCTCGTTCATAGCCCGATATCCATGTAGTTATACGGTTTGTCATCGACGTCTTACGATTCCCCCCTTGAATATTCAAGTTTGATGTAGTTGGGTACAAAGGAGGGAACTGCCGCGACTCTCTAAGGACGAGAGAGTCCGCGTCAGAAAAAGAGTCAGAGAAGGATGCCACATCGTCAATTAATCGGGGGATGGTATAATTCGAAGATTGTGATGTTGAGGTCGTATCAACAAATTCAGGCTGAGTGGGTGCGTCCGGAGCTGGGCGGTTTCTCAAACTACTCTCGTCAACTGATTGATGTGCATTGTGCGGTAATCCGAAGCCAGGAAATCCTCTGGGTGGCCTCAAGTTTAGGGTCTGATTTTGGATCGGTACATCGCTGGTAGTATTAGGTGCGGAACTGATCGTCGTCCGAAAAGAAAGTGCTGGTGTCATTTGCTGAGAGGGCCGTTGTGGAGGTGGAGCCGTGTCACGACCGTAGCCAGGTGGTGGCCGTAAGTTTGTGTGAAGGATAACATTTCCAGGCGGAGGTCGAGGTGGAGGTGGGAGTATATCCAAAGGGGGTCGATTCGATGCTTGCAGTAATGACTGTGATGGGATGGCTGGAGGCCGAAGAAAAGGAGGCGGCGGTAGTAGTGGAGGATGTGGAGGAGAATCATGGCCATCCTTCCATGGCGGTAGAGGATGAGAAGGTGGAGGTGGGCCTGATATGTCCATGTCGCGCTTGCTGGTGGTGCTTGCCTGAGTAGACGTAGTTTGATACTTGTTGGAAAATACAGTATCGACTTCAGACTGGAAGCTTGTCGAAACATGAGGATAGGCCGATAAAGTGTCGAGCGTTAAAGACCGTCCTTCACCCTCAACCTCAACCTCGACCTGGTGCTGGGACCGGGGATTGCCATGGGCCCCAGGCACAGGCACAGGAAGGGGTGAGGCAGAGATATGAGGATGGTGGTGATGGTGATGGTGATATGGAATCTGATGGGTTCGGCCGAAGCTCGAGTGGTTGTGGTTGTCGTACGCTACGGCATCCATCGACGTACGTAAGATCAACAGAGCTAGGGTAAAGAGTTGGACACATGGGAACAGGAGGCGGCTCGTCCATTTCTCTCATTACCAGATGAGACGAAGCGAGACGATCAATGCCGAGTCGACCGCTGAGGCTCTTTTGTTTGGAGAGAGAGCCACTGTCGATAGGATACGTAGAGCAAAGTAGAGCAATGGAAGCAAGGCAAGGGAGAAGGAAAAGGGAGATGACGGGGAAATGGACTCGATGCAGCAAGCAAGCAAGGGTTTGCTTTTTTGATTTGGTGACCGAGTCCAGGGCAACAAAGCAATCTTGCGGCTGATTGCACGTCGACGGGTCGGAACAAGGTTCATATTTTAGGGGAAGTGCTCCGGTGTCTGGGGGCAGCGGCCACTAAACGTTAGCGACCTCTAGCGCCTAAATTTAGGGGAAATGCATGTGGAAGCTGTTGATTTATCCATTGGCAATTAGGCGACAGAGTGAGTACAACACTTGTTATCCTCATGATGTCTATTGACCAAATAAGAATGTGACAGCGGAGCGTGGGAGGGGAAACTATGAGTCTTGTTAGATTTATGCAGCAATGTCCACCAGTGACAATGTCGCGAGTGTCTCTGTCAGACAACATGGGGGCGGTTGACGCAGCCCACTACCACGTAGTCCATGTGTGTGTCTGATCTGTCTGGCGATTTGATAACTTGGCGTGTTTGTTTTCTCCTTCAACAGAAAGAAATGCAGATATCCACCTCATATTGTGATAGGATGTTAATATAGTCCACAAAACGGTCAACGGGCCACGGGCACTTAAGTTACGCCTCGTAAACTAGCGTTTTAGTCCACGGTTTTGAGGCCACCGAGATCCCACATTGGTGGGCGCTCAAACCCACACTGTGCTGTTTTCTATCCACTCAGCCAACGCTGCTAGAGCCTCGTCGTTGTAACTCTACCTCAACACCAACAACTACACCCTGCAGTCATTCCCGATAGACGCCTTCTAAAATCGCTCACTCCCCTCCAATACCCGACTCGGTCCAATACGCTCTTGGCTCTCTGCATATTACCCATGTCTTTTCCGTACTGGACTATGCGGAGGGGCGTGTTTTCCAATCTTCAGTTCGTTTGGTGCCTATTCAATATGATATGCCCATATCATTCACTGCTCGCAAGAGCCCATAACATGGCGTCTTAGCTGGGGTTTTCCAAGACAGAAACGCCTTTGGTCATTCGAGAGCCTCCTCCCTACCGAACAGTGCCTTTTTTATCTATTCTCATCCGAAGTTAGCTAAGGCCTCGTCATGCGAGCTTGCAGTTCGACTCCTCCGAGAACCCCTCCATGAGTCCACCTCCTCCACTTGTTGCATCCATCCCCACTCGACTCGTTCTGTTACTCGCTGGCTGATGCGCGACATTAAGAGATGCTGGACTGCATAGACAAAAGCGACTGATAAGCTGCGGTTGCCGCTCAGTTGTCCACCCTCTGAGCCCTCCGGTTTTACCTCTTGTTTTCCGTCCTTCAAGGCTGACGGAACTGGGAAACGAAACTTGGTGACTCAAATCCATTGCATTTCTTATTGAGACCAGGCTGCACGCCATCTACTCCAGGCAGTGATACAGCTTCTGCAGCCAAGCTATAACACCGCGGTTCTTATTGCTAGCCTTCACTGTCATCATCGCATATGGTGCGGGCAGATGCCGCTGTTTCTGTTGTGCCACCACCTCGACTAACCCGCCTTCAACAACTACTCTGACTCCTAGTTCACCATCAAGACCACCACAACAAGCGCACGAGATACACCTCCGGCGTCCTTCATGCAGCTCTGAAGCGACAATCCTAGTTCCAGCTCCAGAATCCGATTTAGGTACCCAAACGTACATACGCCACAGGCCACAAATCATTGCAAGGCACTGGCCAACTTTCCCCAGATACAGATCAGACGGTAAAGCGATCAGTCCGAGACAAAGCAACTTTACCCACGAATAATTCGAGTACTTTTATCTACAACGATCCCCATCAAGTCCCGATCTTCGCCAACGCACCCCAAGAAATCCACTGAGAGCCCAGATCTTCATCCTCGTGCAACCCAGTTGCAGCTCCCTTGTTCAGTCTGCACCCCGAAAGAGAGCTGAGCCGCATCTCTTACTAGCTAACACACCTATCAATCTACGGCTCCACTGCCTGGCATTTAACTCTTGTCCATTTCTACAAAAGCCCCCAACCCACCATCTTCTCAGCTATTGGGAATCCCTTTACTTGGACTTTAGCAAGAGCTCAGGGTTTCAGACGACAACAGGACCTCGGTCTTTCGAGGCAATACCTCGAGCTATTGTTATCAACCTCCAATAGCTTCTTGATTGGTTCAGATATTTCTTGAAATTCCTTTGGTTATCAGAATTTTGTCTACGGGTTTGCCCCATCGTCTCATCTTCGGGTTCAATTTGGCTCGCAACTGTTGTTTCAACCATATCTTCGCCTTATCTCGTCACTTATTGACTCGTGGTCTTTCGAATCGCCCAATTAAGTGCAGATATCTAGAAGTATTGCTTGCATGCGCAAAATGCCACTATGTCTATGTTACAAACGAAGAGATCAAGATGGAGCGAGTGGATCCTTAGTCAAGAATATCAGCAGTACTACCGCCAGCGAGTAGATTCTTCTGGTTCGTACCATTCAAACAACTTCTTGGCTAGATGATGACAGAACACTAACTGGATGAATTTAGGCATTTCGCATATCCAATGGCAGTCCGAATATGAGGCTGCCCAGAGCAGCCAGGTACCTCGGTCGGAAGGGATGGACGAGATGACCCAGCAGTTTGGGGCAGCCAGCATACAAAGCCCGGAACAAACTGAGGAACCGAATTGTACGTTTGCCGTTGGTCTGGACTCTCACCCCTTTCAACATACCTCCATCATGTCTTTCTTTATGGTCAGTTATAGACGGCCACTAACATACTTCTAGATGTTGAATATGCCGTAACGGGCAGTTCCTCGTCAGGGAAGAACAGAACATCAAGGTCGAAATCGAAACCCTCCAAAACCTCCAGCGGTAAAGGGAAGGGACCCGCCCAAGAAGATATCGATGAAGTTGATGAGCGAGATCACCAAGGCTACGAAAGTCGCTATTCCCAAAATAGATCAGCCGCTCCGCAGGCCGAACAAATGTGTAAGTGTTTGTTAGAGGCTTCGGTGTACCGGTGGCACAGGCGTGGCTCACAAAATTCTCTAGACTGGGACCCGAACACCCAACAATACTACCCATATAACCAAGCTGGACAAGGTAGGCAAGGTCCGCCAATTTTACCTCGATATATGCGAGTACTCATTCGATCATAGCAGACCCTACTCCTAGCCAGTCATACGTTGACGGCTCTGGGGACGCAGATGATCCACAACTGCAGGCGGCCATTGCTCAAAGTAAACAATATACTCGTGATCCTTATCGGGGTGGCGAGGCGTCGGCGACGGCTACATATCCAGCTTACGGTAAGTTATCTGCGTACTGAACTGTACTTTACATTGCTAATAGTGCATATAGTAGCTCAAGAGGAGGAGGACGAGCCAGGACCGGTTGCACCGGCGGGCAATCCAGAGCACATTGTGGGCACTGGTGGTGATGCAGAAAAGCTAGATCCACGTATGCTAATCTATTCGACATATTTTGGCGGCCAAAGGCTGACTTTCAATTCAGGATATTGTGTAGCAGTTTCTAGTGCGTTTCAACCGGGCGAGGTACATTCATATTCTTGGCGCCGAAGCTCTCAGTACGCTAACTATCTGATAGGTCTTCAAAGTATTGTGGCCTGAACCCGCAGGAGGTGGTAGCATTGTTGAGGAAACAGTCTATAGAGATCAATATGGTGGTCCAATCTTTGTTCATTTTCGCCGGTTTATCGTGGTCGCAAACGACCTTGGGCACTGCACATGCATGTAAGTGATTCACCATTTGATTTCAAGTTGACGGGCTTTTGCTAACTTTCCAGACCAATTTCAACCTATGGCAAGAAGGGCTGTAAAAAGTCTGGCGTCAAGGCAGAACAACATGGTATCGTCGCCGAAAGCAGTAACCGGAATCCCACTCCCCTCTCCAATGAGCCCAGTCTTGGATTCCCTCCCGTTCGTGTGCATATCTACGAGCAAGGTGAACGAATCTCGAAAGAGTCTCGGGTCAACTACGCGAAGCTCACGACTGTTGAGCACAACGTCAAGGTGCTCTTCATCGGTCGTGTAGTGGGCTCGGATTGGGAGGTAGTCACTGATGCTGTCAACACCAGTTGGGCAAAGAAGATGCATACGCACAAGAAGAAGCATCGCTCTGGCAGATGATTACTCTGCGAAAAGCCCTCAAATTCACGTTTTATGGTGCCTGCGCAAGCAGGTCCCTGCATTGGGTGTCACTACTGACACCCGCATATATACGTTCCTCAGGAGCTGCCATGTTCTCTGGCATGCCCCTGCGAAACTTGTCTCGGCAACTTCGCAACCTCGAGACAACTGCGGCGAGGGTCTTCAGTCGAGTCTCCATACGTGCTGCTCGGACCATTCCGGCAGTTGTTCTGGTCAAAACACTAAGATCCCTCGCTCAGAGACACACAATACACACTTGTGTGTCATCGCAAGGCAGTCGTGTTTCTTTCTATTCTTGGTTTGGGTTTTATATAATTTGACATTTCTTTCTTGTCTTTCTTCAATTGCCTGGAAAGATCTATGGATAATCTCACTGTTTTCGAAAGGATGTTCTTTTGCAATATGGCAGCAGAGTGAGGTGGAACAGCACACAACTACTGGCATGTTGGCAAGGATAGTCTTGGAATATTATGAGTTCTGGTCTTTCTCTTATTTCGTCTTGTCTCTTCTTCAGCAAACATCCACATTTTTATGGCATCTTTCTGTTTGGAAAAGATTGAACACAAGCATCCAGGCATTCCAAAGGCCACAATGATGATATTCATAAGGGTTTCATAGTGCGCTGCGTGTGCAAATTGGCTTCGCCATCACTAAAATAGGGCAGAGTTTGATATTGAATTGTGAACCGATCGATATGTTCCAATGAAGACGTATCAATATTGTTGCTTGTTCAATGGGAAATCTAGTTGTATGAGCCCAAACGATCCGATAACAATCGTTCACTCCAGATATCCAATACGGCCGTGATGATGTTACCGAGACGGACCCACCTAACGGACATCGTGCCTCGGCATCTTTTTCCCCGCAACCGGAGGTTAATTAATGAACCCCGGACATTCCCCAGGGGCAGTCAATACTCCGAGGCTCAATGCTTGCCACGAATATCAAGGAGGCGTTGCCTGTCAGTTTACTTTCCTATAAAGGATAACTCTTTCCTCCTACGTTTTTCTGCGAGTTTAATTTAGAGATCTGCCTCCGCGTACCATAAATTCTATCAAGCTCCAATACCTAAAACCCCTGTTTGTCAACGTCATTTACCCATCTCTCTCGGAGTTACTTGCAAATTCACAATCACAATGGCTGAAGCTCAATTGCAAGACTACCCCTCGCTCTTTTCCCTCAAGGGCAAGGTTGCTGTCGTTACTGGTGGATCTCGAGGCCTTGGACTCCACGCAGCTTCAGCGTAAGTCACATAATTTGAGCTATCTCGACAAACGCGACTGACATCATCTCAGATTCCTTCAGGCGGGCGCGTCAAAGGTTTTCATCTCATCCCGCAAGGCCGCCGCATGCGAAGAAGCCTGCAAGGCTCTCAATGCGCTCCCCAACCTTTCTCCCGGCGCCGTCGCCATCTCAGTTCCCGCGGACTCGGCCAAGTTTGAGGGTGTAGAGAGTCTGCTTGCGCAGGTCAAGAAGCATACTGATCGCGTGGATATTCTCTTCGCTAACGCAGGAGCTACATGGGGTGAGTCTTTCGACACTCATCCTGACTCTGCCTTCGCCAAGGTTATGGATCTTAACGTCAAGGCCGTGTTCAACACAATTCGCCTGTTCACCCCCATGCTGGAGAAGGGTGCTTCGCTGCAGGACCCCAGCCGTGTTATCATCACATCTAGCACTGCTGGACTTGGTGTCGGCACAATTGGAAAGCAGGGCACGTATGGCTACTCCGCTAGTAAGGCGGCAGTGATGCATCTGGGGCGCAACCTGGCTATGGAGCTGGGGCCAAGGCACATCACCGTCAACTCCATCAACCCCGGTTTCTTCCCTAGCAAGATGTCCAACGGCCTGCTGGAGATGTCAGGTGGTGCTGAGCAATTCGCAAACAGCAACCCCATGCGCAGACTTGGACAACCTGAGGATATTGCTGGTGTGGTCGTTTATCTGTCCAGTCGGGCTGGGTCGCATGTTAACGGCGAGGCGATCGCTATTGATGGCGGTGCGTTGTGGCAACGAGGAGAGCTCATGGCGGAGCACAAGGCGAAGCTGTAGGGTCAGCGAAGTGATGTATGATAAAGTCAAAGTCGTTGATCCGCATAGATACAAATCTCTGGCTGGATACTTCTTCTATTGTTTATTTCTATTCTCAATTTTTGTCACATGTGGCATATCCCATCAAGATCTTCTCTCGTCTAATGGCTTGCGAGCCAGCCAAGTACTCGCTTTATAGGTTGATTGTAGAAGACTTTCTGAATCATGAATGTACGGGGCGTCAACGCCAGTCTTGTGCCACTCAACCTTAAACCCCATCTTTTCCACGAGTGCAATGACTTCATTATCAGCTAGCTCAAAGCTCCCTGGGTCTGCAATGCCTGATGAGGCCTTAGGGTCATGCTCTGCATCGCCATCCTGTCCATGGGTGCCCGGAGCGTTATTCTCAAAGTGCCACAATAAGGGGCCTACATTGATGAGAACGCCTCCAGGTCGAAGGCAATGCCGAATGACTTCGAGATACCGCATAAGATTTGGTGCTGTGTCAAGGAAGAATACAGTTGCTACGGCGTCGTACTGCGCCTCGTGGTCTTCGTCGGCGTAGAGGCAGAGAAAGTCCGCGGCACACATGGACATCTCTCCGATATTAGGCGTGGTAGCCAGGACGGTAGCTGGATGAATATCTGGAACGCGGTAGCTTCGGAGATGATTCTCTCGGGTAAGATGATTCGAGAAGCTGTGAACCCAGGGGTATATGGTGTGATATTCGGCGACTGGACAATTGTTGAGAATGTAGGACGATGCAAGTAGCTGGTGGTAAGAAATCTCGTTTCCTTCTGCGTTGTGTCCATTTGCAACCAGGTCGAACACAAGTCTTCCTAGGCCTGCGCCTGGTACCAACACTTTGAGAGGAGATCGTTCTGGGTATCTGTCCTTTTCCGCTGCGAGTGCCTTCATAATAGGGCCATAGCTAGCCTCTCTCTCCACAGCACCCGCCGCAGTCCAATCACGGTAGAACTGGCGAATTGTACTCCTTGCCTTGTCAACGTCTGAGTTTTTCGCAACTCCCGCCCACTCATGAGGCATCGTGGGTTCCTTGTCTTCGGGCTCATCCGTCATCATGCGGAACGACTTGAGCCCAACACGCGCGATGGTACGGGCCAGCTCAGCGTTCTCGTCGAGCGCCTCATCAACTTTGTCGAGGGTTTCGAGAAAGTTGAAGGGAGGTGCAGCTAAGAGTTTCCATTGCTCTTGAGGGAGAGCGTAGAAGGCCTGGCGGCGAAGGTGGGTGACGTTAAAGTGTGAAACTTTGGCGTATTGGCTATTGGTATATCAGTACAAAGAACGCTTGAATATTGAATGGAGTAGGCACGAAAGTGACGATTGAATCATCCATTGGGTAGAAATGTTGTGTATGAATATCGCCAAATCAAGTAAATATGAGAGTCTAGCAATTGTGTTGACTCACAAGAATGAATCCAATGCGCTGAAAATTACGCGAACTTCTTCAGGATCCTCCGCGTTTTCCTCTACGCCAGCCCAGGCGCTATCATCTGGTACAATCTCAATGTGGTGGCCATCTTCCGATTCAGCCATTTCGGTCGTTAAAGAAAGAGGTATTGGTATGTTGCGAACAAGTGATGATCATGGCGGGGTAGAGGGGAAGAAATATAGGGTGGCCATCAAATGACGGAGCGATTTTCTTGTGAGAACAAAAAAGGCTCGGTGATAACAAAGTGCGGTAAATTATCGAATAATAATTTGAGATGAATGAATAAATAGGTAGATCATGAACGAGCTCTTGATATCGGTCTTTACATTCGTACACGCCAATCATTATCGACCTTGGAAATTCATTTGGTAGGGTTGGGAGAATCATGTGATTGCCTGTACCAGTGCAAACCTGCAAATCCAAGTTGACAACACCTTGTGAAAAAGTATAGGCGTATTCTGCTTGAAATTCACTAATCGTTTATTTTTTCCTTCTTTCACAGGTCAGGGCAATTGGTCATTGTAAAAATGCACATACTGACAGTTAATCCGGTTACGTCAGATGTTCAGACAAATTGAACAACACCACCCAACTTCACTTAACCTACACAACTCAGCTTTGAGAGCCAAACTAGACATCTAATCAATCACTTACATTCTCACAACGCAAAAAAACTCATCTTAATATCCAGTCATCTCCCTCCTCGAAGCTCAAACACTCTATCATCATGGCCACAGACACAATCGAGCTCTCCGTACCTCTCCCCCGCTCTTTAGATACACGCATCTACCTCCGCTTATCCACCAAAGCAAAGTCCATCGTGCTCTTTACGACAACAGCGTCACAAGATGAGCTCGCCGCCCCTGTCTCCATGGGTTCATTTGTCTATGCTTTGCCCAACGTGAGTACGGCCCGTTCCTGTGCACGTAACACCTAGCTAATTCAGGCCACTCTCATAGAGACTAGATCAGGCACAACCATTATCCACGACGCTCTACTCATCAGAGACGTCAGTGGAGTTCACAACGCGCTTGGCAAAGTTGCTGGCTCGCAAGTCACAGCTCCCGGTGTATGTCACCAACTCGATAAGCTTTGCCAATGCTGGAATGGGTGGTACTGTGGAAGAGGAGATGGAAGCTTTCAAGACGATTGTTCAGGTTGTTGTAGAGAGGCTACAACTTTCGGACCCCAAGTCAACTACGGCCTGAGTATAGCCTACAGACCGTCCCAGGAGAAACAGTGGGTTTAGACTCTTACAAGTAACAACCTTGAGAACCCTCTCGTTTCCAAACTTGTAGTCTCTGCTGGATCCTAGGTCTAGCAGTCTCTGGCATCTGTTCGCAAGACCCTCAACGACAGGCACAATTCAAGGTGCACTACTTCATCCATATCACCTAGTAAGGGAGTTGTCAAAGAAGCTTGAGAGAATTATGACATGGGTCGCGCACGATTCCGGATGATTCCGTAGTGGTACACGCAGACGGAGGGCTTGAGACAAATGTTTGTCACCAGGCGGGGATGTGCGTGTGTCACCAAGGCAGCATGCTATCATGATGGTTGAGGGAGACCTGGGCAGGACGTGTCCTCTTGATAGATATAATTGGATCTCGAGAAGATAATGAAACCCTGAGTATGTTATGTTTGCATGATCATCACATAGGTATATCACGACAGAGATACTTGCTGCCTGCCTGCCTGCCTAATTGGAAGTTTTATATCTTCGATTTTACGGTTCACGCGGCTGGATCTTAGTTCGTGTCTTGATCCCATCATCTACAGACCGCTCCACGACAATGTCGACTGGCTGGGAGATAGTGTTGCACGCGTGGTACATGATTATGAAGACTGGTGCAACATGGACATGCGCGGCACTTACGGCAATACTGATCTCGCAGTAATGCTCTGGTGAAACTAGGTGGGCATTTAGATGAAGAAGAGCATTGTCATTTAATGCACCGTTGCTTCATATTGTAGAAAGTCGGACTGATTTAGTAACGACTAGCCGTACATATGATGAGTTATATATCGAGTATGTACAAACATACCTCTAGGCTGGTTACTATAGTAAGTAGTAGGTACCTAGGTAACTAGCTAAATACTTGAAATACAATGCATATCTTGGGTGAGGTAGTTCGTAGGTAGTTTAAAAGACCGTTGGATGTCAAGTCTCAGGGCAAGGCTGCGGCCCGTTGCATGCAATGACATGACATGACTGGATGATCCAGAATCATAGGTTCCAATTGATTGGATGGAAGATGTAACCGAGCGCCTATTCCGTCTTATTATCTTTTGTTGTTTTTTCACCTTCTCCGTCTCCAATCTACAGTGCAGGGCCTAGCTTCGGCGATCCCCGCAACAAAGGACCTAACTTCTCTGTCTCGAAGCGGGTTATCGTTATCGCACCCCGCGCCAGAATTTTCTTCTGAGGACCCTTGGTTTTGACACCAGCCGGTGCGTGTTTCAGGCCATCTCTTACGTGCATGTACTGTGTAAGATGACCCATTTGTCTCATCTCGCCAACTCTAAGCTAGAATAGGCAATTTTCTTTTTTTGCCCTGGAGCCTCCGCTCGCTCCTCGCCCCTCTACAGCAAAACTTCCCAGGTTCCCAGCTTTTGGTGAGCGGCTGAGCTTCTTCAACTTTAACTTGAGAGATCGGCATCAACCTTTCATTCCTCTTTGTCCTTTTATTCGTCTCGGCGTCTACGACGCACAGCGCCTCATCGCTTTCTTCTTGCCATCAGAATCAGAATCAGAATCATAAATAATAATCCCCTAAGAAACAAAGGAGAAAGGCTAAAAAGCACCTGGTAAGTCGACTTGAGCTTTCAAGTGTGGCCCCACGGTGCTACACATCCCTGTATCAGAGGGGCACATTCGCTTCTCGCCCACTACTACTACCATCCATCCCAAGCGGATACTCTAGTCCACCGCCTGCTCGTCTCTCCCCTCATCAGAGACATCTTGCCATTGCTCTTTCACTAAGCCTTGTCTTGGCTAATACTTGCGCATTGCTAACCGTCGATAAGAACGAGTTACGGAGCTTCGCTCATGTGAAAGTCCTTCACGTAAAGTTCCTTCTCTAGGTTTCGCGCCCCTCTTCTCTCTATACCCACCTTCTGCGACGCTCAAAGACGCTGTTCGACACCACCGCAGCCATGTCTTCGTGGGAACCCTCCCCCGACTCGCTGCAGCAGCTTGCTGCATGCCTCAAAGACTCCCTCAGCGGTTTCAACAAGACTGCTCAGAAGCAGGCTGACTTGGTAAGACTATGTCCGCCCATCGCGATACATGCGCCGGCCCCTCAACTAATCATTTTCTTTGCAGATGCTTCAACAAGCCAAGAACTCGCCTGATATCAACAACTATCTCGCATACCTCTTCTCGAGCTCCTCACCTCCCAATGGCCTCCAATTCTCAGAGCAAGACTTCCACCTGGTGCGATCCGCCGCTGGAATCATGCTGAAGAATAATGTTCGAAGCGAATGGAAGACCATCCCCGAGTCCAACCTTCAGCTCATCAAGCTCGCAGTGCCCATGTGTCTGCAAGACAAGAACTCCCAAATTCGCAATTTCGCTGGAAATATTGCGACCGAGATCGTTCGACGTGGAGGCTTGCTCTCTTGGCCTGAGTTGCTGCCCCAGCTCCTCGACTTGGTTAATAACACTTCTGGGCAGACCTCCAACGAGGCGCAGGAGGGTGCCATGTCAGCTTTGGCCAAGATCTGTGAGGATAACCACCGGCAGTTGATCAAAGAGGTCAATGGTCAGCGGCCTCTTAACCACGTTCTCCCTCAATTTATTGCCGCCACCAAGAGTGCATTGCCCAAAGTCAGAGCCGGTGCTCTGACAGCTATTAATGTATTCACACCTCTAGAATCCCAGGCCATGCTCAACTCCATCGATGACCTTCTTCAGCACCTGTTCATCCTAGCCAACGATAGCAATGTCGATGTTCGACGACAAGTGTGCCGCGCCTTCGTCCATCTCGTTGAGACTCGACCTGATAAGCTTCAGCCACACATCGGCGGGCTTGTCGATTACATCATAACTCAGCAGAAAGGCGACGATGAGGAGCTTGCATGTGAAGCTGCCGAGTTCTGGCTGGCCGTGGGCGAGCACGATAATCTGTGGAGGGCACTGGAGCCTTACATTAACCAGATTATTCCCGTCCTTCTTCAATGTATGGTATACAGTGGTGAGGATATTGCTCTCCTTGGAGGTGCTTCGGACGATGAGGAAGAGGAGGACCGCGAGGAAGATATCCGCCCTGCCTTTGCCAAGAAAGCTCTCGCACGAAAGGCCAATGGTGGGGTTACCGAGTCTTCCGATCAACAGAACGGTAATTTCGAGAAGCTTGCTGGCATGGAAGAGGATATCGAGGAGGGAGAGATTGACGACTACGATGACGGTGATGACGCCAACCCCGACGAAAGATGGACCATCCGCAAGTGCTCAGCTGCCGCCCTCGACGTCTTCGCCCGCGATTTCCAAGCTCCTGTCTTCGAGGCCATCTTCCCTTATCTGTCACAGCACCTCAGACACGACGAGTGGCCTAACCGAGAAGCCGCTGTTTTGGCCCTGGGTGCCGTTGCTGACGGATGTATGGACGTTGTTGTCCCTCACCTGCCTGAACTTGTGCCCTACCTGATCTCTTTGCTCGAGGATCCAGAGCCTGTTGTAAGACAGATCACTTGTTGGACTCTCGGTCGGTATTCCTCCTGGGCTGCCAACTTAGAAGATACGGACAAGGACCAGTTCTTCCTCCCTCTGATGGATGGTATCCTCCGTCATATGTTGGATAAGAACAAGAAAGTGCAGGAAGCAGCCGCATCGGCTTTTGCTAATCTCGAAGATAAGTCCGGAAAGATTCTCGAACCTTACTGTGGTCCAATTATCCAGCAGTTTGTTCACTGCTTTGCCAAGTACAAGGATCGCAACATGTACATTCTCTACGACTGTGTGCAGACCTTGGCGGAGCATATTGGGCCTGTCCTAGCCGCTCCTGAACTGTCGGGCAAGCTCATGCCTGCATTGATCGACCGATATAACCGCGTTTCGGACCAGTCACGGGAGTTGTTCCCTCTACTAGAGTGCCTCTCTTATGTAGCGATGGCACTCGGTGATGCGTTCGCCACCTACGCTGAGCCCATTTTCGTGCGATGCGTCAACATTATTCATGTGAATCTGGAGCAAACTCTAGCCGCTGCCGGTAACCCGGCCCTAGACCAACCTGAGAAGGATTTCCTTGTGACAAGTTTGGACCTTCTCAGTGCCATCATCCAAGCCCTTAACGATGACAAATCGGCTGCATTGGTCAAGAGCCCTCAACAACCCTTCTTCGAGCTTCTGAGCTTCTGCATGGAAGATCCTACCGATGAGGTTCGCCAGTCTGCATATGCGTTGTTGGGAGATTGCGCTCGATACGTCTATCCTCTACTACAGCAATATCTCCCGAAGATTCTTCCCATCTTGCTCAAGCAGCTTGATATGGACAGCGTGCTCGATGAGGATATGGATAGTGGATTTGGCGTCGTGAACAACGCTTGCTGGTCAGTCGGCGAAATCTCGATGCAGCACAAAGAAAACATGGGCCCTTGGGTTCAGGAGCTTCTCCAGCGCTTCGTTGAAATCATGACCAACCCCCGTGTTCCCAAGGCACTGAACGAAAATGCCGCCATGGCCCTGGGACGACTTGGTTTGCACAATTCGGAACAACTTGGACCACACCTATCGACCTTTGCTGAGGAATGGATCAGCATCATGAGCGAGGTCGAGGCAACAGAGGAGAAAGCAACAGCTTTCAAGGGATTCTCCATGATCGTGGGACGCAACCCTCAGGCCATGGAGAAGGAGTTACTCAACTACTTTACGGCCATTGCACGATATCGTGATATGAGCCTGAAGAGTCCTGTCAGGCAGGAGTTGCATGATATCTTCCAGAAGGTGAGTTAACCCCCTCTTGGGGCTTCTCAAACAAGCTAACGACTTCCAGGTTATCGACATTTACAAGCAAATGATTCCCGACTTTAGCAACTTTGTTGGTCAATTGCAGCCACGAGACCGACAGGCTTTGGAGTCACACTACTCTCTGTCATAGGGACTGGCAATTAATATCGGTTTCCCAATTTTGGAGTGAATGAATGGATGCCAGAAAGGTAGAAGTGGATGGTTCGTCGTTATTACATAGTTATAGATAGCACTGTTTTCTTGATCGCAGTAGATAGCATGGTACGGGTTGCATGGCGAAGTTCAAGGTGGGGGGTTTTATGAAAAGTCTTGGAGCCTTTTTGATTGATGTTGATACGATGGTATGAACTGACGAAGGATACAATAGTGGACGAAGATATACCTGACGCAGAGACTAGGATGGAACTGGGACGGAACTGGAACTGGAACTGGGTGAAGGGCAACCTGATATGCCAAAGGTGTAGATAGAAAAACTCGGGTTCGTTTGAGCAGTCGTTAGCATTCATGGGGTCCGAGTTAAATACCTAGATAGGATCTTTTATGCATACTGAAATGATACTGAAGCGTGTAAAGCCACATGTTTTGGATAGCGGTGTCCTCACCATGGTGTTTTCACGTTTGATTTATTCTACTAGACCGTTATCTCATTACCCGAGAGACATTGAATGAAACATAATTGTGTAAACTACACCTTTCAGGTCTGACACCTGTCGTATTAAACAAAGATTGAGGGACTTGGCAATGGCTGTGAAAACCATCACCATTGACGGTACAGGGTAGCAGCTGCAAATTGAACCACTGAGGATACCTTACTTTCTAATTAGGAGTACAACCACGCTGTCTTTGATCTCGATCGGCAAAATATGTTATTTGGGGCATTAAACAGGCGAGTCATTCAGCAAAGCTCTGTACGACATCTGGCCACGAACTAAAGTGATTGATTCGTGCGCATCAACGCAACACCTGATGACTGTCACTCATCACTTGAAACACACTACAACAGTAAACTATAGGTAATCTATGGCTATGGACCCATAAGCTACTCATTTACCGTGCAGTGACAGTCTGAATGACAGGCATGACACATTGGCCACTACGTACCAATTTCTTTTGGTCAACCAGGGTATTTACCTCTAACTGCACCCTCGCTCCATCATGAAAGATCTTCCAACTGGGTCTCATGCCATACGGCGCCATTGAGATTACTCTGGTATGAGTTCCGTGCCGAGCCCTTCTCCTGAACTACCGATAGCATATCAAACGTCAGAACAAATATACGGGCCTACCCCTTTAGACATAGAGTTTGTTGACCTTGCCATTGTGAGTCCTGATTCGACGAAAGAGTGCTTTAATGAGGGAGGCTCACGAGTGGGCTGGGACACTAACAGGCCTAATCCAACAGCATATTAGCTACACGGGTTAAACCATAAGCCGGGCGATCTTGTGGGTTCTTCGACCAATACTTGAACATCAAACCGTGTATACGGATGGGCTTGCTGGGCAAGCACGCGGGCACTGCGGCCAAGTTAGGAAGTTCAATCGTGGTGCTGGGATATCGAAGCTACTGGGTCAGTAAACCTGTGGCTATCTAGAACCGTTAGACCGATTTGAGAAAGGCTTCAATTTCAAGAACCAAAGGGCGGGAGAAGTTAGGAAGTAATACACCTACTCATGGGATTCGGCACAAATTACGACTCGCGTAGCGTGCCTGACCAGATTTTTAATGAGCAAGAGCCTCTTACTATGTGAAACAAGCAAGCTTGTCGTTTAACTTGCAGTGGAAAGTTGTGCAGTATGGTCCGATACCCAGCAACAAGACTCATAAGGCTGGAATGATGATCCGGTTTACAAGTCTCCCATATATTGCATCATGACTCTGGAGTCTTAGTTCCGGACAGCGACATTCTTTTCGGCTCATAACTACGGACACATGCAGGGGATAAAAGGGTCTCCAGCGTAGTCAAGGGTAGCGGGAGCTGTGTTCGAAGCTTGGAATAGAATTGTTGGCATCTAAATTTATCTATGTGGCTTGTTCTGTTCTGGCAGGCGTTTGCCAGTAGCCGGGCACCAGATCATAAATAAACTGAGCTGAGACGCATCGACCCGTCTAGATGCAGAGACAGCAGAGAAGCAGGATCTGATATAGCTGCCGTTGCTGGCATTTGATGCGTCCATCTTATTGGATCAATCGTGTGTTGCAACAACCATATCCGTATGCCCCGTAGACATGGTTGGCCGGAGCATGCTCGCCGGACCTTGCCCTGCATAGTAACATCGCACATGGCCCAAGGCCAAGGGTCCACGTGAGGCTCATGATGCTCATTCCCCAAGGCCGAAGCCAAAGGTGTTTGGCGTTGGTTAACGTCATAAGTGCATAAGTGATTTGTTGCGCACAATTCCGTGGTCTGAGCAAACAGATCTGCGGCAAATAATCTAGAACCTAGACAATCAGCAGGAGGCTATCCGCAGACTGATTCTGCTCACAAGCCAAGAGGCCAAGAGAAGAGTAGAAGTCACTTCATTCGGTGAAACCACCACCGACTTCCTGCTGCTGTGCCGTTTAAGCTTTGGCACCAGAGTCATGACCAGCGATTGGAGAACTTATCCCACCTGGTCATCGTCCCTGTCCGTGTCGCCATTAATAGTACAGCCTCGCACTAATGTGGTACCATGTCCCCTGTCCCCTGCCGTTTGCCCATGCATGCATGCATGGCATTATCCGCTCCGGGGTTCCATCTTCCCCATTTTGGCGCCCTATTTGTACAGATCACCCCAGTTAGCCTATTCGGCAAACCCTGTCCGATGCTCTGTTAGCCATGGGCTGGTCTAGAACAGCAAACGCAGATTTGGCCATTGGTATGTCAACGCCGCCGACTGGTGCGTGGTCAGCTAACAGAGGAATGGTTTAAGTACTTCATGGCTTGAAGCTGGAAACTGGAACTGGAAGTGGAACCCGCAAGGCTGATGAAGCGTTGCTGGAACCCGGACTCTTGTTGACTAGCTACCAGCTTTTGAACCCACAAAGGTTTGATGAAGTCCAACTTCGACGGCAAGCTGCGGTGGGCCACCACGACTTAGTGAGAGAGTAGACGCCAAAGCCAGCCGCTGGCCGTCGATGATGCCCTCAAGAAGGTGGAATCTGACCCATGATCATGGATCAACGACTCGACCCTCACAAAGGTCCGACGGAGTTGAAGAACTGAATCGCTACGATAAGATGTTTCTCAACAAAAAGCTCCAGCTTTGTCAAGGGTCAAGTGCCCTTTGGTTGCAGGGCCATGTGGTCTTGGCTCCGCAGCGCTAGCACAGCTTCGCTATCAAGGGATGGCCTCACTGGTCGAGTCAGTACCTAGATCTCGAAATGATACGTTACCTAATGGCTCTGAGTGTTGATGTAAGCCTTATAACCAGCTATGTCATCTCTGGGTGACCCTGCGTCCGTTGTCTTTGGAGTCAGGAGTCGCTAGTCTGCCGCAATGCCGCGGCGAAGGTATACCGACCACCACCTAATATAGAATCATGCTGCTACAGTAATTAGCTTGATCGAGCAATCAGCATTCTTCAGTCTCGTCCCTGCGGTCCATTGGTGCGCAAAGGAGCGGGTCCTGTTGGATATGCATCGCCAATCTGATACAGACCGTCGACATTGATGCCCAAGTGAGTTTCTTCCCTAAAAGATGTCTTTACTACTCGTCAAAACGCGATCGACAGCATATGTGCTGATCATTTAGTTCCAAGGATCATCAGATCATTCGCCTCGGGGAACTCATGTTTGTGGGTTTTTCTTTGTCACTTGCTGAGGTATATCAAGACAGCCCAGTTGGATGCTCTGAATTGACGGGTCAAGCTGAGAGGCAGCGAACAAGAATCCAGGGCAGGTACTAAAAGAGCAAGCAAAGCGACCATGATCATCTACAGCACTGCCTACAAGGTGTCATCCACCTTGGGCCTCATTGATCGACCAAGTCGGTCAATGGCTCTTGTACAGAAAATTGCGCACCACGAACCTGGGTTGCCATGTATCACGCGAGAGACCTCAGACTGTGATACGTTCCAGAGTTGATGGGTTACACGCCCTGAAGCCGGTCAACACGACTCACCTTTTGAGCCACAATCACTGAGCTAGCAGCTGTCAGAGGGGGAAAGAAGAGACTGGTTCTGAAGAGTTGCTCTGACATACAAGCTGCTAACCCTCACCTGTGGCTCTCCATGGTTTGGCATCCAATCCCATTGGACCCATTGATGCTCCATGTGTTATCTTGTGGTATCCGTCGTCAGATCGTAATAACCAGGAGCTATTATGAGACCTGACAGCCATTTTCTCGCGCAAGCAGGTGGGGGGTTTCAGAATGTTGGAGTTGTCGTGAGAGGCAGATTACCAACCGAGGCTGATATCAACTCCGTCTTGCCATCCTCGCCAGGGGTGAGGGAGGGAGTTGTGGGAACCTTTTGTGAGGCGCACTTTCCCAAATGATGATCAAAACTGAAGACTCCGAGTCCGTCGCATTCTCGGCAGACGTGCGGATCCGCGTGGGCCCAATGTGTCGCGGAATGAAGTGTACCTAGGCCAATTGTGTAATTGCTACTCCGTACACAGTGAACTTACTTTGTGGAAGTCTTGCGTTTTCGCAGTATTGTAAGTGCCATTGTTCCAAGTCTGCCGTCGCTTTTCGGTAGCTTATCATAATGATGGTACCCCGTTCCCCGTCCCAAGCCAGGGACTTTTGGCGCATGGTTAAATGTAGCGAGCATAAGCGTGGGTCCTCAAGGTGATCGTCGGTCTGCATGCAGCCCGATCTTTTGTGCCTCCCAGCTATACGGATCATGCTTCACTAGCGCCTTTTCGACGAGGCTAGGGGGGTGGTGCGGTACACAAGGTTCAGCTTCTCAGGAACGCCAAACTCACAATGTCGATCATTTTACCGCTTTCCACAATCTGTTCTCGTAGGTCAGCCTGTGTTGAAATGTTCGAGATCAGGGATCGCGCTATACATCTCTCAAGCCAGTGCCAGATAGCAGGTGCCAGGTGGCTATAACGGGACATGAGGTCATGCCGTGCGCCAAGAATGGAAGTAATGGCGCGTGAGTGCTAACTGGTTGCTGATGATCCAGGCTCCCCTGCAGTTCCATGCCAAGTACGGATACCTAGATATAAACAGCATCCTTCGTTCCATGATAGGTTACTAAAAGTCAAAAGACAAATCCAAGACATTGACTCAGGTCGAGTCTATTTTCAGCCGAGCGCTGATTCTTCCTGAGTTACTCCGTAGATGCTAAAACAATTCTCTTATGGCATCTCGTAGATAAGGAAATAAATAATTAAGAACAGTCAAGATGTCAACTCTGTTTTCCCAGGTACGTCTGTGTGTAGCGCTGGAGAGATCAACTGGCCATTGCAAGGCCTGGTAGAACGGTTGTCAAAGTTTTAATGGGCTTTTCAAAATCTCTGTTTCATGGGTCCAAATTTGCTGTGGATATCCCATTTCTGGACACGAGCTTTGTAATCTCACCCAAGCGGAAACATCAGAAACGTTCGTTCGCGGAAAACAGATCTGATTTAATGGTAAGGGTCCCTGCCCCTGTGTTACCTTTGGGTCGATTTCTTTAGCGCTAGCCCCCAGCAAGACAAAATATATGATACATGTTTCGCGAAAGGCCGGTGCAAGGAGAAGGGGTAAAAGGAGCGAAGAATTATCCGTACATCAGACTCTGATGTCCAGTAACCCCTCCCTTTTACATAACACAACTTCCGTCGTGCCTCGGCTGTTGTCTAGTAAATGTGACCTTGGAAAATGGGGCAAGACTTCGTCGGAACGACAAGGTCATGGTAGAGGAGAAGAATGGTTGGTCGCTGGTAGTGTACTCATGATAGCCAGCAAACGAAAAACCATTAAATCGCTCGGTCGATGACCTCATAGCGCAATGCTAGCCCTAAAATCTGGGGAGTATCACAGACGAAAACCAGCATTTTCCTCCAAGTTGCCATTGAAACCATCGTCTGGTGTCACGCACAGCCAATAACAGACTGTGCTGAAGGCAGTTTCGGCCGAGATGGGGCCTAGGCGGACAATTTGGTTGACTAGTCATCGGCCGAAATCAAGGCTTGTTTCAGCTGTGGGACCTTTTGGCGGAAGGCCAGGACCAGAAACAGAAGGGAGTCGACTTCGCAACGTCCCGTCGCCAGAAGATCTATGGACTAATTTTCAGCCTCGTCCAGCAGCTCCATATCGTCTGGCCAGATTTGTTAGACACACCAGAGTATGTAGAGAATGAAGGGTAATCCACTCTTTGCTGCGGGGCTTGGGTTCGGGGAACATACTATGTAGACAGGGGCAAAATCGCCTGGCAGCGGGACAGAACGATAGCTTAGAGGAACTTCCTAGACCATTCGAAATATACAACCTTAGCTCGCGCGTTGTAACAGAGGACCAAGACCGGAGCAAATGCTGCCGAGTGTGTTTGATTGATGATCCCAAGGTATGTGTGACTTCGGAACGAGCGATGTTGGACAGAACCAACCGTGGCGCGACTGGAAGGTGAAATAGACCTGTCAATATGTACAGTATATATCATTTGAGATCATGAATTGATTTCAATACATGATAGACTCTAGCTGAGCAGCACACGTTGATGTTGACATGGTGAAGTTTCAACGCCGTGCTGATCTGATGGAATATGCTCAAAGGGTACATGTAGGGTTGAGAGGGGTGGATTAAGTGAGCCATGATAGCAGACGTGAAGCGGCTTGCTGCGGCCGATGATGATGATGAGAATTGACGACAATATTGTTGTGAAAGAGAAAACGTACACATATGTGTCTCTTCCCTTCTTTTGGAGTTGCGAAGGTATGAGAGGAGGCGCACAGTTGGCTACCTTAGCTAGCTGTCTCAGCACGGTATGTTCCTGCCAAATCAACTTAACCTGAGCAAAGAACTCACAATTGAGGGGTCACTGCAGTAGTAGGTACCTAGACGCTATGGACAGCCACCAATTGAGGGGCCTCAAATCTAAAAGAGTAATCGGTCAGATCTCAAAAGTATAGTGCGGTGCGCAGGTAACTTGGCAGGCGCATGATATTCTAAGAGCAAACATAAATCGGCCACGTCCATGACACTAAGTGAGACACTGCTTGGCCTTATCATGTGTTCCGCGATGCAGTCTAGGCGATTCAATTCCATTCCGCACTAAACTTAGCAATTGGGTTAGACTAGTTCTTTAAGATAGCCGGCCTACCTAGTACCTAGGCTTGCTTCCATTCTAGAAGCCCCAAGGTCCAGGGCGGTGTAAGAGCTGGGTAGCCTCTAACATTAGTTATCGACCTGGAACTTGTTTTAAGCCACAGCATGGTCGGCTTTTGACTTTTGAGGCACGACCAAAGTCAATTACCTAGGTGCGGCTACTCAGTTGTGTTGCGCCAGGCTGCAAGCCAACGGAACTTATCGATTGCTGTTTAACTGGACAAGCGCATGCATGTCATCAGCCTGGTTAAAGATGGGTTATCCAATAAGCGACTCAAAAGAATTATTCATGATAATTTAAGACCGAGTGCGAGGCCATCAAGCAATAGTTCGGGGCCTTGAGACGATCAATGATCAAAGGACGTTGAGTGATGATGGCTGAATCTGATGGGCCATAACCCCCTTAGGTAAAAAATCACCGAGGTGCGCGTTGATATCAGATCATACATGATGCTCAGTTTGAACTTCTGGTCCAACTCCAGAACCATCCATTCCACAGACCTGCTTGGGGTTAAATCCACCAATCTGAAGCAATCACGCGCTTCTTGCAAGGTATATGGAACGCGGGCGTACACCATATAAGGAAGGTTTCGGTACTCGGGAGAAAGTACTAACCCCTGCATCATACATAGCACAATGATGGTGTCTTCTAGCTTGTTATGATCCTTCATCTTGTCCTTCGCTCTGCTTCTATGTATACTGTGATTCTAGTTTTGTCGTAAAAAGGCCGCGCGAATTCCCCGTTTGAGTAAGTCGGGGTTGCCACATTTAGACTCCTTTTTATCTACCACTATGCGGAGTTTCCGTCTACTAACTAAGTGTACTGCGAATTCTCTTATGTAACTTGGGTTTTTATTAGTTCAGCAAGTCCTAGAGAAAAACTGTTGTTTACTAAGTGGATACTATCAATTGATCGAGTTGGCGTTTGCGAGAGATCCATCATAATAAAACTGGACTTCCTGCAGGGTATCTTTACTCATTGATGGCTTGGTTGGAGTCTTCGAAATAGTAGTTTCCTGAATTTATTATTCCTATTGAGACCAGAGTGTGAGGCAACTGATTTTGCGGGGCTTAATATGTGCGTCGTGTTTGTGCAGTTATTCCGGGAAATATCTGAACGTCCACGTCGGTTCTGATTCGTGTACAATGGTTGACTAAAGGATAATGTGTGGTCGCGATGTTAGTCTCCTTGAGGAAGGAAAGAAAACATCATGTGATCAGTCAGCGTCTCAGCTGTCAGTCTAGCCAGCTTCCATGATTCCCAAGCCCCTGCAGTGCAAGGACAGGGTAGATGACAAGAGGCTGGCCGAGCTTGGGCGAAAAAACCATTGTCGAGTCTAATTATGAATCTGAGCTACAAAATGCACCACTAATATGACCAAGGGGATGTTACCAGCATATCGCCTACCGCCGGAAAAGCCGAACCCCTAAGGAGGCAGGGGACATGGGACAAAGGAAAACCGAAACTAGAACCGCTGGTTAAAGCCAGAATATATAGTCGTTATATAACCGGATTATTCACAGTAGTACGGATATTACGAATTACTACTTCTAGGCTCAAGGTTAGGATGGTTTCTAGACATGAACGGAGTCTATAAATACCGTTATGCTGCCCCTACCAAAGATAGTTCCGCTTTGCGCTTTGCGCTTTGCGGTCGAGGAAAATATATGTCTCTAGTTATACATGGCCCTTGTTACACTTCTTACCTATCTTAAGCTGTGACTTTGACCGCCATCGCTGCTGTGCTATAACCACGGATTGCGATACGTTTCCCAGCAGTCCGTGAATGACCCAAGTAGTTGGTTGAGTGTTACACCCCGAATACGCCGACACCCTGGCGACGCATGATCGACGAATTAGTATACCTGATATACATAATCCCATCCAGGAACGATAGAGCGGGAAGATCATGCCTATCGTTGATTAACAACCATACCACATCGTGCTATACTCTTGCTTATATCGTGATGCGTAGGTACAATCAGCAAAATGGGAGTGACAAGTACAGAATAAGCAATGAGAAATGATGACAGACAGTCGTGTAAGACGGAGGCAAGGGAGGTCTGAGTCTAGATCGACTGCGCCTTCAATTGCAACTACTACTGCTACTGCTACTGCTACTGCTACTGCTACTGCTACTGCTACTACTACGGCAACCTTAAGACCCTGGCGATAGCTATCGACGTCATCGTGTTCAGATTTCGGCTCGGAGACGGGAGGATCCTCTGTCTCAGCTCAAGATGAGACAATGCGGTAAGGGGCCCAAAGCTCTGGAAACGAGCAAACAACCAAGGGAAGCTGGTGTTCTGTCGACCTAAGCATTTGTGCGGCACGACGGCCACAGCGGCGGTTGTCTCTAAGGTGGGCCGTAAGTAACGTTCCAGAGCTACGTCCATATTCTTACCCACTGTGGTTAGGCGAGTCCCTATTTTAGATATTCTCCATACGTATCCGTATCAGGAGCCTCAGAAAGCCAAAAAAAACATGCCGTTTCTGGAGACGTGTGGCCACTCAGAGACGCCGCTTGTAATGCAATGCAGGGCAATTGTTCAACCCCAGCCTTGACCGTTACTCTATGACCAGCCAGGGCCTTACGGTGCTTGGATTAGAGATGGCTCCCGAGGGTTAATCGCGGAGACAGGTTGTATCTTACCTGGGCTTACTCCGTACTTACATCCATTGTTGGAACTCACTCAACTACCGGCTGCCCCGGTTTGCCCGTCCCTCCGTTTGTTTGAGCCCGTCATCTCAACAATGTGTCGCCCTGCTCAGCCTGCTGTAAACGCACAAACCAATCAGAAAGATAGCTTGTCCATCAAAACCGGCGAATAGAAGACAAGTCCGCTACTTGGGCTAAGACGGCTTTGAGCCGGACCCGGCGGGCAACACCTTAGCAGTTACCGACTTCCCAACCACCCCTGGAAGGGTGACTAAAAAGTGCTTGTTGTTGGGGCAAAATATGCTGGCGGAATTTTTGATAGCTGCAGGGAAGTATAACGCAGAGCACGGACACCGAAAGTTATTTTTACTTAGTTACATAGAATTTTTGTCACCTTTCTACTCGTTCCACTCGTTCCACTCGACTTCGGTTGCCAAGAGTGAGTCAATACACTCTCGCTCATAGTTCCTTTGGTGATAGATGCCCTGTCTCTGTTTTTCTTCTTCTTATGCCTCAAAAAGTTCTCAGCTTCCGTTCCAGCCACCGCGGAAAAGCGGAGGACAGATGCTAGCTCTTAACGGTCTTAGACAATGGAACCTACTGTAGACCCCTTGAACCCTGGGCCATGTGCGTCATGTCCTCTGCGTGCAAGGTTAGCTCTTGGCCGCTGCTTTTTGGCTCATGCTGCGTGCTCGATTCTCAATTTGCTGACCATCAACAGCAGTTAGTGTCTGCAGATGGCCTGGAAGAGCCCAAAACCAAAGGCCAGCAGGCACTGTACACCTTCTGTAGATGCCAGTGTCCGCCACCATCTCTCACTTTTCCGCTATCTTTGTGTTTTGCTGTCATGGATTGCCCGTTCTGGGTTGGGTTCGCTTTCCTCCCGCCGCCACCGCGTCGGCCAAACCCAACATGAGAGCCTCCATGTTCATTCTGCCCATGGAAACAACATCGCATGCCATCTTGGCTGTCTTGTAGGGGCATCACCATGGGACGAGCACAAGCCAGCAAGGTCGACTGGCCGCCCAATGAACCATCTCCAACCATCTGCTCCCCAAAATAGCACAACAGAAGCACCTGGTATGGATCGATGTTATCTTCAGGTATGGATCCGTCCTACCTTTACCGAAGACTAGCCCGGCAGCATCCCTAGCAGCCCAGCATCTCCAATTGCTACTCCAGTATCCACCCCTACCTACTCCGCAGACGACCTTCCTTCCCGCTTGCTAGGTTACCAGGCTGCCAGTAGGAGTGAACAAAAGTTCGGACCCTGATACCTGTGAAGTTTGGTGAGTGAAGACTGCATGTTTTCTTCACCCCGAGGGCCAGGTTGCTTTGTCGCCTGACCAAGTCTTACCTTAGGCCAGTCTGATCTGCCAAGGATGCGTCGCTAAGGCTAAGGGCTTCTTGGGTCCCAGCTCTGCAGAATACCCGCAAGCAGATGGAGGGGTTTTTCTGCTATGACAGATGCCCAGCCCAGGGATCTTTTGGATAAAGCGGCCCTATTACTGATGAGGCTGCAGGTTGCGCCCCCTGGCGTTCTTTGTACCTGTGGTACCGGACCACACCCCATCCCTAGCGCCCTGGGTTGTGTTTCTGTAGACAGGACCAGCGACCAGCGACCAGCGCACACATTATCCCCTCTGACTTAGGCGGCGCAGACATAGGTGCAGGCAGTCACAACGTACTCGGGGTACACGGCAAAGAGCCAGTGTCCGATTTATTGGAACTCATCCACTGCTGCCCGCTCCGTACTTTCTGGGTCCGTACTCCATAGCCCACAATTCCCTTTAGTCTGAGGCCGAGCTGGTCCGCTTGTCCTGCCTGACGTTTCCTCGGCTCATTCCAATGCTTCTGAATGGCAGGTTAGGTGCTGGCTATTACAGCATTGTTGGTGATTCTGATGCTGCTCACGCTCATCATCATGGTTGCTCAGGCCAAGGGCTAAAGCTGATGGTGGGTGCCCGTCGCCTGCACGTTTTTAGTACTGGTGAACTGGCACTGACGCTGGCACGGCACATGGCACTGGCACGTTCTTACCTCACCTTACCCGACCTTCCAGTATTGTCTGCATTGCTATTCACGATACAGCATGTAGGTGAGGTAGGCAAGTAAGTACCTTACACAGCCTTCCACCCGTTCCTTCCATCCCACTCTTACCTTACCTTACCTTACACTCCCACACGCTCCTACCCCCCCGGGCCCCGGCTCCTCCACCCATCTACTCCCGCACCTCCGCTTGTATTTAACAAAGCCGTGGTCCCCAGCTCTTTCCCAGATCCCCTCTTGATTCCCTTTTAGTCATCTTCAGACAATACATCTCGTCTTACAAAGTCAAACCACGTTCGCTATTCTCCTCACCCTCCTCACCTCTCAACTCTTTTTAGGAAGTCCTCGTTGACTCCTGTCACTCGCTTGTCATTTTACTGTGCCTTGGTTCTAGAAGAACAATCCTCCTCCACGTTACGCTCCTCCTCCAATATCTCTGAGCTTCCTTCGATCTTTTCCCCATTGTGGATAACCAGGAACAATCGCTCTGTGCAAAGACCCATCTTCAAGAGACCAGCAATAACGGCCCACACTAAATTCATTTGGTCTCGCACCCCAAGCTGTCAAAGATCGACTGCCGGCTCTAATCTGAATACGAGGTTCCCCAAGTCCGCCTACATGCTCATCTTGGCTTAACTTTGCTCCTCAATTCCACTCTCAGCTGATATCTTCACCTCTGCACACCAACACTCGCTTTCAAAATCATCATCAAAATCTCCTGAAAAGGAAGGAAAATCAAACCAGGCCACCTCATTCGATCGCTACCATCCGCTGGAAAGTTTTGGATATAAACAACTTATCGCACTACGCAACATCACCGGCCAGGGTTTTAGATATCTCTTCAACTCACCTGGCATTGATAGTCGCTGCTTCGTAGAGTCCATCGAGCATTTCAGCCGCATTAGATTGTTGAAGCCACCCGTGTATAAGTTTCGATTCTCGACTTGCACCTGAGCTTAACTCCTCGACGCCTCTCCGTTGAATTGTTGTCTATCTCGAGAACACGTTCAAAAGAAACCCCTTAAACCGGACTCCTTGGATCAATTCCTGGAAATCTATTGACTGGGCATATCATTGACTGCCCTTGTCTCCCCACGCTCGCTACCAATCCACAAGCTTGTCTTAGTGGATAACTTCATGTATGTCTTTTAATCCTCAAAAGAAGCTGTGCACAAACTCACTCGACAGTTCTCTCTCAGTACAGTTCTACCTGTAAAATCTTCAAAAATGGCTGGTCCCGGTGGTGGTCCTCCTCGCCGCAGCCACACCAAGTCCCGCAAGGGCTGTGATACCTGGTATGATCCATCGAGTGCGCAACAATAGCACAACAAGTACTAACACCTGTTTTGCAGCAAACGCCGACATATTCGCTGTGACGAGAACTTCCCTCAATGGTGAGTTTGGGATTTGGATGACGAACCTCCTTTCCTAAAGCTAATGTTCGAATGTAGCCGCAATTGCACCAAGCACAAGATCCGATGCCCGTACAACGACGTTCAAGTTCCCGATGCCGAACGTTCTACCACTCCCGACAAGCCCGATCTGATGTGGACGCCTCAAATTGAAGCCGCCATTGTCGAGTGGCAGAGAACTGGAATCTGGCCGCTTCCCAGTCTTGGAATCTACCCTGCTCCCATGCCACATATGTATTCGGTTGAGGACCTCCGTTTGATCTACCATGTTGCACTTTTGTACTATCAACTTGCAACTATCGATGCTAACAACTTCACCCTCTGGACTCGCCATATTCCAACGTACGTCAAGCAAACCTACCTCTCAAACGTCTATGAATGCTAATGCTCGATGTTAGTCTCCTTCGAATCGGTGCCACAACTCCTTATGTGATGCACGCTCTGCTCGCTTTTTCTGCTGAGCACATTGCTTTTCTCACAGATTGCCCGCTGGTGGGCAGTATGGCCTATGAGCATCGAGGCATTGCCCTCAAGGGCCTGCAAGAGGCCATCGGATCTTTCTCCCGCGAGACCTCGGATGCTATTTTGGCCGCCTCTCTTGTTCTCTCTTGGCAAGCCACTGATTGGTAAGTGTTCTATGTAAAAAGATTGAGAATGAACACTAACATCTTGACCAGGCGCAGCTGGACCCAACTGATGCAAGGCACCTCGTCGGTAAGTGAACCGATATCTGATACCCAGGATGCGCTAACTCCAATCCAGGTGATCGATGCTATGGACCCGTGGAAGCACGAATCTCAATTTGGAGACTTCATCGCCGAAAGCAGCACATTCCCTACGGCCCCGCCATCTCCAGGAAAGGATCATCGTCCTAGCCAGCCTCGCCCTGAGGATTTGGAAGCTTACCAGCGCACGCTTGAGCAGGTTCAAAAGGTTGAAGCACACCTTAAACATTACAAGGAGGATACTACTCAGATCCAGCATCTCATTGGTTTCCTGCGGGGCTCGCGCAAGATCAGCCCTACGCTCTCCATTGCCCAACAATTTGAGCGTCTTCAGCCTCTTCGCAAATGGCTCTTTTGGATGCCTGTCGGTTATTTGCAAAACTACCATGGCTCCCCCAACTCGCTGATCATCATCGCCCATCTATACACTGTGGCCCTGCTCATGGAACGCCTCTTCCCTGAGATCGGTGCTGCTTACTTTGGCAGCTTATCCATCTCGCCTGTTGAGGAGATTGCTCGACGGCTCATGTCGATCAACGTCTCTGGAAGTGAAATGCAGACTCCTCTGACTCTCATGGAGTTTCCTATCGATACAGTCGGGCAGTTTCGGTCGCGCATGGGATGGTTGCACCCCGAGAGAACTCCATCGTTCCCTCAATTCAACCCTCGCAATTTCACAGTTCAGGAGGAGATGTCTACTCATGATTCATATCTGTACGGCAACCCTGCTTTCAGCTATAGCACCGAGGAGATGCCAATGCTCAACGCATCGGGACCCCCTCCGTCTGCTGTGAGCCCACTGATCTTGTCACCGTATCCAACCCAGCAGTACCTCAACGTCCCTTCTCCAGCGTATAACGGATCCTACAGCCCGGCATCTTCGACTTTCGAGGGCTCTGTTGCTTACAGCGACACGGAGGAATACGGAACATGGGACATGAACACTCTGCAGGGCGGACCAGCCTCCAGCATTCAGGATTCCCCTCAAAACTATGGCGTCGGGTTCGTTACTCCTGTCCAGGCCGTGTGGATCTAGGCTCCTCGAGACGACCACTGGCCCAATTTACGCAAAGAACATTAGGGGATTGACCGTTACCACCCAGGATAAACACGACACCTACATACCCGCCTCCAGAAGACCCGAGTTTGTACATGACCTCAATGATGAGCGCCCCGTCTCCGTATCTCAGCTCGGAGCAATTCGGCATGCTCCCTCTCCCCGAATCTCCAGTCTCTTCGAATACGACGCTCCCACGACATCGCCATACCTCTTCCGTCTCATCTGCTCCGCACCCCCCGTCTCCTTTGGCACGACCTCCTGCGATGCACCATCAATATGACGACAATGCTCGACGCCGAGCCACCTGATACCAAATAAGACTTCGATTCGCTACCGATCTGATTTTACTGTTATGATTTATTCGACCCTTTGCTTTCTCCGAAAACGACGCAGGCGCCACGTATAACACACTCCTTCAACGCTCGCTACACCCAAACTTCACCGCGTTGTCAACGCCGACACTCCTTATCTCTCGATCTAAACACGCACTTGGAAGTGCAGTGTTATATCTCACACTCCTTATGATACCCACCACCAAGAAACGACGCTCCTTGATACAATGATACCCGATAGACACTCCTTTTTTACGATTTTACGAATATTCGATCGGTTATAGAATTCACTCCTTATGGTTTCCGCCTGCAAAGGTTGAAATCCGTACTCGGAGAGCATAGCGACTGTTTTTGTTTTTACTGCGCCTGGGAAAAAGTTTGGCGTTACTTGGTGCACTGGAATGGCATTTGCTTGGCGCTTTGATCATGTTATTTATGTTTGTCCTTGGCTGGTTTATTTTGGGATTGATCGTGCTTGTCGCGCCGACTCTTCGCAGGGTCAGGGGTCGCGAAGGAACATCACGGGACAGAAGCACGATTGTATTTTGAGTTCAGTTTACAGGGCGCTTCAAGAGAATCCAATGGTGGACATGTACGCGTTGGATGATACGATACACGCGAAGGATATTGTGCGAGGATAGACTGTTGGTTTATTTGCCTGTAATGCTTGAGTATATCGTTGGATCTGTAGGCTAGGCTCATGTCTGATGGCAGGTCGTTCACGCGCTGCCAGGAGGTTAATTGATAATCCAAGATATTCTCACCCGTTGTTCAAATTTATTAGATGACTGTGTCATGTATTTTGATCTTTGGTCCAGGCTTAGCCAAGTATCTGTCACTCAAGATTGTAAAATGTAAGGCTCTTTCCTACGTAATTACTTCAGCCACTACAACCGGCGATGTTCTTTGAAATAGCCACTGTGCTCAGGGGCGCCGATATATGATATAACTGTATGTCGACGTGTTGAGTCATCCGTTCCATACCCAAATCAGACTCCTTTAACAGCCTAAGATATTGAGTACGAAAGGTTGGAAGCTTATTCTGCGAGCTGCCTTTCTTTCCATTGCTGTGTAGTTTACGATGGCCGTATTACTGATAATTGCTAGGGTTTGTGTTGTTTGGCCCCTCTCGGGTTTGAAGTGCCGCGACTCTTCGTACACAAGAAAATCGCCACTTTGCGCACGCGCAGAAGCATCTCCAAAAATTGTTCGAGGGGGTTGCCAACTCGGGAGATGGTTTGGGCTGGCTGTGGAAGTCATGCAGTACCATTAACATCGATGACAAGCCCCATGACGAATTTGACTATATGGATATTATCTTGACTGATCGGCTGAGACGTTACAAAATGAGACGAAACAATGAGATCGATGGCATGTATCACATTATTCATCTTCCAGTTATAATCATGGTATACTTCTGTAATTGTTACAAAACGATGGAGCACGCTTTTATTGACCTTGTCGTATTTGGCTAATTTGCCTGGATGTCTGATGCTTACAACATGCTCAACATCTCACTGCAAGACTTCTTACGAGATCAAAATATATCGCACGGTGAATAGGTCGTTTTGTAAGTCAAGACTACTTCAGCACATGTAATTCGTCAAGTTACCACCTTTTACATGAGGCCATGATCAAGGCCTCGCCATACATCAACGTCCCTAAAGCCACGGGCAGTTGAGTTGTTATCCAAGCTCTCACCAAGTCTGGAACGATCCCAAACGAGGTGAACAATGCATAAAAATAGAAACTCTCGAGAAAAAGGAACGCAAATCCCTCCGGGTTGTTGGTATCAGTACTCCATTCCAGTTCCCTCCCAAAGACCTCATATCCAGTCGGCTCATAGACCCCGAAAGGGTTGAGCCGGACTCCCTGTCTAAAGATACAAAAAGAATAGCTAGGCCGCTGTTTGGAGGCTTGTGGCCTCGAAAACGTGTACCTGCCAATGCCCAAAACTCCAAGGCGCCTGTGCGAACAAAAAAAAAACGAGTGAAATGATTCATGTATGGGGATTGGTCCTGTCAACTCCGATATCATATGTCGTCGATGCTACATCTCTTGGGCACCGTCGTTCGTCTTCAAAATCATAGTTCGGCATTTGATAAGTAAGCATGCTGCTCACTGACCGGTTGCGTGATTGTATCTTTTGTTCGATTTCGCACATTGGTAATCCCTCTTAAGCAGATGTACTGCTGCGAGGCCGGTTGGATGACGTTCGGCTCGGTAGGGGTAACCGCGCACTGTCGCTTCGGTCACGACCAGCACCTTGTCGTACGGCGTCACTATAGCTAGGTACTGGTGGATGACGCTGGCTGGGGCTTTGCCGCGAGGGAATAACAGTGGCAGAAGAATTGCCTCGACTGCGGCTCATTACCCGGATCAAGGGCGTGTCTTCCTCGCTATCACTTCCATACCGGCCATCATCACTACTTGAGTGATCGGGACTCTGGTATTCAGGCGGCGGGTTGGTTGCATCCTCGAGGTGTAGATGTAAAGGGTTGTGGATGTGAGTTTCCTGCTGGGGTGCGGCATTGCTGCTAGCTTCACCGTTTTCCTCGTTGGGTACAAAATGAGCTAAAGAAATGTCGGTCGAGCTTCTGACCGGTCCAGGACTTGTAGGTGGGAGGACACGAAAGTTGCCGCTGCGTGTTCGTCCATGTTGCGGGATTAAATCGTTTGAAGGGTTGCGTGTATTGTAAGAGCCCGCCGTGATCGAGTGACTGTGGTGCCTGCCTTGAGGATAAGTGTGGCCGTCTTTAGTGCCAGCTTCTAACAGAATGCTACCCTGCTCAGATCCGTAAGGTGGCGGAGGAGCCAGGCTTCCTGTGACGGGAGCCAGACCCCATTTTTTGACGTTGGCCTCGATAAAGACGAAGCCGGCTTGTCCCAGGTTGACGTGGATAGTAGCAGGGCCATTAGCGCCGATGGCAGGGAAGAAGTTTTGAGCCTTGAGTCCGTGGACCACTTCCTCCAGCTTCTTACCGTTGCGAGTGAAGAAGATAGCACCAGTTCGAGGACGATAACCCACACCAACAACATCGCCCTGCACCAGTGGGGGACCGTAGGGGGTCGCGCCGAATGGTTGGTTGTAGCGGCGGGCACCGGTGGATTGGTATCCTACAGAGTACTTGTGGTAACCTGGGTGCAGAGTCAGCAAGTGGCAGGGGGGCAGAAGGTATACAACGTGGGACAAAACTCACCAGGCAGCCGGAAGAGAGGATATGGCTTGGTGGCCATGCCAATACTAAGCAGAGTGCTTTCAGGCTTTTCGTAGATCTTGGCTTCCCAGTAATATACATCGTTTTGCTTGGGGATGGGGAGGTTGCTCATGACGGTGCATTCCGAGTCAAAGAATTCGATTTCGGTGCGAGCCTCGACAAAACAGTTGGCGATCTCGAGTTCAGGTTCAAACTCCCACGCCGAGACGCCCTTTTCTTGGATAGCTAGATATTGGGATAGAGATATATCAGTCTGCATTGATTCGGGAGGGTTCGCGGTGACCCAAGCTATTAATAGTGTGTTAGTAAGCCGGATTCTCTAGAATAACAATAACCAGCGGGCTGGTTACATACCCTTTGCACGTAAGTATTCTTGACGAGACATGTCATCCATGACCTCGAGGGCCTCCGCCTCATCACGCGCGAACGCCTGCTCATCATCGTATTCTCCTGGTCGACCAAGACGATCGAGAATGATGCGGCCAGTACTCGCGCAGCCGGAAACCCAGAAGATAAAGATGACCAGGGCGATGAGGACAATGGAACCGAAGGATGACACGAGGCCGATAACGACGCCTGTAAAGGCAGACGATGGGTTGGAAGAGAGCCCCATGATGGGCGGTTGACTAAAGTTACAGATAGCCTCGTCGTGTTGAATACTGTTTTGATTCGGGTCTAGGAACAAATTGATGTAGAATTGCGGTTGATTCGAATGGTATAGATCGCGTTGGGCGGATTAGGCGATCGATCGGTCGGTTCGGGGACAACCAAGGTCACGGCTCTTGGCGGACGGCGTCACCGCCGCAAATAGTACATATAAGAATCAATCGCGCGGCGAGATAAGAAGATGATGATGTGGAGGTACAAGTCAAGTCGCTACGCAGTTTGTAAATGGAGAAGAGGAAACGCCGAAAGAAGGTGAAACCTGAGTCGAGGATGGGGGATAAAACCAAGAGGTTTGGTGGTGATGAAGATTGAAGGAGGAGAATGACGAAGACGGGGGAGCGAGAGACAAGGTGAGAGGCGAAGCGAAGCCCAGGCGTTGGGTGGTTGGTTGGTGGGATCTGGGCCGTCCAAAGTAGGTTAATGTGGAGGAGATATGTGTAGAGAAGACGGGAGAGAGACCCAAGGTTCCAAGCCAAGAAGGATTCGGCCCACGCGATCTCGCCACACACAGATTACGGATCGTTTGAACAAATCAGGGACCAGCTGGGAAGGCTTGTAGCCTCGTACTATAGATATATTAACTATGTTTTGTTTTGTTGATAATGACAGAGAACGTGTGGTGTGAACTGCACAAGCAAGCCCAATTGACTGAAGATATTTAGGTAATCTCAGGTTCCTTACTGTTGATGCTCCCGTTGTGCGTCATCGTAATATCACAGTGCAGGTAATGGAAGCGACCTTCAAAGCATGGAGTGGACGCTCCCAGCGATATCCATTCTTAGTGGGCGGGGGTCCATAGGTATCTCGACAGGGCTCTTCCCAGGTGCCTAACAGCCCGCAAAGGACCAACTTCCACTGACAAAGCCCTGGAGGGGCAGGGCAAGGCACCCGCCCGGCCGTACCTACGTCGCAGTCGCATGATGGACGGAACCGGCGGAGAACTTCGGGGACTTTGATAGCGCTTGCATCGTGTTAGCGCCGCCCGCCGGTCAGCGCTGCATACCACTAACAATTCAACGTGGGGCTACAAGTCGCCCAAGGCTGAACCTGAGCCAGTTGATCATTCAAACCAAATGGTTGGTCCTGGCGTTTGACTTTTTGGCTGTTGTTAAGGTCAGGACAGGAACCAAATTACAGTCATGGAACATTTGTGACGTTATCGGTCAGAGGAATTTCATCCCATACAAAATCGACTCAGTGTCCACTGTCACTGTCAGATCTTCAACACAAGAGGTAATAATACTCACTATCGCATAATGCAAAGCAGGGCATCTTTGTTTCGGCCCCGTATCTGTAATGCTTCTGGGTTTCACATCAGTCATGGATGTTGGCGCCCATATCCACAAATATCAATATCTGATCCTCAGCTCGTTTACCATGCATGCTATTTTGAGCGTCTACAATAATTACGCGCCTTGCTTCGAAATTAATGTATATAAGTTATGGCTGATCGGTAAATCGTTTCACATTGTTATAATCGACGTTATGTTGTTGACATTGCTGGGATCTTGAGACGATCATGAGGTATGCCGAATATTTGAGAGGCAATGCTCAATTGTTTATTATCATTGTTATTATTATTATTATTATTATTCACTCGCCCTTCTTTGGTTGGTTGCACTGGTGATGTTTAGTTCATGATCCTCATGAAACATATGGATCGGCCCAAACATGACACACTTTCAGAGTAAATATTTCTCACAGCATTTCTTCAAATAAAAGCATTGTAATTTATTTAATGCATCGCCTATCTTCATCATATAATTTAACAATCCCAGCATATCCATTCATGTCCGTGAGAATCCGTTACCATACCTATTTACATTAACATATGCGACATGTAGAAAACCTCCTGCCAAAGCAAACACAAAGCAAAGCAAACCGCAATTTTACCTGTTAGAACCTGTCCGAGGTTTCTTAAACTTCATCTCAGTCTTTACTCCTCTTCCACTCGCCCTCGTTGATAACCTCTGGCCGCTCTTCGCGCCCTTCTCTCCTCCCTTGCCCGCTCCCTCTCCAGCTCCCTCAGCTCAGGCATTGGGTGGTGATAACTCTTGGTACCCAGGTCGCCACTATCGTCCGTGGTACGAGTCACCTGTGAGCCGTCGAGGAGACTCTCGCTCACCTGGCTGTCGGCATGGGTGTAGCTCTCGGCACGCTGGTAGCTAAAGTCGCGGCGGGCGTTTCGGCCAGCTTCACGTAGACGACGGGCCTCCGCACGCATGCGCTCGGCTTCACGGTTCTCACGGCGGTCGGCGGTGGAGTAGACCTTGCGGATGCCGGCCTTGGACTTGGTAGGTGTGGTGGTAGGTGTGGTCTGGCGGTCAGAGAGGAGGTTTGTCGAGACGTTGGATTCGGTGCCGTGGTTGGTAGAGCCGTCCCATTCAGAGCCTTCACTCTCCTTGTTCAGACCTCCAACACGAGCGGCTCTTTCGTGGCGGTAGTTGCGGAGTTCCTTCTTAGCTGCAAGTTCGGCATCTTCGTCTTCGACACCCAAATCTCCAACGTGACGGTTGGACTTCTTGCCGGCCTTTGCGCGCGCTCGCTCTCGCTTTTCCTGCTTGCGACGTCGCTTCTCGCGTGCCCCAATGTCACTTGCTCCTGCCGTGATGCCTGTAAGTGTCGTACTCTCGGTGACGACAGTCGTGTTATCGTCGTCCACATCCTTGTACACACTGCCACCGCCTAGGTTTGTTGGTCGGGTCGCATTAGAGAGAATCGTGCCGTTAGGTCCAGTGCGTCGAAGGACAGTAGATTTGTAGTCATCCCAATCGTGCTCTTGAAACTGGAAACCACCGTTCTTGGCCCAGAAGAAGAACCAGATACCAGTGCACACAAAGACGACACCGATCAAGGCGAAGAGGAAGAAGAAACCGGCGTTATTGATATTGTGAGGGTCGAACGAGCCTGAATCCGGCATGACAGATGGCTTATGCCTATCCTCCTGCTTCTTGTCGTCATCTTTGTCGTCTCGAGTGAGGAGGACTTTGCTGGCCTTCAAAAGGTGGCTTGAGAGTGTAGAGAAAGCCTCGGCAGCCCGAGGGGCGTGCTGGTTGAGTGAAGGTGCGCTTCGCAGCGTCTTGATGAGAGCGGGTGCCATGATGGAATGAGATGTAATGAAGAGGTCTCAGTTCGGTGTGCAAGCTAGGCCCAAGGGTGCTATAGCCCAGCCGAGCTCAGTGGTGAATAAGACCCAGCAGTATAGGTAAATACAAGCGAAACTACAAGAGCACAAGTTGAATATGTGCAGCTTGTTGTTGAATAATGGTGGTGTCGTGATAAGCGTGAACAGTGTATTGATTTTGAGATAAGGTGCAGGAAACTAATGAAGAGAAGAGAGACTTGCGTGGCTATGAGGCGGTGATGCTTGGTTAACCCAGAAACCAAGGCTTGGAAAATCTGTGGCTGGGGTACGGTAAAGGTGGTTGGGCCAACTTCAATGTGCGCGTCAGTAATTCCTCCAACGCTCTCCAATAAGAAATTGCCAGTCTTGGCGTATGTACCATTACAATGTCTATCTACAGGTGCAGGTATCCGCGGAATAACCCCCCGTTCAAATTCAATCGTTCATTCAGATGCATCTTCAAAAAAGAAAACCAGCCACAAATGACGTCGAATGTAAACAGTTGGCTCGTTGACCAGACAACTTCGCACTGAGCGCCCAATCGGTCGCTAACCAATAACAGCTGTCCACGACTTTATGCTTCAGATTATAATGCACACGCCCCTTCAAGCTCGTTTTTCGTGCAGCTTGGGAATGGAACTGACGAGCTCTATTTTAGCCCGCATAAAGAAGATTCTCTCGATACTGTATGTAGGGAGTAGCGCCGGAGGCAGTGAGACAACCATCGTCGCCGATACTGGCGTAGTCCTCCGTGATACTTCCTTCGGTTCAACCCATGAGCTTACAGGTATTAGATGTTGAGGCACATAATCAAAGACTCTGGGGGTCGTGTCTGATCCAACCCCTGAGACAGCGCCAGCGGTTGGTTTCGCGGTTGCATGAATATTGAAGCGCTTATTTCATTTGGTGGGAACACATTCCTCTCATTTGAAAGATCACCAGTCTCTCATGCATAAGTTAAATACCTGAGACAAGGGATAAATTCAACCTTGCACACTAACGCGTTACCCATTCCCTGACGGTGCCTCCGTTTCAACTCGATCCTCATCGCCAGAAGAGGACTATTTACCGCCCTCCTTGACACTGAAACAGCACAAGACTTTGTCACACATTCATCACACATATCTCGAAATGAACAAAATGAAGAAGCCAAACATGCGTGCCATGCTGGTTGTAACATAAGATTATTTTCTGCCGGGCAGTACTTAGAGGCGCGAACCTCGTTTACCCGTACAATCTATCGTTCTGATGACAAGGCTCCAATAGCTGTTCCGACCAGGTTTCCATTCCTCCACTTACACCATGCTCAACAATGCATACACAAGCTATACCCGTAACTGTAACCGTCTCTCATCCACCTCTCCCAGGGATGTATACAAATATAGTCGTAGCAGCAAGAGATATAGACCAATAGAACGGGATTGTCTAGTCCCAATCCAACCAAAAGCCCAGTCCTGGAGAACTTGTCGCGTTCGTCATTTGAGCGATCTTCACCATGCGTCAAAATAAGACGCTTCGGCTACTAGCCGCCGTATGACAGAACTTGTCAGGTTTCCCCAAAACATGCTGATCTCCTTTCAATGCCCCAACAAATTCCGACACAGCCCCCTCTGGGCGTACATGATTTCGAATAACAAAGAGATGAGCTTTCAGTAAGCTTCGTGTGCACAGGCCAAATGCGTCGGTAGAGAACCAGGCCGGAAGATCAGCTAGAACATCAACTGGATGCTCCCACCATCATCGTTCTTGGGGTATCAACTTTCTGCCACGAAACCGACAAGCGCGTTTGACAAAAGAGCAGGAGCATAAAGATACAAGCTCAGTAGAAGAGCTGACATTGAGCTGTAAAAGAAAAACTGCAGCTTTGCTGAAGTTTGAATGGTCCACCGAAATGCTCCCCTTAAGCCAAAACCCAAGATCAAGAGCGAAACACCGCTAATCTTGCAAGGGTCTCTCTCAATGCAGAAAATAAAAAAAGAAAACAAATATACGTTAAAAAGAACTTAAATAAATTGCAAAAAATTGCGCGCTGATCATCAACTTTGTCATCTCTCATAAGAACAATCATCAATAAATGTAGTCGTCCATGGCAAACGATGGATCATATGGGGCATGGTTTCCGGAATAGCCGCGATGATGCGAATCAGAACGACTGGGAGTATGCGGCCGGTAGGGAAGGGCCTTTTGTTCAACACGGCTCCGGACGTCTTCGAGTTGGTAATAACTGCTAGCACGGTCGCTACCAACACGGGAGCCGCCATTGGGCCTGGAAAAGGTAATCTCGCCTCCGTCACCACACTCAATCTCGGCACCTGATACTCGCACAACGGCCGAGCCTGAAACCTTGATAGTGACATTGTCGGTATCGCTGGAGGAAGAGCGGGTGAGACCAGTAGTGTTGCTTCGTTTGTACTCGCTATCGTCGTGGCTACCACTGCTACGACTGCTTCCGCCACCTAGCCTAGGGTTGCTGGCTTTGCGGAGAGTTTCGGCAGTCAAAGGCATAGCGGGGCCGCCATTCATGTCGTCTTGATATCGCATGGCGTCCAGGTACTTGTCCTCGTCGTCTTCCAAGCTGACGCCGCCGCCACCAAGAGAACGATCATGTTCGTAGTAAGAATCTCTGCGAGTGCGTGCAGGCACAATATCAATCCCACGCTGCTCATATGCAACAGAGCCACGTCGATTACGAGCAGGAACAATATCAGCTCCATGCTGTTCGTATGCAACAGAACCACGTCGATTGCGAGCAGGTATAATGTCAACACCATGCTGCTCGTATGCGATAGAATCACGGCGAGTGCGTGCCAGGGCTGTGCGACGATCAAAGTTGGCTTCAGGAGAGTCGGCGAAAAGCCCGGGACTATCCGTATACTCGTCCTCATCATAACCCTGATCAGCAAACCCAACACGGCTGCGGCTAGTTGGGGGCGGGCGTGAAGGAGTTCTCGTCTTTTGTCGAGCCAGTATCTGAGGTGGGGCGCGGAAAGGAGTAGTTGGGGGAGGCATGGCAGATTTAGGTCTTGGAATACTTTCGGGAGGAGGCATGCGCCTGCGGTCCTCTTCGATCTGCTGGGGTCTTTTAGAACGAGAAGCACGCCGTAAGAGGCGAGGATCAGGTAGTTCCTCTTCTTCATATTCTGGTCGGGTTTGGGCGCGGGGGCGCATACCTGATACTGCAGGCTGCTGGACACCATAGCATGAAGGATCCTCAACACGACCTCGACGGTATTGTTGGACAACAGGCTCAGTTTTGGTATGTGTGAGAGATGTTGGTCGAGGCTTTCTCACAGGTTTAGCCTCACGCAGCTCACGGGGGTCACGGGGGTCACGCTGCTCTCTCTGTTCCCTTGGTCCTCTCTGCTCCCTCGGCTCTCTCTGCTCCCTTGACGGTTTGGCTTCAGCTCGAACCTTTCGTTGTTGCTGCTCGGCAGCCTCTTTCTGTTTTCTCTCCTTGCGGCGACGGTCCTTTTCACGTTGTTCACGTTGTTGTTCACGTTCATAATCTCGACGAGGACGCTCTTCCCTACGAGGGGGAGGAGCAGGTTCCTCGTCAGAGAAGTCGTCGCTAGGAGGGGAGACATGCCTTCGACTGGAATATCGCCTAGATTCACCACGAGACTTTCCAGTGTTGGGACGCTCCTTGGGAGGGCTCGAGGGGCCCGGGGCTTCAGAGACAGCATACCGGCGAGTGCCTTGAATGCCCTCGGCAGCGACGGAGCTACCAGAATCCTCCTCGGCATCCTCGACGTAACAGACGTGGTTGCCAGACATTGTGTGGTTAAAAGGTCGTAGGCTTGAGCTAAGTGAACTCGCTTCGAAGAAGCGTTATTTCGAAGAGGGGGTTCGACAGATTCGAACAGGGACCACACTAGGTGGGACGGCACAGTAAGTGTATGTGATCGCAAATCCAGGCGGTGAGGGCACTGGTGACGGTAGTGACAATTTGCAACCGTGAACGCAATGCTTTAACGTCCCCTTTCGTGAAAGTCAACGGGCGACATGTGAAGGAAGTCGGATTCGTTGATCAGGACAGCTGGTTGCGGAAAAAAAAGGTCGAATGTAAAATATCGCTGGTGAGTTGGGTATCCAAGGCGGTGACGATAGTGGGATAGACCAGTGCGGTTTTCGATGGAGACGCTAGCTAGTAGTGATATGTAATAAACCGATGCTGAAGTTGAAGTTGATATCGATACTGTTAATTTGATCAAGATGAAGGTGGTATAGTCCTTTACTTGAAGCGGTATCGAAGGGAGGAAGCGAAGAAATAGGTTTGTTGAAAAGACGAAGTATCAAACTGTCATGGGGGAAAGACAAGACAAGAAGGAGGGGAGGAGGGGGAAAGCAACGGACATGGATGGATGGGATGGTCTGTTTTTAATAAGTGCAGGTGTGGTAATTTCAGGGCCTAGGGGGGGTGTTCAGCTTTTTTTTTTCTGAGGTACCTAGGGAGCAGATGGAGTGTGGGGGGCGTGCCTTGAATGCGGTCCAGTGTGGTGAGGTCAGGTATCGGTAGTTTTAGTGGAAATGCACTGGAGCATGCAGCCACTGGCCGTTGTGGCAGTAGACGTTGGTGATGGGGGATAGAACAGAGGCCACTTTATTTAAGCCTAACGACTGTTGATTAAACAGCAAAGAGAACGCCAGATATTCCACTCTCTTGTGTCTGTCATTAATTGTATATTCATAGCAACGAAGGGGAATGGGTTAATAATTACAAAGTACCAAAGGTGTGTGGACGGGCGTGTAAGGTAGTGTGCGACCGGCAACACTGAAGCAAAAAGAATGAATGCAAGGGGGGACAGTGTCATCCTAGGGGGCGTGTCTCTATGGCGGCGGGACGATCAATCAAGCGACTCGACGCTGGAGCCAGCACAGCAATTGAAAACTGCACGCTCACACTCACACTCATACATACTCACTCAGGTCAACCACGTCAAGTCAATTGAGGGCAATGACGAAAGCACTGACACAAAAACAGAACAACGCGCAGATGGAGATTGGTTGTCGTTTGTTTTTACTCGCTCGTTTACCTGTCGAGCACCCAAAATATCCTGATTTAGCAGCATCACTGAAGCAAAGTCGGCCAGTGAGACACTAACCGCCAGCCAGTTCTAATTCTAGTTCTACGTAGTATCTTACTCTTCACTCTGTCGTAGTTCAAGTTCACGGCTCGTCCTCGTTCATCCAGCAACCAGCAGTAACCCGACACTAGGTAGTATTACTATCAGCCACAAATATCAACATGTCCAACCACTTTCCGCCGTCTGGCTTCTGGTTTTTGGCTTCTGACTCCCATAATCTGTGTTGTACCGTATTCGTCAGCACCTCAGTTTCGTCTTTCCGTTATGAACAGTGACAGTTCACACAGGTGGCAGGGGAGCCTTAAGCACCTATCAAACCACCGTCTCTCGCTACGGCCCGCCTCACTCAGTCATCAATGCTGCGTTGGCAGTATATTCTCTAAGTACCTATGCTGAACTAAGCGATACAGTTGCCCCTGTGCCTCAATTCCCATCTCCCATTCTTAGTCACTGTTCTAATCACAAAATGTCATACTTTGAGATGATCGTACCAGAACAAAGAGGTGGGGGTGGCTACCGAAATCAGGGTCTGCGCTTTTGCTGCGGTGGTCTTGGACTCATCGTCGTGAAGTGAATTGGATGGAATGGATCCCGCTCAAGCCCACCAACAAGCAGCGAGCTGGATGATGGAGTTTTCACTACGGAGTACCTAAGCTTCGAATGACCCTCAAACTCAATGCTGGGCAGCTGGGGTATGCCTGCTTTGACCCAGCAGTCAGGGCAATCAGTCGATGTTGCAGCCATTAATTAATTAGACTAAAGGAAATGTCTGTTCTTACTCGTTCTTGTCAAGACTGACAGACTTATGATTACGGTCACGACATCAAAACCACAAGCGCATTGTCGTGACGAGCAGCTAACTAAGGCAACTACTTAGCCATCAGACACCAAATTCTTGATACATTTCACCGACTTCAGCCACCAAGCCAACTGGATCTGTGTCCGAAAGAGAGACCTAGCAATTCATGAACTGCCATGTGAATTGTTCCAACAGGTGAAACACTTCAAGACAGACGAAACGCCAGCAAACAGTCACCAAACCATTCGTAAACCAGGTGAGGCGGTTAAGCTGGCTTGCTGTCAGCGAAAGCTGCTGCTAGGCGCTTTGGGTCCTAGCAATCCAGCAAAACCCAGCAAAACCCAGCCCAGCCTCTGTGTCGCCGAGAATGGATCTGATCCAACGACACAACCCCAGATAGTGCCCTGAAAGCCCACCCTTGGTGGATTGTTGAGAGACCTTGGGTCCTCGAGCGGGTCTGGCTGTTATCTGACAGGGAAGGCCTTTGTATGACTGGTGCCAGCTGCAAGCAGTCAGGCCCAACTGTGGAGCTTCTTCAGATCGTTTCATCCAACGGTTCTTTCAGAATCTTCTTCGCCTTCCAATCTCTTGTCTCCCAGTCACCACATTCGTTGCCAAAGACCCGCACGTCTGAATGAGGCTGGTGACACACCCTTTCCCTCAAAAGAGATGCTGTGGCTCACTCTGAAGGAAATGTTTATTCTTACTATGGATCGGAGGCACTTTGGAACTCTGGCTTGGTGATTGAGCAGCTCTATTGGTTCAAGCCACGGTTACCTACAGACCCTGTCCTCTAAAGCTTCGAGGAAGCCAAAAAGAAGCGCAAAGGGGATGTTCGCCGTTACCCGGGCCGCTCTTGCGAGTGACAGATAAACAACATGCCCAAAATTACGCTACTCCTCTGAGTAGATGAGGTCGGTGATCACATGGCACGAAGGCTTAACGAGGTAGGACAAGAGTACACGGAGCAGGGTAGCCCTGCCGAGCTCGCCAAATCCTTGAGCCTGTAGGCACGTACGTACAGAGATACCTGATGCCTCCAGAAGGAAGAGGGGCGTGAAGCGCCGTTACGATTCTCCGTTACCGACTTGTTACCATCTTTAGCCTTAAGACGGCTCCATTGATCTACGCCTCCACCAAGTGCCGTGCTTAGCCCACCCCATTACAGCGCAGGGCTTCATCTTTCGTGCCTAACTGGGTGTGCCTTTGCCTAAGCAAGCCAAGCTGGCTCTGAAATCCCTTTTGTTCGGGTACCAACGATGAACCTGATCGACATAATTACTGGAAGCCAAATGTGAGTGCAGCGCGGGGTACACGTGGGATATCGGAGCACCGACATCATGCCTGATCATGACAGACTGTCCGCCATCCATGTTCATGTTTGTAACTGGTCGTTGCGATTGAGTTGAGGCTCCGAGCTTGACTGAGTACTACACTGTAAGCAAAAATATGTTGGTGTTGACTCATACCAGAAAAAACAATGTGCTGCATCCGATTCTGAAGGCGTTGGTTGTTTCCTACTCTCTATCTTCTCGACTGAAACAAGTACGAATCCAGTGTGTTGTCACCGTTTTCGACGCGCTTGCGGCGTTGGTATTTCTATTTGACAACTGGAAGAGAGGTGTCCGTAGCGCCTCTATCTCACCTATTTATCCCAGTAGTTGTGCCGCAATGGCCAAGTCTGGGGCTGGTGCAGGTGCCCAACATCAAGCGGTCCTTGTCTGGCTTCAATGGCCTCGGGGCCTTTCTTGTCGATGGCCAGTCCAGGCTCGGGCGGTTAGTCCCGTGCTCGACGACGCTGCCGCAGCTGGCGATCCGGCTCAGGGTCCGTTCAGGTATCGCGTCGCACCATTCGTCACGGCATGAATACGTGTCTAACACTGTTTCCTGGCCGGCCCAACCTTGGTGGGTCCACTTCCGAATCCCGGGGCGAATGGCTCCACTCTCTCCGGGTTGGCCTCCTTGTCCTTCCGCGCCCAGACCGGGCATTGGTCTCCGCACTCTCCGTACTACCCAAAGGACAACATGTACAGTGTAGATTTACAATGTCTGTCATCTGGTGTTTATGCCGGGAGTTATGCTCAAGATGTCGCGTCCGAATGCAACTCACATTGACCTGCCCAAAGCATCGTGTACGCTTTGGCATCGATGCTGGTATTCTTGCCGGACTGTTCTCGATTACCAAGCAGCCAGTACTCGATAGGCCACTTGCACCCTATACGTACCGAGAAGGATACCGAATCGGCGGCAACGGTATCAGCTGACTTCAATGAGTCGTAATCGAGGACGAACACGCTGCATGTTCTTATTCGATCTACCCGTCCAATGAATTGTCATCGGTCATATCACCACACACCCCATGGGCTTTGCACCCCAACCTCAAGTTTTCGTTTGCACTTTCACCCACCAACTTCCCTTCCCTTCCCTTTCCTTTCCTTTCCTTCACTTCCCTTTGTCTCGGGCTCGAGGCCGAGATGCAAAATCCGGTCAAGTCGAGGTTGTTGATTGGCTTCAGCTTTGCTTAATCATGCCGTGCTGTCAGCCTGTGTTTCCTCAACATGTCTAGAAGCGTGATGTTGTGCCGCACTATCTCTATCTTGACAGACTCAGAATAGATTGAGCACGGCACTGTAAAATGGGGTTTTCAATGGTTGGATTTTAAGCTGGTGTTCGCTAACCCTGACGGGGATATACCACAGCCGGGGTCTCGCGGATGGCTTGCTTTGGCTTCGAGATTGTGTGGGGATAGGCTAGACTTGCATCCAAGGCATTGACGCATCAACGCATCTACAGGGCCGTCAGCCGGCATGAATACTTTACAATTCATTGGCCGCTCACTAGGATTGTGTGCAGTTGATAGAGCAATCTACAAAGTTTGTATTTGTAAATGCAGTTTTGAGCTACAAGTCCACACATCTCTGAACAGGCGATCGAAACAGTATCGCAAAGGTCACATCGTGGATCTTGAGATAGCTCGCGTTCGTGACGGTAAGTTCTCCCTTCTCTCCGCGTACCGAGCTAGTTCTGAGCTATCGTGTAATAGCGCAACTAGTCTTGTTCTTGGGGATGACAAGCATATGTAGTTGCAGCCATCACAGGCACAGACACCCGGAACTAAACCGCGGCCAGGTCTTCCTAGTATCATGTATCCCGGGCCCGCGGATAACGGCTTGTGTTTGAATATCTTCAGAGCCACACTTGAGACAACGGTAGCTCACGTTCAGTTGCATGTTACTGCATGAAATTGCAAGTTTGCATAGCACCGCTTGGAGATCTGTGGAGTGGCCGCTACCATCGTTACAGTCCCTTCGTCCCATCCATCCTGTGAACAACCAAGTCGACACCCTTCTGGAGGGCAACGGCTCCGATCGTGTTTCCCAACTGAACCGTCAGTCCTGGCTAACAACCACACAAGATGTTGGAGAGCCACCCAAACCCCCTCTTCTCCTCCACCATCTTCACACACCGCTTTTTCTTATTTGCCCCTCCGGCTGTTCCTACGCGTGTGTTTATATTCACCTTTTCCGAGCAGAGCCTCAACTTATCAACGTTTCCATCTTCAGCATGTCCCATTGGTGTGAGGTCTTCCGTAGGCAGCCAGCCAAGGTTGCATTGGCCTGCCATTGATTAGGCATGTCTCATGTAGCAGACTAATATTTGCAAATTTACGGTGATAGGACGCTCATTACTCGCCGAGGTGCTATCTTTGCTTGACGATGGAGGTGATGCTTTGTATGTCTATGCACGTTACCCGTTTTGCTACCTTGCATCGCCCTGTTGTGGAAATGATCACTTGGAACGGGCAACAACCCAATCGTATCTGCTACGCTCGATGCTGTGCCTCTGCGATCGATGGTTCAAGACTCGTAATACGGAGCTAAATCTGGTCATACATTGACAATGAGTTGCAATTTCACCTGCTGTGCTGTCTTGCCTGAACGGCCATTGGGCAATTGCCACAGTAAAGATAACGATTGAGACTTGAGAATCCTTCCACTATCGACATGTAGTCAGCTGGTCTACCCAGTACCATACTCTAAAGTGCGATAAGCATTCGTAGGCGCCATGCAAGTTCGTTCGACTAGTACCCATGATGTCTTTATCAATACGAGTAATGCTGTAAAGGAAGTGCTTAAACCGCATCCTACATCCTGTATGCGCCCCTACGTTAGATGTTCAACTTCCCTGGCCACTTCTACCGCTAATTAGATAACAGCATATGTCAAACCATGACAGATTACACTCACGTTGGGCACAGTACAACCCTGTCCCCGATCAAACAACTATGTCAAAGTCTGACACAACAGGTCGGTGGTCGGAGACACGAACAGCATCATCAAATCCATTCGCCAGCACGCCAAAAGTCTTGACATGTGCCGTGCGCGGCTCCTGTATGAAGAGGAAGTCAATGCGCGAGGGCGTCCACTTCTCCCCGAAGCCTGTGTACGTCGTCTCGTTACCATAGTGCTTATGCTTGGGCACGATGTCCGACACGTCAGAGATCCCCGATCCGGACGCCGTGATAGTCTTGTACGCGCCATCTTCAGGCTCGCTGTTGAAGTCACCGCCGATGAGCACGGCTGACGCTTTTTTGTCGCCGGACCGACCCCACTCGCGAGCGAACTTGACGAGTAGCTCGGCGCTGTGCTCACGGGCCTTTACGCCGATGTGATCGAAGTGAGTACTGAAGACAACAACGCGGGTGCCTGTCACTCGGTGCTCGAACTCGCCCATTGTGACAATGCGGTTGAGCACGGCGTCCCAGCCTCGCGAGGGCTTCTTGGGCGTCTTGCTGAGCCAGCGCACCTCGCTACGTACATTCTTCCATGTGTCGCTGCGGTAGAAGATGGGAGAGAACTCGCCATCCTCTGGCTTCGTACCGCGTCCACGGCCGATATGATCCCACGCGGAGCCCAAGTCCTCTTGGATCTCGTTGACCTGATGGAAGAGGCATTCCTGGAGACATATGAAGGGACTCTCCTGGCCAGCGGTGATGAAGGCCAATTGGTTCGCGAGCTTGGGGCGACGTTCTTCCCATGGTCTCTCGTTGGGCTCGTAGTTGGTTGTTGCGTAGCGGACGTTAAAAGTCATGATGCGCAAAGGCATCCTCTGGTGCTTGGAGAGGACCTCCATTCTCAATGAGGCGCTAGAAGGAATGTCAAGCTGCGTCATGGCGGTGTTTATGCTGATGTATCCCTAGAGGTGGGAGAGTGAATAATATTCGGGGAATTTTAGGCACCTTGATTCTCCAATTCTGAGAAGATGAATGAGGCTGTAGCGATAAAGTTAATGATAAGTTTGTGATGGAAGTTGCAGCTCCGACAACAGCTCAGCGTATCCAATGAGGTCATCACGTGGGGAAAGTCTGTTTCATGCTGCGATAGGCAAAGCGCCTTCTCTACCCCAGATTTAGATCTGCAGGGGGCTATCAGCCAAGCTATTATATTCAAGGAAATACGTAGTTCAGGTGTGAACGATTGTTAATCTCTGAACGATCAGTTCCAATTGTTCCATGTGATTTTCTTTCTCCCATTGTTGGTGTTGGTATATTGTTGAACTGTGTATTTGAGCTTAACTAGGGCATTGCTGGTGTAAGTCATCAATGTAGGTTCAGGCGTGCGTGATTCAACAAATCCACGACATCCCATGATAGATATCCTGAACTCAAACTGTATTTAATCACTCTCCATTATGGAACTTTTACTTGAATGACCCAATGATCTCTGTATCTATCATATCATCGGGAACTGGGACCAGCACTAACACCTTACGGCGGCACCTGTGGTGATGAACACAGCTGTCGGACGAGTAATCCTTTGGTTGTATTCAGAATTAAGAAGTGTCCACTGCTACACCTTGCAAGTTACTCTATGGTCTTAAAATAGCTGCTCACAGCATCTTTGATCTCGCACATACTTCCCAAACTAGATGGCCTCACCCTCGGGCTGCCTAGAGTTGATAGCTAAAGTATTGTACCGTGACTGCTTCTACACTAAGCATCTTGTTTACGAAGATCAATTTACCTAGGCTATCCGTTCAACTAAACTCACTTGAGCTGGATCTTGAGGCTTTCTACCAGATGATACCTTGAATCAATATCACGGATATCTCTCAGCTCTATAATCCACGATCCCTTCGTTCGTCAGCGGTCATCACGAAAGCTGCTTGTCATCTCAGCTTCCAGCTCAGTCCCGGCTCGCAATTCCAATAAACCATCTCTCGATTATGATTTTATTTTGTTTCAATAATGATTTCCTTCCGAGTATTGATATATCTCTAAGTGTCTTCCACTGGGCTAATGAGCCAAGCCAAGCCATCCGGGGCACCACTTCTGTATTTGAGTATTATATCAACCTGCAGACCAACTAGCTCTTTACGTATTTTATATATTTCTCACATCCCAATAAATCTCCATTCCTCTCTGAGCCAGTCCCAATAGCTTAACATCGACTTGTTGCGGACTCGCAATGAAATCTAGAGTGTAACATGGGGAGACCATCATAACATCGCATCAAAGTATATTATCATCTCGTGCTTAGCAATGTATGATACCAAAACTATTCACTACCTAACTCAGCTTCAATTCTATTGGATTTCACGGAAACCTGAGAGTCCTGCTTGGTTTATTGCCCAAACGCTTGACCAGATGGTGGGTCTACCCCCCATTTCCTTCATGGTCTCGTGGGCACATATTATTGACCTTTTTTGTTCAAACCAAACGACCAACACAATTCTCGCGTACGGTACACACTGTTGCTTGGCTCAATTTACCACCAACGTTGGTGTTGTCATTTGTCTTCAGGAAGTTGGCCTCATAGACAAGGGCGTAAAGACGTCTTCCATCTCCAAAAATGCCACCTTCGAACAACAATATGTATAAAAGACGTATCTCCACACAATACATTATGTGCACTGATGAAATAATACACGCTATGCAATAATGTACTCGACCAATCATTTTACAGACATGTGCGTTGTGATTGTGCTTGGTTTTGGGCTAGAGACAGAAGTTAGAGTTTATTGTATCGAAACAGACCGGTCTCGGTCCCCATCTTTCCAGTATGGTGAGACTAATACCCCGGTATGGCCACTCTAGATTGCTAAAGATATGGATGGACTAGACATGTGCCACTCGTAGAGATGAGACACTTGATGGAACCACCATTACTGAAATGTGTGGTGGAGGGCTCACTGGAGAGTCACCCAAACTCGTATCATCCGGAAGGCATTCTTACCGCAGACTGGGAGAGCTGTGGTTATTATTGATAATTTGTTTAGTCAGGCTACTAAACGTTCACGCCGTGGCAAACGCCAGAGGACGTTACATTGCATGAGTGATGGCAGTTTGCGGTCAGGGCACTAGTCTGACAGCCTTATTCTGTGCAACCACATATTCTAGACATTTACGACGGCGAAGTGATTGCAGCCTGGACCTAGGTATTGACACCTTCAACGTTGAGGTTACTAAAGTGAAGTTTGGGACATGGCCTAAATGTTAGAACAGATAGAATTATACATATACTGGATCTAGCTGCGATTCGCTAATTAATCTTTATTCTGTGGAACGTCAATCGAGTCTACTGAATTCACTAATGCAGCTGAGATTAACGAATAGTGGCTTCCGGGAAACAGTGGATCCGCATCCGGGCGGTCCTCGGAGCCCAGACCCATAAATGCGGCCCGTGGCCCGTTTCTTTGACGGCCGAGGGCATATACTTCGGTGAGCGGGCGTTTCAATTGTCGTTTGCTGGCGAAAACTTACAGGGCCTCCGCTGAGTTACGGGTCGTATCGAGGCCGTTCGGAACGGCACATGCCCGTCAAGTTCAGCCAAACCAAACCAGGTCTAATCCCGTTCATTAATGGCAAAACTTTAAGTGATGAATCATGGCTTGGTACCATGTGGTCTCTGTACAAAAGCATTTGCGTGATAATGACGGTAAACTCTTGTAATCCTCCCAGAAGAATGGCAGAAAACAACATGTTAATGCCGCATCCTTTTTTCAACTCTTTGCAAAAAGGCGGGCCCAGGCCTGTTGATGGCTGGGGACCCATGTCCTTGTCCTTGCAAATGGGTGATGTGAGGTGATCATGGGGCCAGGGCGGACCACAGGGTTGGATCAAAGCAGGATTGGAGAGAGAATCTGGGGGAGGCGGGAGGCGGGAGGCTGGGACTTTGCTGAGAAGGGAGAAAGCTGAAAAAGAAAGGGAAAGGTATGGTAAGATGGGAAAATTGGAAATCGATATCGACAAGCGGTGTCACAACACCCTTTCGCTTTTCCCATTATACAGGATGCGTACTAGCACACGTAATCTTTTGTGATCGTCGCAAGGGTCCAATCTGAGAGGAAATGCCCGCCACTTCTCGGCCAGTCGACACCATTAACGTTTGTTTATTGATTTGCAATACAAATCAATAGTGCCTTTTTTGGCTGATCACTCTCACCAGCTGCGGCTGCGTATTACACGGCAACTTTACGAAAGCGCCTCGTGGCTTAGACGTGCGACCCTCCAACTTCCCATGCCCAGAAAGATCCTAGAAGAAACTTTACTCACGACAGAAAAGAAAAGTTGGCAGTAAAAGGGATTTTCAGTCTCCTGCCCCTCGCGTGCTTGACACCCGACCTCAAGCGTGATGGCCCAAATATGGAGTCGTTGCGGATACGCTACCAAAGCTGCAAGGCACCATGCACAACAGACAGGTCGGGATGGCCTCAAGGCGATCGATCTTGCAGGAAATGCCCGATCGTGAATTTGAATCATTGTTAGTTCCTGAGGGGCCCAGCATGACTCTTCTCAAAATAGTCCGGAATGGCCGGTGGAGCTGATAGCAGACGCACAGTCAGATGAGAGGTAGCCCAAGGCCATGTCTCACTAAGTATCCTTGGTATCGTACTCGCGGGGAATGGGACCGACCCCGCGGCGTCTTTCTTCCAGGGAAAATGCCATGTCCGACTTGGCCGCTATCACCATCACCATCTTTTCGTCCTCTGTCGATCACGGCAGATCGAGTTGGCTGCGCCCAAACCCTTTTTACTGGCGGCTGCCGCGTTAGACCGTGGACCCTATGTGCATTTGAACCTGTTTATCACTGCCAAGTTCAGCCCGTGGCATCCAATATCGCAGCAATTATCGTCAGCCACCAACCTTCTCTCAGCTCTTCTCTCTTGATTATCACCCCGCTACTTCAACCCATGACTTCCATTTTCAGAGCCGGAGCCTCCCGACTCTGCTATCTTTCGGGCCGCGTGGCGTCGTCGTGCGCGACTTCACGGGCTCTGCGGGCTCTACGGGCTTTACATGCTCGTATCTATCTTGGCTCAAGCAACTTCACGTGCTGAGGCTACAGGCAGCCCCGCCCAATGTAGACTGATGACCACCCATTTTCCCAGTCATAGTGCTCAGGCTGCCACTCACAAGGCCCTCGCGGCTTACAAGAATTCCAAGATCTGACTGGGACTTGGGCCGCTTTTGGAGATACAGCCCTGTTTAGTGTGTGGGTTCTTGCAGCCCTCTCCAGCTTATTCCTCCCCATCTTGGCCTTTATTGCGACGCCTGGAGGTTTGAAGAGGGGATATTTTACGGCTGATGTCTGTGTCTCACATAGTAGGCTGTGGAATGTGAGCTCGTGGAGAGGCTTGTAGGATTGACTATATAGAAGAGGCGTCTTCGCCCGTTTACAGTCCGGTCATCATCAGCACCGGCCTTCTTTGTGTTCACTCCTCCAAACACACAAAGACTATTGCCTGCGGTGAGTGACTCCAAAGGGTCTTCCATGTAAAAGACGTCAGGGCATCCACTTCTCGCAGCCTTAAGACAAGCGTTCTTTGTTCGCCTGGCTTATACCTGTTTTTAACACCAAATCGCGGTGAAGCCTCGCAGCCATCCACCCACTTATAAAGAGGTCCCTGCAAGCTCCTCTGCTGGTCTTGATAGAAACCTTTATCAGATCAATTTCGCTTTACTCTACTATACTATACTCGCTACTTACTCACTACGAGTTTCACTATGACTACCCAGGCTGAGGTGCGATCTCGCCGCGACTCATGGCCGCCGACTCAAGTGCGCCTTGAGCCTACTCGCTCTACCAAGAGCAACCCGCTTCCATCTCTGGATGATATCGACGACGACCCTCTTACCTACTTTCTCACACCAACTCCTCTTCTCGATGGCGGCGACGACGAAGAGTACTTTGACGATGCCTTGTTCGACTTCGACGCCGGTATTGAGGATGCCAGTGCCCCTAGATTATTTGTTCGCAGTGTAAGCCCATCTACTCTCGATGGACTGCGCAAGCCTGGCCTTCGACCCATGTCCCCCGACAGCAGCTCTGAGATCTCAGAGTCCAACAATGAAGACGACGACGATGACGATGAGGAAGAATACATCAGCTTCTCCCCTAACAAGCACGGTCTGCTCTCTCTCCGGGATCTCTTCACCAACAGCCGCACATCATCACGCCCCAAGAAGCCTGCTTTCAACAAGTCGACCAACAACGCTCTTCTCTCGCCAGTTGCTCTCTCAAGTAGCCCCAAGCTCCGCGGCAGATCAAGGGGACGTGGTCGTCACGGTGCCAGCTCCCGAGGACACTCAGCAACACGTCGACCGGGACACTTATGGCGGGAGCCCAGCCCAGATGTATGGTCCATCGAGGAGGAGACCGAAGAGGAGATGATGAGTGAGATTGGAAGCAGCGTTGGTGCCCACAGTGACACTAGCGACGACGATGATGATGTTGAGGGTGAGAAGCGAAAGGGGAAGAAGACAAAGTCGATCAAGAAGGTTCGCTTTGTGCTGCCTGGTGAGGTGGTTTAAGGGCAGGTTGAGATTGATTGAGTGATACTTTTGCATAACTCGGAGTTCAGGTAATCATCTGATTTTTTCATTTTCTTTTGTTCTCAGCATATATTGGGTTGCATCTGCATGGGTGGCGTTGATTGCATGGTGGGAGTGATGGATCAGGAATAATGGCTGGGCCATGGAGAATACCTATTTGCCGGACATGCATGTATTGGGTGCATTTGTCAGAGGAGGATTGAAGCTGGAGCACACGGGGCATCTTCATAGTTACATTTCATCCGGAGCAATCCGTTTTCGATACCTATTTGGATTTCGGGGATACCGGTCTGCGGGAATAAATTGATATTTGTTTGAACCAACTTCTCTTATTCTGTGACATCTTAACAGTACAAGGCCCCGTGACACTGAATTGTCTAGATGGTGTGGGAACAAACTTCTAACAAGCCATCGTGAGCCACTTATCCTCGTGACTATGCTTCTTGCTTTGTGCCTTGGAACGCTGCTTGGCGTAGCTTTTGGAGATGGTCACGTCTGAAGTCGGACGGATGTGTGATCAGTCAAGTGATACGTCGGAAGAAATCACCTTCGAATTGAATCTGGGACTGCAACATTCGGAGATACCGAAATTCCATTCCATTTCGTATACGTGCGTGTTTAAGCCATTGCATGTCGTTGATGTTATCTATCCCTACTGGTGCCGGCAAATACCGTCCCAGCCTAGACCGCGATACTTCATATTAGTGAACAATTAAATTACGATAGCTTATTGTAAGATTATTGACATTATTCTGGTTAATTTCCCTAAACCTATTTCATTGTAAGTGCAACCTGTGCAATTTGGCTAGCATCTACTATCTTGGTATCCATAGGTTTAATTATCAAACTATCCAGTCGCTGCAGGGTAACCAATATCTGGCTTTCAAGCCGAGTCTGAAAACGATGCGTTCTGGAACTTAAGCTTAACTAGGTTCTCGAAACACTAATTGCCCATCGAAGCTGAAATACCTCGACAAGGTATGCGGGAGGTGGACGTTGAGATCTCGGCAGTGGATTCCGGCGCCACGATTCCAGAGTGTTCCAGGACCTTGAAACATCTATTGCTGATAACCAGTATGGATACGCTGCGGGTCAATCAAAGAGCGGTATAGTACAGGTCCATGCATGCCTTGTTTCTCCTCATAAAGGGTACAAAGTGTAGCAAACCAGAAAAGAGTCAGATCCATGGGTGGATGCCCAACATCAGATATTGGCGCCGGCTTCCACTGCAGCATGTAACTCGTCTTGTCCATAGCTACGGAAGTCTAAATGCACCAGAAACTTGGACAATGTATCAACAATGGCTGAAACAGACATGGCTGCATTAAGGACGCAGACTGCCACTGGATGGTCCCCTCCTCTGCTCTAGCCTGTCGTCGTCAGCAACGAAAACAAGGACGGATGGCGCATTGAGGCTAGAAGCTGTTTGGCCAAGGCAGTGGAGGGTTACCCATGTCAAGGTCGTGTTGTTGTTCTTGTCTGCGTCTAATAGTTAGTGAGGTGGTAACGCAGCATTTGTTCGCGTCGGCTGCGAGATGCCAAGTATAGGTAGCAGCATGTGCATGATTTATTTGATAGAAAAGCCTCGGAAACATAACGAATTGCAGTTCAAGGAATGATAAAGAAGCACATCGTTGTCGATCCCTGACATCTGGTATTGGGTTGAAGAAAATTGACTGAGATACAGTAGCACCGGGAGATCGGGTTCAGCCAAACTCGGGAGGGCTTGGGCTTGTCGCAGTGGCAGAGGAGGCTTGAGCAGAGATGATTGTCTTTCAGTGCATGCTGGCCTATCACGCGGCAGCCACCCGCTTCAACCCGGCCTACATCCACTAATCTGCAGCCAAGGGGTTTGATGATAGACCCACTGAAGCCCTAGAGAGGTCCCTGTCAATAAGGCGCCACATCCCACCATCCCTGTCCCTGATAGGTGGGATGGTCTCAAATGTTGTTTACACTCAGATTGAGGTGGGCCACGTTTGGTTACTGGGACACCCGCACCTCAATTCAAGTCCAACCAAGGTCATCGACGCAACTTCCAAAAGGTCCCTTCAACGGCTCAAGACGTGGATGGCACAATAATCTTACTTCGCCGCTATTGGAAAGCCCCTCGTTTTCCCTCATTCACTTCGGGCTTTTGCCACTGTCATTGCCATCTAAAGCTCTACATTGCCGTCTTTGGCTTGAACTTACCACTCGCTCATTTCTATCCCACTCGTTCGCACAGTTGCATGTGCGGTTCAACGGCTGCTCCGCCCTCCAGCTGTTTCTCCAAAGCCTGTTGTGAACTCTACCAGCCGACCCGATAGAACGTTGCGACAACGCATAATCGATCGCCAGGACAGTAGATCTTCTCGAAGGAGGAAGAGGACGACTTCGCAGTTGAGCCCCCCACCGCTTCTCTTCAACACCAGCACAGCATGTTACCGAGCTTCAGGTACGAGTCTTACGTGAAGTCTTTCGACTCTGGCGCATCGCGCAGCCATAATCCCCCACAATTCGGCCGGATCATAAGCTCATCAATATCAATTCCTAGGTAGCTGAGATCATGTCATCATCCAACCCCGCCTCTCCTGAGGAAGCCATAGACGATACCGAGTTCGAGCCTGAGACTCCCCAGAAGCCTACCGCATCCGAAAACAATGATGGAAGGGAAGCGCCCAAGTCGGCACCGCCAGCGGCGACTCGTGGCCGCCCGCGTGCCAAGTCCACCAAAGAGCCTACACTTCTCCACGACTTTCTTCTCGGGCGTCCATCCAGATCGCGGCAGACCGCTGAGCGCCAGAGAAGAATGAGTTTAGAAGCTGTCAAGGCCGAATTACGCCATGAAATGAAGCAGTCTCAAGTCAAGCGCATCCAGCCTCCCAACGGCGTCCGAGATCGTGTTAAGAAATGGCAAAAGGCGAACGCTGCCGCTGCGGAGGATACTCCTGACGACGCTGCAACGGAACCCCCTGATATTGCTTTTAATGACGAGGATTTCCAAAGTGTAACAGAAGAGGACCGAATCCGTATCAAGATGAAGAAAAAACCTAAACGACCCAACAATAAGACGAAAGAGAGCCTGGCAACAGAAGACGATGCCACGCCGGAGGCGACACCGGACCCGGTACCAGCACCAGCACCAGCATCACCATCTCCAGCACCATCGCCATCACCAGCACCGGCACCGGCACCGGTGACTCCAGCCACGCCAACGACACCTACTCCGGGTACAGCGAAGCCACCGCCCAAGAAACGTGTTGTGAGCGACGAACATTGGCGGAAAAATCGGAAACATATACCCAGAAAAACGTCTCCCGCCAAAGCCCCTACTCCGGCCAAGATACCGAAAGATTTCGTATTGCGCACCGCTGCTAACCCTCGCGTCGCAAGCAGAGTTAAGGCCTGGGCGGAGAAAGTCGAAGTTCCGGATCCGCCAGCACCGAGAAGTCATAAGTCTTCCAAATCAGTTGGGGCGAAGCCATGGATGGACGATACCGATAGTGAATTCATGAGCGACAGCGAAATGACAGTGAGCAATGTGAATAGCAGCCGGGTGACTGCACAGCGATCTGCCAAGTCAATGTCAGGGGCTGACGATGGAATCCGGGTTACCCCCATGCGAAAGAAGAGGAATAGCGGTGATGGTATTCGAGTGCGAGCCGTGAGAACAACGCTCACCGACGACGAAGGGATTCGAGTAAGGCCTATGAGCGATATCTCATCTAACGCTGGAACTTCCATACGCACTGCAAGATTGCGGCTCAAATCTGCTCCTAGCTCTCGACGACCTAGTATGAGCGCCGTGAAACAGGAGATGAAGAAGCGGCAAGCAGATAAAGCCAAGATCGAAGTTATAGAGGATCCATCTGAGCTTTCGGCAAGGAAGTATATCGAAGTGATTGAGGATGTATCAGAACTATCAAGGATCATGAGGACAGGCGGGAAGTCAGATCTTTCTGGGACTGCACCGATCGAAGTTCTGGAAGACGATTCCGTGGTGGATACCCCTACCAAAGGAAGAAAGGCGTCAAGAAGCAAGTCAAGGCCTCGACCTAAAAGTTATCAACCTCCTACGACAAAACAGAAGGGCAAGGAAACATGGGTGCCTGATGACGAGTCCACTCTGGAGCCATCTCAGCTTGATGGGTCCGACCTATCTTCCAGCCTTCTGGCGAAATCTATAGCCGATATCCCTGGAGAGATTCCTTGGGGTAACTCGGCTTTCACTGAACTTGACCTCCCTCTGCGAGAGAAAGGAGGGCCCCTTCGAAGTCGTCCTATCCGCCCTGCCCGCCCTGCGAAGCCGGAAAGGAACACCAGCTTCAAGAACATGCCCAAGGTTTTTAAGAAGGTCATGGAGGGGGCAAATAAGATGATTCATGAGTTGAATGAGCATCCTCCTCCGAGAGAGGCGGTACCAAATAACCCTCGAAGTATCGAGAAGTGGCTCAACACTACCGTTGACCCGTTTGTCGCAGAGTCTAAGTCAGAGCCTGCTACAACGCCTTTGAGCGAGACGGTACCGGATGATCCGTCTTCTCCTGAGACAATCAAGAGTAACCGCCGTCCATCTCGCAACGAGAAACGTAAGGTATCATCTTCAACTATGAGTAAGCCGGATACCGCGGAGAAAACTACATTAAGTGAGCAACTGCCAACTACACCGGAGCCAGTCAAAGAGAAGCCTCAACCAGCCCCAGCGCCAAAGCTCGAGCCTGTCAAAGAATCATTACCAGTACCAGAGAAGAAGCCGACCCCCAAACCAGAGCCTGAACCTGAACCACCTTCTGTGACAGAGGTTTCACCAGAATCCTCGCCAGAACCTTCAAAAGCACCTGAGCCTGAGCCTGAGGTCAAGACAAAGCCAAAGCGGCAAGATACAAAGGCACCAACAAAGGCCCCAGGTGGCTCCGGCCTCAAGAGAACTAAAGCAACTCGGAATACAACTTCACCTGCCAAGTCAAGCCCTAAAAATACACTATTTGGCCTACTCAAGGAAGCGTTTACAGGCGAATCAGGCAATTCTCTGCCTAAGGTGAAGCCTTATCAAAGTCGGGAAGAACGGCCTTACGATGACGATGACCCTGAGTCTCTTTATGCCGATTCCAGATACAATGATTCCCGATACGAGGACTCCCGCTACGAAGAATCTCGATATGGAGACTCCCGTTACGACGACGAGCTTACTCACGACGATTCAACCGAGATTTGGACCGAGACAGAGCTTTCCAAGCCTGAAAAATCCAAGAGCATCAGATCTCCATCTCCTGAAGAGGAGAAGAAACCCCAACCCCAGGCCCGGCCTCAACCCGAACCTCAATCTCAACCTCAAGTGCAAGAGCAAGAAAATCCTCGGGACCTAGCCCATGAAGAAGAGCTTGCTCGGATAGAGGAACGAGTTCGACAAGAAGAAAAGGCTCGAGAGGAAGAAAGGGCTCGAGAAATAGTCTTCCCAATGCGAATGGCAGGTCCTCGTCTCCCACCGCCAACTAGGGGTCAATATGAGTTGTCAACAATTCTTTCTGAGGAAGGCTCTAGTGCTGTCGAATCGGATCTAACCACGGATGTTACCCAATCCACTCTTACGCAATCCACAGGCCTCAACAGGGGGAGCAAACGTTCGAGCTCAAAGAACCAGGGCTCTGGACTTAAGCGACGACTGACTCGTCACTCTGATCTTGTATCTGTCCTTTCTCTTCCTGACGACAAAAACGTCCCCAGCGCCATCACAAGCAACCGCTCAAGACCCAGTATGCGAAAGAGTCGAGGTGGGGCCAACGATGTGACGAATGACGATCTTCTCAAAGAATTTTCCGAAGATGAGAGTCTTTATCTTAGAGAGTTGAAGACACTGGTCGACGGTGTTATCCCAGTCCTGCTACAACAAGTTGTCAATGGGGATGATGCATACGACATCTTCGGGTCTGGTGCCCCAGTCACCAAAGCAGATGCTCTTTCAAAATCTGTAGTGAACATGGGAGTTGCACTAGAAAAGCTTCGAATGGCACACCGCAAAGCACCCGTCCAAGATATTCGTCGGTTAGCATCATGGGGTCATGGTGTTGTGCCCATCTATCACAAGTACCTTGACGCCTGGAGACTGGGCTTCCAGAATCTTGTCGTTAATCTTGCCCCAGCGGCCGGATCGCCGGAGGATGAAGATTCCCTCGTTGGGGCAATGCCTCGAAACGAATCTGGAGATATTGTTGACGCCACAGGAGAGCGTGTTGATGTGGCCCATCTTCTGAAAAGGCCATTGCTTCGACTCAAGCAGATCGCCAAATTCTTCAAGTGTGTCGATGCCATTCTTGGAACGAATGACACCTACGATCTCCTGAACGACTTTGAAGACCTTCAAGAGAAGGCCCGTCGTCGACACAGAGAAGAAATGGCCAGGTTGACAGATGAGGATGCGATTAACACCGACACTACTAGATCGCGAGACCTCCGAACACTTGCTCCTATGGAGTCTGTGTACATCGAACCAGCGAGACAAGTCAGTGCTAAGGACTTCTTCTCCTTTGACTTGGCGCACTCTAATGGCCAAAGACTGGAGTGCCAAGTCGAGCTGGTGCACCGGGACAACCAACGCCATCCTGAAGATAAGGGAGATCTTTTGATCCGTGAGAACGGAGACAAAGGCCGATCATACCTTTTGTTCCCACCTGTGCCACTCGAGTTGATATCGGCCAGAACAGGAGATGGCAATTTTGATATGGTGGTCATGATTCGCGGATCCCACAATGACAGACCATGGCATGAATTGCTCACACTTACAACCGACAACGAAGACCAAATTCTAGACTGGCTCGATATTCTCCCAGTCTCTCCTGTTCCACCCAGAGAGCCAGAGCCTAGTGTGATTGATGACGAAGAACCGTACTCACAATCTCGAATGCCAGATGTACCCGTGGGTGTCCGAGGATCTTCTCGCAAATACTCAGCTCATTCTCTTCGAAACTCGCATTCTCGCCGCTCATCTGCCGCCGAGTCACCTCCGGCCAGCCCGACCTCACCCACTATCCCCAAGCGAACATTGCCAGCTAGATATCGACCCCGATCAGCCTCCCCAGCAAACCCTTCTCCTCTTAGGTCGCCTGACCAGTATGATCCACAGAGGACTCCAAGCCAGCACGACTATCAGTACGATGAGAGACCCATGACATCGCAGAGCATGCAGCCTGATCCCTTGAACATCCGCAAGAGTCCAAGCAGCGTATCATATCGAGACGATGGTGCACCACCGCCCCCAGCTCATCGAAGCCTGAGTCCCAGCCCGGGCCCTCAACCTAGCTCGAAGTCCAAATATGCTAAGCCACCTCCTCTGGAGCCACCCACTAGTAGTCGCGTCAAGCGCCGTACATCATCCCCACTGAAGCATGAATACCTACCTTCAGACCAGTCGTCGATATCTGGTACTTCTATCACAGGCAGCTACCACTCTGAGGATTACACCGACTCCGATTACAGCTATGACTCCTCAGACGATGATATTGAGAGCGTTGATCTCCCTGAGACTGAACTGGGAGTTAGCATCAAAGACGAAGCCAGGTCTCGTGATACTATTGAAGAGGAGCCGGAAGACCGTCTGGAAACCTTGCCAGAAGAGGAGTACCCTCAAGAGTACCAACGACGGGAGCTCCACGAATCCATCCTATCGGGCTCAAACATCGATAGCTTGGCACCATCCAACTCTGCTTCTCAGGCTGGCCTCTATGGACAAAAGACTGCCCCGGAAGAGAAAGCCGCAAGATACACTGCTACTATTTCCAGATGGTCCGACAAGGGTATGTGGAAGAACGTTGCCGGAGACAACCTCTCAATCATCGTTACTCCTGGTTTGATTGAGGCCTATTCCGTCCATAGTGGCGCTGAGCAAGGAGATAAGCCGGTACTCGCACTTGATCTCACTCCGCTTGTCCTTATCCGCCAGAGCACAGCTGTCGATCTCGAAATTCGCTCCTCAGTCAGACCCGACTGCCAGCTGGCCAGTTCCCATAGTGGAGGAAACTTCCGTTTCCGATGCCACAACGGCCCTGACTGCTACAACTTTTATATGTCGGTTCATCACGCCCGTCTCAATAACCAGAAGTTCATCCAGCTTGAAAACGAGGCTCGATTCAGAAGCTTTGGCGAAAACAAGTCACCACCACCCGAGAATGATGACACCAGCAGCCGAAGACGACGAAGCTGGTTCGGCCGTAAGAACAGCTACCGAGGTTCCGTCCGCGCACCAACTCAATCTTACGACGGCGCAAGCACTACTCCTTCATCTACTCTCTCTGCGTCTAGCTTCCTCAAGAGACTCACTGGACGTGGCTTGCCTTTCAGTCTGGCCCGCTCCTCTGTTAACCGTAGCAGCCGCTATGGCGGTGGAGCTAACACACCTGGATCCTCATCTTACGGCGGCACCACTCCTCGCTCGCCTTCCATCAGTGTTGAGAATAGTGGTCGTGGCCCTGTTAGTTTCGGCACTGAAGATCTTAAGATCCGCTTGCATCTCCTTGTTGCAGCTGCCAAGTGGGAAGACTTTGGCAACTGCAAGCTTTCCATCCGACGACCTCCGCCAGGTTGGCACCAGGCTCTTCGTGCCGATCACGGAATGGAAAAGCGTGTCACTGTTACTACCATCCCACGCAAGGACTCAGAACAGCCCAAGGTGCTATTAGACGCCGTCCTGGGCAGTGGCTGTTTCACACCCATGGGCAGCCGCGGTATCGTGTGCGGCGTCTGGGAAGAAATGAAGGGCAGCAACGGTGTTGTCGGCGTTGTTCCGGCTACGGGCCCTACAGGCGGCAACGTCAAGAAATGGTGTTTCCAGTGCGCCAGTGTCGCAGAAGCGAGCTGGGTGCTGAGGCTTGTCCATCAAGAGGTCATGACCATCTAAACACACACACCTCAATTTCCTTTACATATCTATCACTTCTCTTGTACCTTGTTACAAGCACATTCGCATTCCTGGAACTTTCCAGATTTGTTACATTATTCATATTTCCTATTTGATATCCCCGGTGTTATTCAATACACCATCACCTTTGTTCTTCCTTTCAACGCATAGCATGCGATGAGACTTAAGCGATACCACTTTTTGCTTTGAAGCCTTTTTTAACCCGGTTTTGTATACCAGTCTTGTTGTTTCTTCATACATGCATGTAGATATGGGCGGACGGCATCGCAGTGGGAATGCCCTGAGCTGCTGGAGAAATCTTGGGCCTAGGAGTTTATCGACATACATTTTGGAGGCCTTCACGAGGCAGACGTTTGGGGACTACCCTTTCTCGCGAACGTGGTGGAAGAAGTGCACATGTACACAACCTGGAGAGAAGGAACAGTAGATAATATATCACTACCAACCACATTTCTACAAATCAATACCTGACTCATATGACACACCCGTAGACTGCTTTGTTATGTTGCGCTGGTATGACTTTGAACTGCGCAACCTTTATCAAAGCACGAATCATTCAAGCTGTAAGCTGGCTACCCTGAACTCGCTCTGCTGTTCAAGTCCTGAACTATAGACTGTCATTGCTGTTCTATCACGTTGACGAAAGAGCATTATGCGTAAACAAACCGACAAGCTGAGCCGTTGACTCATGTGTGGTATTCCAATCAACCAAAAAGCAACTCCGTTCTCCATCCTGACGCTTTGTACTGTCGCCGTCAACTCTGCCTGCTGCCATTCAGCGAGACATGGGATATTTTAACTGTTATACAAGAATTCTCGATCAATGTCCTCCTCGATGTCATCCAAAAGGATATGTTTTCATAAACAAATAGAACCACCCCAGTCTATAGACACGTGGTAACTAGCCGTCCCAAAACACGAATACAAGAAATATCAGAATGTTCAAGTGTCGTAAGCTCATGAAACCGGGGTGATGGGTAGTGGTTTACCGCCATCGACGATAATCTGGGGATGTATGCGAGAAGCCGTGTCTTCGGATTCGAGACGTTTCCACGTCTTGATCCGGGCCTCGTTAGTATCAATTTCGAACAAGCGCACGCGGCGATGATATCCACCATAGCCAGCGTAGCCGCCGAAACCAGAGCCACCAGCGTAGCACATCCACAACGCAGGGACCTTGGTCTCTCCCTCTCCAGCCAAAGATAGAGAGCAGTAGTCATTGCAGTGGTCACTAAGAAACCTGGTTAGCGATATCGATTTACTGGGAAACTGCTCAAAACTTACTGTCCTGCGCTGACCATGACGACGCCCTGCTCAACAAGGGCATCGCGGAAGCCAGAGTTATATATGGGAGCAGTGACTCCCTCTTTCCAATCACCAACGCGAGGTAGTTCCGGGTCGGCATATTCAGTAAGGGGAATGTGAATAAATGCAAGATCCATGTGCCGACCAGTGTATTCGTTGTGGTTCTTCTTGAGACCAGCGGCCGTCTTCTTGAACCACTCAATTTGATTAGGTTTGACCCAATCGTAGCCGGGAAACTTGCGCTCGTCGGGCGAGTAGGCATGTGTATCGAGAAGATATATTGTCAGGGCAGAATGATCTGTCTTCCCGCGAGCCAATACTTCCACGTAGTAATTGCCAACACCATCAATATCAGCTGGTCCAGCCGTAGAAAGAGAGTAGGGAAGGGTCTCCATAATAGCCATTTGTCCCTCACGAGACATGGTCTTTTCATCATCATGATTGCCGAAGATGGCAGCATAGGGGATCTTTCGTTCGATTAAGAGCGAAATTATTTTAAACATGGCCTGGATGGTGTTAGGAGTGAATGCTGTGGAATTGGGTTGAGGGGATACTAACAGTGGGTGCGTCTGGTGCTGTATCACCATTGACTTGGTCACCACTCAAAATAACCAAATCGGGCTTCTCATCATCTAGGATCCGAGTGATAAAGTCAAGTGTCCTGGGATCTGCCTCGCATTTTCCGCCATTGTAAGAATCGGGAACGGCCTCACGACATGTACCAACACCAGTACTAAGATGTAGATCGCCAATCTGCATGATCTTGTATCGGCCATCGTCGCGGATCCTTGGCGTGGGTTTCTTCGGTTCTCGGGGAGCACCCCTGCGCACCGTCAGTTGAACGCTGAGCAGGTTGCCGCCCGTATTCAAAAGCAGCGGTGTTCCTGTAATAGTGTAGCCATCCCTTGCTTCGACAGCATCGTCTCCGAAGAGGACATCAAGATCAGTCACGGCCTGTTTCGAATCGCTGGCCTTCCTCTTGGCCGAACGCTTGATCCAAATGCCCGCAGATCGGGCTTCCCACGGATCGTCTTTTTCTCCCTTAGGCTGTGGTTGTAATCTGCCAACTGCGACATCCACCACGACACGGTCCTCCTCAGTAAGGTCTTCCTCGTGTTTGCGCATGACATACAAGTAGGCGCTCGTGGTCCATGTTCTTCCGAGGTAGAGATCCTTATCGACTCGGTGCCATTCTTTGTCGAGATCGCATGAAGAGAAGGGATTGACACTCGAGCATGTGACTATTGAGACATCGGTGACGAGGAGTCCGGGGTGGTGTGATGGCATGTAGCCATGGATCGAATTCGGGAGGACACGATAATTGCGGTCGAGGAAAGCGATAACGAGAAAGGTAAAGATAGCAGCGCCAGCGAGCTGAGCGGCTGTTCGAACCTGTTAGCAGGGATGTGGTCAGTAAACAGCGTACTATACACCGAGGTCGGTAAGGGAACCATGAAGAGCTTTGAATAGACATACGATTCGTCGAGTCATGATATGATGATGGATTGTATATAGAGGACGAATTCTTAGGGAGAATTGCTCAGGGGAAATCTAAGTATAAATCGCAGGCTACTTCAAGTAGCAACGGCCAGGCAAGGGCGAGGGAAACGGGCATTCGCGAGTTGAATGGCGGGCTGAACTTTTCGCATCTTCCAACGGTCGGGCTATTGCATGATTCGGAGGGGCGAAGAGGGAGATGTAGAATGGGATAAGTGCGTCTAGTCGAGTTGAAGCTGTCTTGACGGCGAAGGGGGTTGCCTCTGCAAGCTATAAGGCGGTGGTCGCAAATGTCGACAGTGGTTGGGAAGTGATGATGAGGCGATCGACAAATCGTGGGGACGGGAAGAGGGGACGAGACGAGACAAGTCCGTGTTGGAAGTTAAGCTGGGTGGTAAAGTAAAAGGTAAAACAAGCGGCGAGCGACTTGTGCACGTTGTAGAAGTCAAGCACCCAGAGAAAACAAAACACCTGACATGCAATTCGATGCAGTACGGATCAATCTGATGATGGAAGTGGATGGGAAACAGGGGAACGGAGGATCATTCCGCACCTTCCTGACCGTAAAAAGAGGACCAGAGCCAAGAAATCATTTCAATTGTGATACTTGAAGTCTGGCCTCTGGTCCGCCTTCAGGGCCTCCCTCCCCTGGAGAACTATCAAAAAAGAGCCCGGGCATCAAGTGTGGAGCATGGAACAAGGGACTACCTATTATCGGTCTAGGGGAGATTTTGTATAGAGCCTTTTCTGACCTCTGGGAAATCCGGGGAACCTGTTAAACTAATCAACTTGACATTTAATTATTCATTGCTCTTCTTCAATTATCTGCGGATCACAACACTCACTCTGATTACTTACAAACACATTACGACTTGGACTTTTGCACGCCCTGTGCCCGTACATGGAAATAAAGTGTTACTCAGTACTCAGCTGTGCAGGCCATCTTGGGGTTACATCCAACAATGGCATTCTCGATATGGCCACGTGAGGCCCTCGTTGCCCATCCCATACTGAGGTCATGTGGTGGTGGTGGCGGCGTCTCTTTAGATACCATACCTTCTTGTTCCTAGGTATGATCATGTCTTGTCTGATTCGCCTTGCCAACCGATTCGCAGTCTGATACTAAATGTGAGGCTCTCTGCATATGCGCGATAATGTTAGGGTTGCTTTCTCTGTACTCCAAAGCAGGTAGCTTTAGCTTGCAGTAGGATTGAGGCCATACATCCTTCAAACAGCTCTAAAAGCAAGAAGCTTTATCAAGCTCCTGTGAGAGCTCAATGGTCCGTGCACATCTCCCTGCGAACAGAAATACTTGTAGGTAGGCCCAGGTATTCCATCCATAGTTGACAATAAAGTCTGCACGTAGCGAGATAGGTTCTTCTATTCAAAGGAAGTTTCTGACGAACTTGAGGAGCAAAACAAAACCATTGGGCACTATAGTTCAGTTCTTGTCGTATGCTACAAGTATCATATCAACGCAAACCCTCTTCCTCGGCATCGTTAGAAAGTATACACATTCTTTGTTGTGTCTCAAAGACCAAATAATTCTATCAGCCCCTTTAGTGTCAATTTTACTGCATCCCAAACAAAGAGCTAGACCCACTATTTCTTCCATACAGGCGTCATCCCCCAATCCAAATCGCGTAGCTTTCCTGTCCTCTTTCATACCCACGCGCATCAAATATCACGACGGGAATCGCAATCGTAATCACAGTCGCAACAGCAGTATCACGATCCATCTCCTTTCTACTTCAAACAAACAACCTAAACACGCTTTTATCTCAATTCGCGCATCATGGCCGAATACTCCTCGCTGAAGGTGCCCGAGCTTAAGAAACTGCTGGCCGAGAAGGGTCTGCCGCAGACTGGCAACAAGGCAGATCTCATCGCAAGGCTCCAGGAGAACGAAAAGCAATCCGAAGCTGAAGAGAAGCCCGGTACGTCCACCAAACCCCGAGCCCGCCCCTAGAAACGAGCTTCACCTCGCGCGCAAATTTTATCGCATAGGAAGAAAAAACATCGACTAATCTTATCCTTTAGCTGAGAACAAGGAAGACGAGATCAGTTACAGCGACGACGAAGCTCCTGCTGCACCTGCTACCGTTCCCACCCCAGCCACCGCTACTGCCGCCCTTGAGCCCGTTGCTGAGGCCCCCGCCGCCGAAGCAGCACCTGTTGAGGCCGCAAAGGCTGAGGAGTCTACAGAAGAGAAGCCCGCTGAGACAGCAGAGGCACCTGCTGAGCCCGAAAAGTCCTACGCCATCGGTCTTTCGTCTACCGCTGCTGATGAGGAGACAAAGAAGCGTGCTGAACGCGCCAAACGATTTGGCATTGAGGAGGATGACGACGCGAAGAAGCGTGCCGAGCGTGCTTCTCGATTCGGCATCGACGAGAAGGAACTGGCAACTACCCTTGATTCCGCCCTCCCAGAGCGATCTCGAAAGCGAGGCCGAGAGCGCAACACTGAGGGTGAGGGCAACCGCACCAGCAAGCGACAGAGTCTTGATCGAAGAAACGGCGGAGGTCGACGACGAGGAGGTCGTGGCGGCCGCGATGGTGGCCGTGATGGTAACCGTGAAGGCGGTCGCGAGAATGGTCCCCGAAGAGAAACAGCCAAGAGCGGCATTTTCAACGACCCGACAGAGAAGGCCAAGGCGGAGAAGCGTGCTGCCAGGTTCGCTACAAACTAGTCTGAAGAACGATGCAGCAGCAAACACGACAGCTTCAAGGACAGATTGGAACAGGCGAACAGAGCAAAACTTATTTACGTAAATGGACATTTTCTAGTTGTACAACATTATGGTTTTTCGTTTCCAGGCGCAGACTATCAAGGACAAATGAATAAACAGGAAATCGGCGTCTTCGGTCAATCTTTGTTCACGTCCAGATCCAGGGGTTTCTTTCGCGAGTGGCTGGCTATCAAAGCGATAACATCAGACGACGCTATGATGGTCATCTCAAGCGGCGTTCGCAACTATCAGTGCGATCGAATAGCCAGGTATCCTTTGCGCAATCCATCATACATATATCAGCATTTCCGAGTTACGCGCAAGCCCACCCTATACTCCGAAATATGTCGGGGGACGAGGCATAACCTCGAACCTCCTCGACGTTGATCAAACACGGTGGCCTTGCGAACAGGAGAGTGATACTGGGATCATCCTTCGAGGTCACAAGAAGCCGTACGTTCCGAATGGTTGCATTTTTACACCTAAGGAGCTACCAGTCTCCATGGTCCTGCATTTTGACAGACGCTATGGGGCTCCATCAGCCTGGCTTCTTCCCTCTAGTCTCTGTGCCGGGGACTAGGAAGGGCTTTTCGGATACGAGCCGCGAATGGGGTCTGCTTATCAAGAGAAAGTTTAATCAGGAGAAAGAAGGACCCAAGATCAATTGTATAATACACAAGTGCAGAGATAACCAATATCACTTGCAGACCTCACTCGTAGGAGGTTCGATTGGTCTGAGAATAGAACTCTTTACCTTTTTCATCACATAAATGTTGTTCTTGCTGTGCTCCGGACTTGTGCTGTAGAGTAGAGTACAAGCTTATTCTCTTCTGAACTTACTCCTTTTTGTCTAGCCAAGCTGAGTTGAGTTTGGGAGATATATCCACCAAGACTCAACACCATGTCCTTGCTCAGGTCCCACCACATATACGACGGGATCGAGCTTCCATGACGAGGAGGTCATCCCTCAGCTTTAGTTCCCGAGATATTTGTGTATTATGGCACGACTGCCGGTGCCGCGGGCCTGGTGTTACAATACCCCTTTTCTTTGAGGGCCGCCTGGAGTATCAGACGCTTGTCTCCTGACGGGTGGCGGGTCGTGATCGAGCAAGGGCATCTCGATGGAGAATCTGAACTGGGAGAATATTTTGTTTCGTCTATACCTAAGTGAAAGGTGTATTACCAGAAGTCAGCTGAGGCTGATGTAGTAAAAGCCATTCAGCTCACTTCGAGGTCGATACGTCACATTGAACAGCCAATTCTAAACGTCATATCTTCAAAACTGCACCGAAGAATCTGATTATCAGCCCTGGCATCACACAGGGATGATCCAAGTCCGTCCGATTCACAGAACTTGCAGCCATTAGCAGATCGACATCGACGATGGATATAGGGGAAGGGATACACCCTGATGGGATGGGTGTCATGTTTGGTTTAATCTTCACATGATGAGTAGCTCGAAGTCGTCTGGAACCAACGAGAAACATAGACCCGCGGCTGCGCTAATCCCGCAATCCTATATGGGGTTGATAGTCTCTTTAGGACGCAAGCCACAATCTCCGTCCTCGGACGATCTCGCGGTATTTAAAAAAGGTTCTCGACAAACGTGCCTGGGAGGAGATGCCCCCAATGGCCAGTGTTGACAGTGCAATTTGATAAGATAAGTGGGAAAGCACGCACTATAAAGCGAGATCAAACCATTATCACCAACAGCCTGGTCCTTCTGGTTGACATGTTATCATACGCTAAACTCTAGTCAAGTCTCAGACAACAAGCCAATGGCGATGGCAAAACCCCTGCGCAGGCGATAGAGTAGCCCTGGTCGCCGAGCCGTCTGGCGGCTATGGTTGGTAGAGGCGGCTAGGCAATTGGACCACTCCAGTGTCTCCAGTTGCCGTTGGACGCCCAGAGCCCGTCATGGCCTTGAAGTCTTGCTGGTGGCCCGCTCCATCACCCCAAGCGAAGTAAAGGCTTCACAACCGAAGTTACTTGGGCTTGCGCAGGACCGGCTGGAAACATCGCAGTTGATGAGTTGGCAACGAGGCAAAACTGCAAAGAGACGCCATTTACATCTGCATTGCATTCACCGCTGCCCAAAGTACAGAGTACTTGGAGATTGAAATCGAGTGACTTTGCAAGGGGGCACATTGAAGCCGAGCATTCAACTTGCACCTTATTCGCTGGATCGACTAACAAGCCACACCGACAAGGATCATAGCCTGGCGAGGCTTGACGTCTGCCGGAGTGGCCAGCCACGAGCCTTCTGCCACGTCAGTGAAGCTTCTCTGCTTCTCTGCTTCTCCAGCCTCAAGAACCTCAAAATGCGACCAGGAACCTGTGGCGGTATGCGGCTTTTTGCTGTGGCCTGTGGCGGAGCTTGCATCTTGCATATGGGATGCCTCTTGAGTAGCCACTTTATGGGAACAGGTTCCCAAAGCATGCCGGTCGTGCAGCAAGATCTAAGACTGATCCAGGTACGACAGGCATTATCTCTATTTCGAGATTCGAGATTGCCATCATCTGGTTTATCGGTGGGAATACCGACGTCAAGACGCATTTGCCGCTCTGCCAGCGCACTCGCCTTGCCACTATTTCAAGCTGTAGAATTTTCAGCTAGCCAAGCTTGCTCTGGGGCCAGGGCCTAGTCGTCTAGTTGCACACACCGATTCTGGGCCATTTGGAGGCTCAAACTCTCACCGAGCGTCTGGGTCCTGATCTCGTGAGCAGGTTACCAGGGTACAGTATGGCACTCATTATGAGACCTCTGAAGAATGCCTTGTGTCTTGAACATGACGTCGTGAAGCCAGGATTGTATTTTTTTTTCCTGGACTGCCGACCGTTTCATGCAGGCTTGCTTCTTTGGTCTCGTGGTGTCTTGTCTCTAAAAGTGCACATCACGGGACTAACATCGGATGGCGGTGAACTTCCAATGCCCCAGCCAATACGTAGTACGTAGTACGTAGATCGATATCGCATAACCGCTCATGCGCAGAATTCGCTATCCGCTTCTCTGAATGATCCGCCGACTAACAAACAAGTTTTGCTGAATACCGAGATGTGCTCCCTCTTGCTATCCATTGCCTCGTCTCTACGCCTTTGCCGAAATATAGTATCCTTGTCAATAGCTAAAATACAAGGGGACAAGCGAGCTGCATCTTGCTGCGGATGGGACACATCATGGATCAATCGTTCGCACGTAGTCTTTGCGAGAAAAAAGCACATGCAGGAGAAAGGGTTCTCCTTATCCTGGAGTGCATTCTGACGGCTTGTGGAGTGAAACCGCAGATTGTCAGTTGCATATTTATCATTGGTAGAAAATCCCTGAACGAGGACCAATGGTATGATCAAGTCCCTCTGACGATGGCCACTCCCAGGCGCTTCGCGAAGCGATTTTTAACGAATAGGAGGGAGGACGGGATACAAGATGTCTGTGCCTGTGTCGGCGCGGGACAAAGCAAATCTTGTAGAGTAGGCTAAGACGGGATGGCTGACCGTTGAATCCAACATTCTGCTTTTGAGTCGAGTTGAGACTCTGTTGACAATAACGCCGCAGCATCATGAGCACTGTATCAAAGTGTCGTGGACGAGATCCCGATGTTTTGGCGTGTAGATAGACGCCGTTCGACGCCAACGATGAATCCGGTGACACGGACGGCCCTCAAATGATGCTATTCTTGTCTCAACATGGGCCGCCGCTGGCTGCAGATGCAGATGCAACTCATGCAGCTTGGTCTGGGTAGTCTGGGTAGTCTGGGTCTGGTTATTCTGGGGCTTGGGTGTGTTGACTGGAGCAGGGGAGAGCAGCAGGCCAGCAGCTATCTCGCCCCCAGGATCTCACCCTGGTCATGATCACGACCAACAGCAACTACACTGTGTCATTGAGAGAGTTGATTCGAGGTTTTTCGAGATTTGTACTCTCTCGTCATATTTTGAGAGAAGGAAACCATATCCAGATTGAGATGATGGCTGTCAGCTCATCCCACAAAGGATTCAACGTGAATAGACTTTTCCCCCAATGCGGGGCCGTTAAACGGTTTAACAAATGCTATCCGTCAAAGAAAGCTCAACGTCCTACGAATACATGGCAGATCCACTCACCACTGGACCCGAAAGATCCATGCAGAGAGTGCAGCGCTATCAAAAAGTGTAGGTTTCGATGTTCGGAATCTTGAGGAACCTACTTTCAACTGGCGATCAAATCACATCTTGTGGGTGCCTGGTGTATTGCTTACTCTACGCTTATCATAAACAAACACCAGCCGATGTGGAAGGTGAGGCTGTTATTGAGGGTTAAGACATGCAGTTCAGATCGGCCTGTGGGAGAGCATCAAATTGAGACATTTGGTATGCATGTCTTAGACATGCATACGGCCACAACGACGTCGCATGTTGTGCTGAAGAATGAAGCGCCGTGACAGGCAGTCACAGTCACAGACACAGACAGGCATGGGAATCCTCAGTACGGTCACCTTTTGAGTTAGTTGTGTTGGTCTTTTGAGATCTTTATCCCCAGGTTGACATCCACACACCACACACGTACAGGCACATACACAACAACGGTTTTCTCGTTCGGATCCGGACATAGCTTCATCAACCCCTGACTATGCAAATTTGAGACATCAGAGAGAAAAGATAATCAGTCAGTTCCGAATACCATTCTCTGCTCCCCCTTCGTCCAGCTGCATCACCCCCAAAAACATACACAGCCAACCTCGACACCCACCAAAACTTGGGTCTGTTCCCTGCACCCGCATCGTTTCTTGGTCAGGCTTTTTTTCCTCAGGTTGAGATATTAGACTTTGATTCGATGTTTTCATTCTGCTGTTGGCTTTCTATCTATCCATATCTGTCCACTCCTTCTTGCTATTTACCCACCACCCATTACATAGGTCTCTAAGGCACAGTATCATAAGATTCGACATTGGTTGAGCATCCATATACTAACGTTAGTTAAGCCTTCGGCCCATCCCTTTTAGGTCCACTCTCCCTAACGGTCCAGCCCAGCGAGGTTGTCCAGTCGCTTTTAGATATCCGTGTTTCTCTCTTTTACTCCCCGTCTTTAGAACAATAGAGGTGTCTGTTTTTTTTTAAGACCGAAAAAGCCTGCCCCGCTACACAGGGAGCCCACCTTATCCAAGGGTCCTGCAAAGTGACCAGGATTTGGGATTTTGCGTGCAAATCGCTACCAGGGTGTGATGCCCAATCATGTAGCCAAGATGGCATGAGGGCTTTCTCATAGGATAATATCGATATGCACCATATGCACCCCGAAGGAGGAAACGCGGCGCAGCTGGGAGTGGGCTCCGCTGCTGCTGCTGCTACTGTCTTTGCTGGCCAAACGGATGAGTCAAGCTCGAGCATAGGTTTTCTCGCATCGCATCGCATTGCAGCGCATTCGACCACTGATTGTCGACATCGGCGACTCCACGCCCAGGCTGCCAGGTCCCTTCGCGATGCGATGCGATGCCAGGGCAATGCCTGCAACTGCAAGACCAGGGGGAGTGGAAAACGGAAAATGGGAAAAACGCCACAGTCAGAGCCCTCAAGTACCATCTCTCGTCTCTCCGTGTATTCATGTACTCGGTGATTATGCCTGAATACTACCTACCTACCTATACCTATACCTACACCTACACCTGCTCCCGTCCGTCTCGGCCCTCCCCGCTATTACCTGCCTACCTTACCACCATCCCATCTTCCCAACTTCTTCTTACTTACATCTGTATATTCGCTCTCTTTTCGCCACTGTCTTGATCTTCTCTTTTGTCTCTCATCTTTCCATCTCTAAATACTAATTTACTTTACCCTTTGCCGTCCTCCTCCACTTACACTCCAACCCCTAAGGGACACTACTGTACTCGCCCAAACACTCATCACATCAACCGAAGCGCCAACTCTACGGCTTTTAGACGCGGGCTCACACCATCACCCATCGAACTAGACCTCTTCGAGTTGATACCCACACCATTCTTACAGTCCCCGAGTCCCTCCACACTAATAACGACGACTCTCTGCTCGCTTTTCCGATTCACGGCCTCAATTACCCTTTGACTTTCATATATACCGGTACACCTATTCAACGTCCTCGCCTGTGAAACATGGGATTGTGCATACGAACTCGATATTGAAGGTCGGAAGATGGAATCTTACAGATTGGGGTCTGGTCTCCCAACCAGGCCCTCGGAACCGTCTCGTATCAGACGACCAGCACCAGCGCCTACACCTGGATATGGACCTAGACCTGGACCCGGATCTGAACTTGGAGTCAGCTCTCATGCTCCAAAACCACTCAACAGACCCGGAAGGAGGGAAGAGATTCCACGATCATTGCCGAAGCCCTCATCTATCTCACGCCCAGCTGTAAGGATCCCTCAACCCTCTACTACTCGGCGTCCTTCGATTCCTCAGCCTGTGCCACGCCCTGCCTTGAACCATCAGGCACAATCATGGGGCTCTTCTTCTACTTCAACATCCACAAAACCAGCTTCTAACCACCGCGGCGGAGGTTCCGGGTCATCATCATCAGCCCAATCCATGGACAACACCAGGCCTAGCCCAAACCCAAATGTTTTGCGCAGAAAGAAGTCTTCACTCTCTGGCGATGTCACCACCGCACGGAATGGCTCATCTCGCACGAATTCTTCCTCTGTATCGTCTCAACACAAACGACAGGGCTCACTGGATCCTGCATTCGGCTTCCATCTGGATAGAGAACTTACTAGCAGCCCTGCTGAAATTCAAATCGCTGAAGTTGTCGAGGTAAAGAAGCCCTCCAAGTCGCCAGTAATCTACCCTGAGCTGGACCGTTATCGTAACGTTCGCCGCCCGTCAGACAGCTCGGACCACCGTATCGAGGTTCCGTTTCGGTTAGCGACACACGATTTGCCTCCTCCAACTCCAGCCAGTCTACTGTTCTCTGGGACTAGTGGGAGCCCTTCCACTAGGTTCTCTGAGTCGCCTGGGCCATGGTCTTACAGCCGTGACACTACGCCAACATCGATTGCATCTCAATCCCCAGGTCTCCTTGCGCCTCTTCGCAGCAACCAGAACAAAAATCGACTACAAAGTCCCGTACTTAACAGGCCTCCCGTAACCCGACGGGCGGCTGGAAGTTTCTCCAACGAATACGATGTAATCACTGTCGATCCTCATGGCCTGGCAGCCGTCAGAGAATCCCTTACTTCCTCATCATCAAACTCGACTGTTCGTGAGGCCACCATCAAGAAGAAGACCAAGAATCTTCCTCCTCCACCACCAAGTCCCCCGCCACGCAAGTCGTCACAGTCCTTCAGAGAGGAGACTTCGTCACCCAAGTCGGTGCGCAAGGTATCAAGACCTGTTCTTCAATCTCCCTCCCCAGATAGAAGCGCTCAAACATCCGCCTCGCCCAGAGCTGTTCCCCCTTCACGGCCCAGCAGAGATGGCACCCCCGACATGCAGTCCCAGTTGTTCAACCCCATGCCAGTCATTCACAGCAACCTTTCAACCCAATCCCTCCCGACCGAAAGACGTGGAAGTGAGTCTGCTGCTTCGGGAGCTCTCTCGCCCCCTAAACCCCAGTACACCCACGGAGGCCGGACAGCATCGACATCTCAGCTTCCCATTAAAGGTGAGGTTTATTCTCAACCTGCAGTTAAGCTTTCTGCCGAACAAAATAGGGTCAAAGCTCCCGAGCCTCCTCGAATGACCCGCACACCGAGTCCCAACGTGTCAAGCTCGTCTTTCTCGCGGTTCGCATTCTTTGGTCGCAAGAAGAACACCACTGTAGTGCAGCCTGAGAAGAGCGACAAGGACAAGAAACTTATTCGAAAGGGCCCTGCAGCTGGTACAGGTCATGAAGGTTACGGACGGCTCGGTGCTGCCAAGAGACGCAGTGGCAGTATCAGCAATGTGACTCGCAACTCGCCCAACCCGTCATCCCAAGAGCCTCGTTCCAGCAACGATTCCTTCTTGACGGACCGTGTCAACCCAGTGGTTATCGCTGGAGGTGAGATCATTGAGAACCGAAACGCGAGCTCCGAAATGTCTCGCAGTGCAAGCTCTCAGAGTTTAGCGAACGACGAATCTAAGCTGGGCAGCATGCATGCTCCTACCCAACAGAAGTCTCGAAATACTCTATGGCCATCACCCATGTCTCGCACTCAGCACCCAGCTTTTGGTTCTCGCCGACCCTCCGAAAGCAGCGATTCTGAGGGCCCCACGATGAAGTCGACACTGGCCTTTCGAAGATCTGTCCAACGTCTTCGATCTTCCCCAGATGACCCACTTAAGCTACCCCAGCCCATCAACACTTCAGGCTATGCTTCCTCGCCGATGACAAGTTTCGATACCAGTGTTATGTCTGATGAGTCTCATTTTGATCTGCAACGGGAGATGTCACACGAGGCAAAGTCCTCCCACCCAGCGCCGAAGAAGCTGGTCAAAAGGTCGCGCTCGCCCCGAAAATGGAACCTGTTCGGACGATCAACACAGACTCAGCAATCGTCTAAGCAGGGTGAGAAGGTTTCGGCTACCGTCAAGGTGGTTGAGAAGAAGCCTCTGGCCTTCTATACCATGATGGACTCTTCGGAGCAAGAAGACAGTGAGCCAATGGACATTCAAGATGTCTTGAGGTTTGCCGAGGTTTATGGAAAGTCACCTAGTGTCGGTGGTACTCCTGAGCTGTCACAGGGCACACCAGAGATGCGATCCTCTACCAACTCTCCAGCACAACCTGCGGCATCAGCCCAAGTCCGCAGAAGGGAGAGTATTGAGATCAAGATCAAGCCTCGCTTAGCTGCTCCTCAAAAGACCACGGGATTGAAGAAGCTCACTCTCCAACCTACTCTGCAGCTTCCTTCAACTGGCACCAGTGCTGGTCGACGAAGCAGACTTCCTCAAGTTGGAAGGATTCCTAAAGTCGTGAGCAACCGTACTGAACATGTTTCTCCCATGAGCTTCTCTCGACCCTTCAGACCTAGCATGCAATTGGCGCCCGAGACCCTTGAAGTCTTTGCCCCCGAGCCAATCACCAAAGAACCCGAGCCTTCCAGGCCTACCACTCCTGTGCCAGATCTCACCACCGATGGCTCAACAGCAGATAGCACCAACAACCTCTCATCCAGAGACTCAAATCCTCTTGCATTGGGCCGAGCGGATAAGGAATTCCTGGCATTCTCACCTCGCAAGGACTCTGAAGGAACCATTGGCACATCTAGCTCAAGCTGCTCTGGTATCCTCGCGTTTTCTGGTTCTACTGCCGTTATCCCACAGCCTTACGACCCGCCTGTAGAGGATGAAGTGTGGGATGAGTACGACGATCTCCTTGAAGATGATGCTGCCAAGCCACTTCCTTCAGCAACATCATCGAGAGGTACGCCATTCCACCTTGAGACCTATGAGTCCAAGCTCGCAAGCAAGGAGAAGCCTTTGGAGTCTCCTACAATTGTCTTCGACAAGAAGGCAATCCGTCAATCCAAGGCAACGACTATCTCCAGCACTTGCAGCGCTGATATGACTGAGCGTCTGCGAGCGGCTTTCCAGCCTCATCCTAGCCCTACCACTCCCTTCCCGGTATCAGATCTTGTATCAGGCCAAGAAGATCGCGATGCAAACACCGAGACTCCCGCAGTTGGTGAGGTGTCACGAAGGAGTAGCCGCTCTTCTCGCAAGACAAGACGATCTGATGCCAGCTCCTCTTCGGAAGATGGATCACCACTCGCACAGGTCAACCTCAGGGTTGGCTCGATGACAGTAAGTAAGTGGCTCACTTTCGGACATGTCCTTTTCAGTGATGTTCGTCACGAATTGGTTCCGGTTGAGGGATCTTTGAAGCGGCACTCAATCTTGGTGATTGACGGTCTAGGCAATGATGACTGGTCATTCTATGCTGCCGAAACGTACCCAGCCGCCACTTTCTTCAATTTGTCCCCTCGTGCTCCCCTTCCTGAAGAACTGAAGAGCTCATCGTCGAGCTTCCCTCTCAGCCCCCCGAACCATCATCAGATTCAATATGTCTCTCATCTTGACAAGTTCCCCTTCGCTCCTCAAAGTTTCACGGCTGTTGTGTACCGATTCCCTGTCGCAGCACCAGAAGCTTATTACCGCAGCATCCTCACGGAAGCTCGGCGTGTGCTGAAACCTGGAGGCTTCATCGAGCTCTCCATCCTCGATGTTGATTTGAATAATATGGGCAACCGTGGTCGACGTACAGTTCGCCGACTCAAGGAGAGAATCAACGAGAAGACACCCGATACCAGTCTTGGATCGACTGCGGATCTCATTGTGCGTCTGCTCGGCAAGGTTGGCTTCACCACCATCAAGGCAGCGCGTGTAGGTGTACCCGTTGCAAGCTCTGTCACTCGCTCGGACAGCAAGGGTAAGGCCCCTGTCGAGAAGAAGAAGGACCAGCCAAGTCTTTCCGAGATGATGAGCGACAACAGTCCCTTGGCCGACGAGGGCATCACCAAGATGGTCAGCCGCGTTGGCCGATGGTGGTATACTCGATGCTACGAAAACGCGGCAGAGAACCCGTCCGGAAAGAGCATCTGGAGCGACAAGTCTCTGCTTTCTGAGTCTGAAGAGCTTGGTACAAGCTTGAAGCTCATGGTTTGTTGCGCTCGAGCTCCTCTTGAGCGCATTACCAGTGTCTAAACACAAAGTTTACTTTTCTTCCCCTACTTTTCCTTATCGGTTACAAAAATGCGCAAGTTGCGCAAATATTATTGGAAAGCATTAAAGGTTGGAAGATTCCATGCGGCGCAAGCCCATTTCCTCACAAGAGGGTATACAACAAGGTTTCAAAGGCCACAGCTCCGACTTGGCGAAACAATTTCTTTTTTCTTTCTTTTCTGGCCTCTGCACTGCAAGCTTATTTACTTCTATTTACCTGTTTGATTTAATCTTCGGTGCCGCAGGTCGGGTTAGACCACGCACTGGATGCATTGGTATTTACTTGGGGCAGGACTTTTGTCTTTTTAATATGGGGAAAATGCTGGACATTGCACTCCGCGCGATTTGGGGAGATGCAGTGTAAATGGAGGAAAGAAGATGGGATGAGACTATGAAATCTTGACGATTGAACGTGTGGAGGAAATGACTTGATATTTGAGCATGTTGCATAGAGATACCCATTCATGCTTTGGGAGCCAGAATGAAATAACAAGCGGCACATTACTGTTCTTCCACTCTGATTTTATTCCCATCGATGTTTATATATTGTTTCTTTACACGTCTAACCTCTTTTATGGTTTTGAATATCTACTATACAAAAGTTTGTCGTACAATATCTATACAGAATGCTACAGCGTCTATAAACTTCATGCACTTTTATCTGGCTCGGTATTAACCGTATCATCAGACATAAGCGCTTCTTCTGGATCAGTGTTCCCCTCATCTTCGGCTGCAGACTCAACCTGAGAGGACATCTGACTGACAGGCCATCGCCTCATGACAGCTACAAACCCACCGCCAGAAACGCGATCACCCACCTTGGGTCGCATTACTTGCACGGGGGCGCCGTCGGGGGTTTCTTTGGGGATGACAGTCTTAACATCCCACTCTTTACCACCGCCAGTATCGAGGACACCGTCCGCTGTCGTCGATACCTCAAGCTCGATGACTCTTTCGGGGCGCATTGGCTGACGTGTTCGGAGAACCCAGGTTTGAAAGTCGGCAATCTGACTGATCGAGGGTGTGAATATGATAAGAAGTCCGTTGGGATGGAGAGCCTGAATGACATGAGAAGCATGATCGTGGGCGGATGGAAGGTCAAGAATAGCGTGGGAGAGGAAAGGTTGGTTATCCGTCTCTGCCAGACGGGACGAGATATACTCGTCAATGGAGCCGACATGAAAGTCGATGGTGGGGAAGTAAAGCGAACGGCGAAATTGCCGTACTAGTTTGTGTGCAGCACGCGAGTGCTTGTGATTGCGGTCTAGAGTGTGTAGTACAGCTCGGCGACTAGAGCGGTAGGAGTCATAGGCAACTTGATCTTCTTCTGAAAGTTCAAGGCCAAATTCGTCGGTCTTGTAGCGCGCAGTGCAAAGAGAATCACGTAGGCTTGGAGGCACAGCTGGATTGGCTGCATGAAGGGCACGAGCGAGATGTAGCGTCAAGCTCCCCATACCTGTACCAGCTTCAAATATTTCGAACTGCGAAGGGGTTTGGTCGGTGTCTAAGTCGTATTCTTCCTCACCAGGTCGGGAAAGGTTCAAGTCGAGTAGTGACACGATAGTATTGGCATGATGGGGGTAGATCTTAGGATAGCCCTGTATTAGCTTCAGTTCTCCGAAGTCAATTGGCATGGTATTGTACCGGTGTAGCTTGTCGTGGGCTATTAATGATGTAAGAAGCCAAAGTCGGCTCATGTATAGTGAGAGAGCGTCCAGAACTATCAGTCAGAGAATCGAGCACACGACGGCCTATTAGCTCAGAGGAATTTATAGATGCTCCATATGCAAGGCGTATACGGTTGTCGGCGCGAAGAGGGGACGTAAGGTGCCATTTCGGAGCTCTGAGGCCTTGTTGGCGTAGAAAGAGAACGTCGTTTTCTAGTCAAGCGTGGGGTCAGCATGATGAGTAAAAAAGGCGCCAATGGAGAGATATACTGACTTTTTATGGTGCGTGACGAAGAGTAAAGACGTCTTGAGAGAGTGGAGGAGCAGCCTGCGAGAGCTGGGAGGCGGGAGAGGCGCATGATGCAGGGTTGAGGGTGGTGGAGAGGTTGTCATGATGATAATTTGGGAGGTTCTGGTTTTGCGACGGAGATAGCTCGGGAATAACACATATGCCATGTTTGGAGATCACCACATGGCGAAGGAACTAATAAGTATACAAGTCAAAAGTCTTTTTGCATGTCACAGTCTAAGTGCTCGGCAAGTTACTTGTTATGAGAAGTCGTCCCTTTTTTGAGTAAAATAGATAGTCTAATTGTAATTACCATGCGTCACTATTGACAGTTATGTGATTTTGGCCCGGGGTATCGCCTCCCCTCATTTTGGAGGAGTTAATTTATGATGTCCTTCCTTCCTTCCGTCCATACCTTCGCGCCTGCCTCACAAACCATCCGAATAGAAGTGGTTCCTCCCTCAGGGTGAGTGTCGGACACCTACTGCTGTCTCATCCCTCCTTCCTCTTTCTTCATACCTTTGCCTTGAGATAAGCCGCCATCTCGAAGATTTTCCAAACTCCGCTATCTCCCAACACCGTCTCATGTCACTCATCTCTTATCTCGCCTCGTCTCGTCAAATACCCAGCGCGCATCAGTTACTATTATACAGTGAGGTTGTCATATCATAATCAACCAGGGAAACCAAAATGTTCAACACCATGCCGGTCGCTGCCCCGCCAATTCCAAAATAAACGCCGGTCCATGAGACGTTAAACCCACAAAGAAAAATATGCTCGGTACCAGGCTCCAGGCTGTGTACTATCAATGGTATCATCATTGAATCGAAAATTGCAGTGTGCTTATGTCGTGTACATAGCATAGCGCACGGTCATATCGTGCAGTCGTTGAAGCCGCGGTTCGTCACCCATACTTGTTGAAAACATCGGCTTCATCGAATTACGTACGTCGGATCCTGGTTCGTTGAAATCAGGGTCAAGAACAAGAATAATAAGCAACCCGAGATCCTGCTCAGATAAACGAATATTTCGAGCTCGACATGTGTTGCTCCATTGCAGCGGCCCACGAATCCTGTGCCTGCAGTTGTTGTGGGCGTTGCTGCTGCGACTGCTGTCGATGCTGGTATTGCTGGTTGTGTTGATGCTGGTGTTGACGCTGGTGCTGGTGCTGTTGCTGTTGCTGTTGCAGCATATGATCTGGTGCGTGCTCAGTCGTATGGAAGTCTTCCTCAAAGTACATGATAACGCGCACACCAACATGTTCCTCGAAGAATTGAGCACCTGAGTCGTATCGGCGTCGGCACCGTTTTGTCCAAGGATCAACTTTGACTGGGCTGTGGTAGCAGAACACATTTGGCTGTTGACTGCGAACAGGGAAAACAAGATTCATTCCTCTCATGTGGTGCCAAAGGTCGATAGTTGCCTGTTTCGTTGCGTCGGACTGGGGATGTGCCGCAAACATCAATTGGACGACGGTATACCGCAGTACAAGAACGTCGACACTTTCAAGGCCGAGTGCTTGTTCCATCTGTCGCTGCAGAAGTCGAAGTTCTCCAACCAGCTTCTCGGCTCGTTCTTGGTTCACGTGGTTGTAAAACATGGCTAGGTCAACCCACGTTCGTGCTACATAAGGATGCTTCCGCCCGTAGATGGCTTCCAACTCTTCGGCAATGGTAGGTGTACTACCCCAGAGCAGCTCAGAAAGTGTCCCTGGGCCATGTTTTTGTTGGACCTCGTATAAGCAAGAAAATATTTGCCGCAGGGGATGCGATCGTTCAAAGTTGGTGGTCGAGTAAGCTGCCAGGTACTTGCAAAGCGCTGTCATCATGCCTGGGTCACGATGAACCATGCCCAAAAGCAACTCTATAATTCCTTGGGGAGAAAGCTTTTTCAAATCCGACTCGAGCTGCTGGAAAGCTTTCATCAGGAAATGACCACCTTGATCATGGTCCTTCATTTCGAAATAGTGGTTAGCTTCGAGAAGAAGATCGCTCGAATCAGCTCCCCACACCATAATACTTTGCCATCCGACTTGGGCATCGGTTTCCACTTCAAATTGTCGACATTGCAAGAACGCTTTTCTCATATTGCCAACAATTGTCTCCTGTGCTCGGAGAAGATCTGGCGACTGGAGATAGCCAGGTGCGGGGGGTGGAGTTGGAGTTCGGCATCGGATGTGTGCTGGTAGATCAGCAGGGAGCTCGAAGTCAACCAAGTCGTACTCGGTTACGCCTTTTCTCTTCAAATACGTTCCCAGGTTAACAACTTTGCCGTTGCGAACGAATTCAGACACCTTTCCTTCAGCGTCGCGTTGAAACTTCATAGACAGCAGACGTTTAACTTCCTCCTCGGTGTTGTTCTTGACAAACCCCCACTGTGAGAATCGAGTCTTGTACATTTTTGGCCTGAGATGGGTTAAGTTGTGGTCCTGGGATGGTCATGGAGGAAAACTTACGTTGCCTGGAAGCCGTACTTATCGGCCATGACTGACATGACCTCTTTCAACGGTTTTCTCTCTTCAAGATACAGCGTTCGAATCGTGTTCTTAAATGATTCCCAGGCTTCTGCAGGAACTTGCTCTCTTGAAGGGCGGCTTCCCGCCTGAGATCGTTGAGATACTGAGCTTCTCCGTTCATTCTAATAAGGTGTTAGAAACATCGGTCTTATCCTGAGTTACTGAAACATACCGGCGGCAGAAAAGATGAAGCAGAGGCTTGAGACAATTGTGGCGTAGAGGGTTCACGTTTGATAGGAGGGCTGAAAGGTCCTGGTGTGGATATTGATGAACGAGAGGGTTGCCGAGCTGGTCTGGGCGGTTTCGCGGGTGGTTTGGCAGGAGCTTTGCCTTTCGCGTTGAAGCTGGAATTGGTATTGAAATCCAAGACCAGCTGGCTTCCAGCGTTCATCACTGGTTTAGGTGTAGAGGGAATGGGGGGTTTCGTGAAATAACCACCTGGGTTTGATGGATTACTGCTGCCTTGCGACTGATTCAGGGAAGGCTTAGAGGTCATTGGTACGGGCGGTCGCCATATGGCAAATCCAGGTGTACCTGGTACGGTTGAAGTAGCCGGGTTGGGAGAAGTTATCTTGGTATTCATCCCAGAATTGGGCATCATCGACGACCCAGCCATAGAATTTGTCTCCATCGGTGTCGTCATTCTATTATTGTTGACCATGAAGCTGTTCATGCTTCCAAAATGTCCAGATGATGAATTAACGGTTGAATTGTGAACTGGCATATCGTGGAATCCGCCAAAAGCGAGGGCGGGCGGCGGGCTAACGATCGGACTGGTGACCCTTGAATGGCCACCCAAGAGTCCATAGTTGGGCTCTGAAGGACTGGCAAGAGGACTCGTAACGATAGGCGAGGTCACACTGAAGTTGCCAAAGGGCGAGGAAGCTGGGGGGTCTTGATGCACTGGGCTCGTTACAACGTTGGATGGTCTCGGGGGAAGTGGTGGCGCAAAGGTCTTGTTTTCGAAATGCGCGACCAAACGTCCAACACCACCTCCCGCTCCGTGAGAAGAGCTCATACTGTCGAGCTCAACATCTTGAGACATATCGTCCTGCTGGTCGAATCGCATTTGATAGTCCGCCGTCGGAGTTGGCGCCCAGTCCATACCGGACGAATCGCCGTAGGATGCGCCAGAGTCATGATATGGTTGTGAATGGACCGTCGAGAAACTGTTTGTGTTATTGTTCATGCTGAACCGCTGCCAGGCTTGGTCGGTGAAGCCATATGACGGGTCCTCGTTGTTGTTGCTGGAAGGGCGAGGTCCGCCTGCTGTATGGTTAAACATTGTCGCCGGTGGTGCCCAGGCCGGACGTGAGAAGTCCGGTCTACTGGCTGGAAGACAGTCAATGACGGACTGAGGCGAGTCGAAAGCCTCGGCTGTGTCCTCAGTCGCCAATGCGAGGATTCATCACTCGTCAATGTGGCGAGCGGGAGAGCTCAGATGTAGATTCAAGAGCGGGAGGATGAATTGGCGGGCAGAAGCGCCCATGACTATCAGTTCGGTACGTATAATAAGAGGAGGAGCACCCAAACCGTACAGGCAGGGCAGAGCAGAACAGAACAAAGCGTGAGCCAGAAACGACAGTTCAGCGGGCACTACCAGGACTGGGGTTTCTGCCGCTGTAGGACGGTACCAGAGAGTAGCACAAAAGCAACGGCCAGGGCTTGCTAACGTTATCGTTCCCCAGACTTGACGCACCAGCTAGTCAAGATATGGGCGGTGTTGTGATAGGACGTCAAGGCGATGAGAACCAGAAAAAGACGGGGAGCCAGAACGCCAAGTAATGCGCGTGAGAGAGCGCCAGCAAAAGTTCCCTCGCCAAAGTTTCCCAGAAAGGCAACCCAATCTGGTGTCTAGAGGAGGCTGGAGTGGGCTCTAAGGTCTTGAGGGAGATAAGAGGACATCCTCGGTCAAGCAGACCAGGGGGGGTTTATGGTTAAAACTGTGCGCAGACCAAGGCAATTTGGCACAGACTTCAAATCGTCCATGACCCTCAGATAACTGCAACGACGACTCGACTTATTGATGGGCTGTGCAGAGGCAACTTGTCGAGAGAGGCTGGAGAGAACTTAATAGGACGAGTTATGAATTTGAGATCAAGCACCACAGCGGCCACACAAAGAGAAGGGCCGATGAGGCTGCACTAAAACGACAACGCCATCCCTGAGGTCGATGAGACTCGACCACTGAGCGAGGAGTTTCCAGGGGTGGGCTAGTGAGAGCATGCGACCATGCTGCCTGAAAGCAGAAGGTGAACAAGACGGAGGCACCACCCCAACTTAAGAGCACCAATCATATTGGCTCGATACGACCCTGGCGCCTCGTCCCGACAGGGAAATCTGCCGAGGGGATGAGCACTCCAGCTAGCCTTCTGTTACTGCGCTGCACTGAGATATGAACCGACGACGATACAGATGCTGAGCTTCGAGATACTCCAGAAGGCTTCATTGCCTTGGCTCGAAGAACCACAAGATTTAAGAATTGATTATTACTGTACGCGCTCTTAATGTGCTGTCGGATGGTATGGGAAGCGGCATAATAGGCAATATCGGTCATCAAGCGTGCCAATTTCGGGGGGGCTTGGACACTCCGGTACTGTTGACTGTATGTCCGATGGCTTCGGCCGTGGCGGCGCCACGCTTTGTCGACCTGCTCTTCTGAGGCCATGCCTTGAGTTGGTCTTAGTGGCTAATTATCAACATTGCTGGACGCTCTCACTCTGTCAGGATTGCCGTTCGGGCGCGAATCAGGGCATCAAGACACCTTCCTTTACTGCGCGATCCTGTGCATTGACGCGTCTCAGCTCTCTCAGCCTTTTGGGGTCTGTTCCAATCAGGTTCTGTCATCGACTGACTTTGGATAGTCGCTATCGCAGAGCAAGAAATCACAGTCATGTACGGAGTACGGGCGAGAGTCGCGGTTCTTACTCGCTCTAAAGCCAAGCCGGCTCCCGCCGATAGCCTACGAACGAGTGGTTCCTCTCGTCCACATGGTGCCGTCCGTTGTCTAAGTTTGTTTTCTCACAACGTGCCTGACTCGGAGGGTCTTGATTTAAACTCTTGAGACAATACCAAACTCAAAAAACTCAAATGGTACAAGATCAACTATTAAAGTCTCGCTGTTTCTTTCTATTAAGCCGGCAACGCAAACACAACAACCGAGCCAGCCATTGGAATCTCTCGGTTGGGGCGTGCTGAGATGGAACGTTCCATGCTCGCTGGAGCCATGACATGCCACACAGCCCCTGGCCCGGTCCGGCAACGACTCCCATAAGTCAAGCTGGACTCGGCCGAGAGAGCGGCCGAGTCACATTGAATCGAGTTGTCCTTTGAAAAAGATAACGAATTGCTTTATTCCATACGCCATAACCTCTCCAGCTTTGACTTGGGCTTGGCCGAAGGTTAACGACAAAGGGGGAGAAGCAAACCTCTGCAAGTTCTAACTCGAGACGTGTTGATAGCGTCCGTCTCTGGGCTTAAGAGCCCTGCGGACATGATCCAAGACAGTATAGCATAACCGAGCCCCATTCTTGCATGTGTTTCGCTCGATGCCGACAATCCCTGCCTCCTTCCCTGTTCTGCCCTGTCGCCTGTCTCAGCCATGGAGATCATGCCGCAACTCCATCTTATCTGGCTCGATCGAGCGAGCTCGTCATTAGGTCCCTGAAAGCACCCACTACAGTTTGCAAATGAGTTCAGTTCATTAGATGTCGTGATAATAAATGAGACTTGCCGAGTGGGATCTTCATAAGGGTCCAGCCCCAAGTAAGTCGATTTGGAGAAAGTAGCCGCCAAGGCTGAGATCAACAGCAGCCAGCAGTACAAGCCACATTCGCGGCAATTTGCCCCGTATCCGTTACGTGCTGAGCTACTACGAAAATGCTCCGAGACACAATCAGTGTGGGCTATGTACCTCAGCCGGTGCAGACTCCTTGATGCGGGCATCACGTCTGACAGCCCCCACGGATACAGGAAGCTCGACCAGCGTAATTGGTGTTCTACCCGGCCTTCTTTTCTTCCTTCTATACGACAATGATAAGGGGGAAACTCAAAGCAGTAAGGCGAGACAGCTGAACACATGAGTAGATATTGGATTCGCATTCCATTGGCCAGCTCTCGCCCAACTCACGATTTCATAGTTCAGTGGTGAATCCATCCTTAAGACTTACAATACTACACGGATAGCTTTGCGATATTATTGATCAGATCCGTGAGCGAATGTAGAGTATGTATCGATTAACAAGAAATGCTCGATCCGTGTTCAAGGCCCCAAGGCTAGTCCTGGACAATATAAGCAAATGTCCAATCCCGAACTGGAAATCAAGATAAGCATCCGCACGTTGACGCGGAGTACAAGACATCAAAACTGAAGTCCACTCGGTGTAAAATGCACCGTAATAACTCTAAGTGGGATCAGTCTTTCTATTTAAACGGCCCGGTAACTGTACCAACGTTGGGTCGTGGGCGGAATGAATCATAGATGTAAGTAGACATTTCATAACATAATAAACATCAGAGGGGCAACAGAACGAGGAGAGGTAGAGGCAACAGGTCACTCTTTAGACTAAACATATAATAATATAAACATACAGATGAATTTTTAAAACACCTTTCTATCCATTTTTGGTATAACCGTTTTCTACTCCCAAAAGCCTACGAGTGGTATGATATAAAGTAAGTACGAAGAAACATAGTGGGTAATCGAATAGGACATAAACAAAGCAAAAAGAAAAAAAGAGTGAGGAGGAAAAGGGGGTGGATGATTGAGAGGAAAAAGAAAGAAGAGCAACGCAAAGCCAACCCGGAAAACAAAAGCAAGAATACTAAATGCTAAAACTGCGCAAGAACCAAACCCCAAGATACTATTACCCATGAACCAACACCGTTCCTAATTCCTTTGCCGCTTCGTCATTCTCTGGTCTGATCAATCCGTTATCCATGTAAACCCCCTGTCCCGTCATGTAGTCGTTGTCAAAGAAACCCAGTCCCTGTTGTGTGTTTCAGTGGTTCGAAACGGTCGTAATGCTGAATTTTGATCAAAATTCTTCAAAGCTTTCATCTTCTATAGAAGGGGCCCGGAATATGTTGCCATTGTAAGTGTAAAGTAAGGCGAAGGCCTGCTCTGCGAGTGGTAGTAGCACCTGCGAGAAAGTTCAAAGCATCAAGTCGAATATGGCCAGTACTTGATATGAGAGGGTAGATCTTTCCCCTCAGAGGTTGAAAATGGGCCAGCTTCAACAATTTAGGTTGTGTGTAAGTCAGGACACTTCTTCGCCGTCCTTCTCTTCCCGGAAGCGCAGTCCGCCTTCGACATTGATCGCGCCCTGAACCCATGGGGTCTTTGATACTTTGTCGACAGTCCATCGGCCTCTGGCTCGCCTTAGCAATCCTTCTGTAATCTCCATGGCACCGAGGAGACCCTTTTGCTTGAATTTGGCTTCGTCGCCATCATGGTCGGTGTCGTCGCCAAAATATTCTACCCATTTCCATTCGACTCTGGCGATGCGGTGGCTAGTACGACTGCGCATACGGTGTGCATCACTCATACCTGGGTGGGGATCGAAGGGAAGTCGAGCCTCGAGAAGAGCATAAAGGAGCACACCTAGAGACCAGGCGTCGGTTGCCCGTCCGTCGTAGGGTTGACCCATAATCACCTCAGGCGCTGCGTAGTCTTCTGAGCCACATCTGGTTTCTAATTTTTCGTCGTCGGCTATACGCCTTGACAGGCCCAGATCGCTTAGGATAACCACGGAGTACGGGTAGGTTGTCCAGTCCATAGATGGATCCGCAAGCTCAGATGGGCTGAGATTAACGAGTACGTCTGAGATATTGTTAACGTCAGCTGGTATGTCAGAGTTTGGTTGACTTACTCTCGAGCTTGATGTCCCGGTGAACGATTCTTCTTTCATGAAGATAGCTCACCGCACCAACCATCTCGGCAAATATCCTTCGCAATAGGGGCTCCTTGAGTACAGTGCGATGGGCCGTCGCGATATCAAACATGTCTCCTCCCGGGCAGTAGCTAAGAACAAGAATTGCTCGAGTAGGTTCAATGCTCCAAGCCTTTAAGTCAACCAGAGAGGGATGATGAATTGAGAGCATGATCTCCAGCTCGCGTTTTAGACTCATTTCGACACGTTCCTCACTAGCGCCACCCTTGGGTCCCTGTTCACAGACCTTAATAGCCACCAGAGTCTTGCGATCGAGACTCTGCTCGGGTTTGGGTGTAAGTCTGCCGTGATCAACTTCAGGAGAGTCTTCGTCGGGTTCGATCTGGCTTGTCGCCAGCATGACTCTACTGAAAGTTCCCTGACCAAGCAACCGTACAGCCCTCCAACGGCGGCGTTTCTTATCATCACGTCCGTTCGCTTCAAAATACTCGAAACGCGTGCCCGTGGGCTTTCCAGTACCATCGGCAGAATCTCGCGATGACTCGCTTGGGGGAGGGGTCGGTGGTTGAACGACGGAAGGTGTAAGCCCGCGAGATTCCGAAAGGTTAAGCTCCCGTCGGATTTGGGGCTCGAGGGATCGTGTTGAAGCTTCAGCGTTGGGTCGCGGTCCAGATACTGATATCTGCCTCTTAGGAATACCCATAGGATCGGGAACGTAGTCGCTCACGCTTCGATTCCGTGTATGTTGTCGTGGCTGCTGATTAGTAGATGGTTGAATTGGCACAGGTTCGCCAGGTTCAAGGGATGAGTATATCTTGCGTTTGGCACCATGGGAAAATGCGGAATCAATCGATTCACCTGTGCTTGTGACCAAAACAGAACCTTCTCCGACGCTTTTGAGGCGGTGCTGTGGAGGTGACGAGGAGCTTGCATTCAGCCTCTTCCAAGGTCCTGGGGAATCTCCCGACATGAGCGGGCTTGGGAGCGGCGTCATATCTCCCATAGCAGAGATAATAGGACTAGGGACCAAACTACTGGTCCCACTGGCAGAGCCAAGACTGTTGGTCAAAGCAGCTTTAAGACTCGGTGTCCTTGAAAGAGGGTGTAAGTTGTTAGACGAAGCCCGATGGTTCAACGTCAACGAGCCACGAGACGAGCCAATGCCATTCCCGTTATTGTAAGATTCGCGGCGGTCCGGAGTTGTAGGGCGTGGGGGGAAATCAGTCGAGATTCTCAGAGAGCCAACAGGACTGATGGAGCGTCTCGGGATAGCTGGTGATCCAAGACTCAGTGTGTTGGACTGTGGAGGTGGGAGTTCGCCCTCTTGTATGGAAGCCGGTGCTATTGTATCTGCACGGAAATGGGCAAGTGGTGGCGTGGTAACAGAGACATCAGGAAGCGTGAAGGACGACAAGGGACTGGTTGACAATGTAGCATAGGCGTGGTCGTGCCGACGGGAGTTTGGTGTAAGGGAGGCGGCAGCACGGGAAGGTGTGTGCGCGGGAACGGGTATAGGACGAGAGGCTGAACGAAGGGATGTATCACGGCCTCTGAAAGTGTTGTTTGCTGTGTTGTGGGAGTTATCATCGAGGGGCAGGGCCGTCGCAATTCGGGGGGCGTGGGGCTTGTTCATGGCTCCGCGCTGTCGGGTCGTCGGAGTCGCTTAGAACCAAACCAAGGTCAAGCGAATTTGAAGGAGGGGAGTCGAAGAATCGTCGTGTACTTGGATCGCTGGGCTATCTAGTAGAAGTTGGATGTTAGCCTATTACCAGGAGAACGAATAAAACACAATTGGCTAAGTCGTTGTGACCAAATTCCATGTGGGGTGACGAGTGTTGATATTCAGGTGTTTGCAGCGAGTCCATAAAGCTATTGGAACGTACCTTGGCGCAAGGGAACCTCTGGGAATGCGTCAAGGGAGCACGGGGTTGAAGGAATAGGCTTGGCGGTGGTTGAGGAAGCGTTGATCGAGTTGAAGGAGTCCAAGGGATAGGGCGGAGGAGGAGAGGAGAGGAGAAATGGACCAAGGGTTCTATCTTCTATAACTCGGACATGAGAGGCGATTGAAACCGATTTAGGACAACAATGCTGAATACCGACAGAGTCGCTCAAGAGAGAGCGGAAACAGGAGGGGAGAGGAAAGGGAAAGGAAAGAAGGAGAGAAAGCAAAGGAGAAAAAGAAGCCGGAGGGAGTCAAGATCGACGCCGACGATGGAAGCCAAGGTACGGAGTAGAGAGGCAGTTGAAATGATCGTGGGTCCAACCAGGCCAGGCCCGTTCAGGTTGAACTTTTGACGTTGGGGGGGGGCAGGGCAGAGAGGGAAGGAGCAAGCAATTCAATTCAATTGCAGTGAGTGGGATGGAGGCCAGTAACAATGGATGGAGACTCGAGAGAGCTGGAGCAAAGCGAAAGCAAGGGCGTGACTGCCACTAGCTTCAGGTGCTAGGTGCTAGTACAAATACTAGCACCAGAGATTGGGAAGTTTGGGAACTGGGGACCGGAGCGGGTCTTTCCTTTCCTTTTCCTGTTCCTCTTTCAGCCTTTCTCTGTGACTCCTTCTGTCTGGTCCTGTCTGGTCCTGTCTCGTCGTATCCAGATCCGTTTGGGTCTGAAGTCTTAAGTCCTAGGTCTGGGTTTCCGTGTGAACCAATTTTCTCCTTCTCTTTCTTCTATGTAAACACTCAAAGTTTCTTTCTGCTGACTGACCTTTTGAGTTTGTTGAAGCTTCGATAGCGGGTGAAGAAAAAGAGCGGGGCCGTCACAGTTGATAGTTTAGGTAGGTAGGTAAGGTAGGTAGCCCCCCTGCAGCCCTGAGCGGTTCAAGATTTACTTGTTGGCGATGGCTTCCTTATCTCAGTGGATAGAAGAGGGGTTCGGGGTTATGATTAGGTTTTGTGTTGAACTTGGTTTTGAACCGGGCCTGGTTTGATTAAGGGAGGTACTGAGTCGCTGACAGTGGTTGTAGGCATGTACTGCAGCAGCAGATCCGTAGGTAGTGATAGGAATCAATTGAGATGCTTGTAACAATGTTGATGTAAAGAGCCACAGAGCAGTTATCTGACTTCAAGTATGCGACGTGGTAGTGGTAGCTATGGCAGCACGTAACCAAGAGCTGGGGTAATGCGGAATGCAATGCGGGACGGCAGGTCTCGTGCAGGAGCGTCAAAATTGCAATACGATCACTTTATGGTATGTTGTTGGGCGTGGCGTGGTGAAGTGAAGGTCACGCTGAGCTGAGCCGGGCGTGCATGGACTTTGCAATTTCCTAGGATCAGGATTGACTGTTTAATTGAATTAAGGACATGGTGAGGAAGGGCTCTTTATGGACATGATAGGGGAAATACAAAGAGGGCGAGAAGTAGTTAATATCTACAATCGAGGAGGAATGAATGAATGAATGATTCATGAAATTGAGGTGGAGAGAGGTTGGTTGCCGATGCAAATTAAACGTTGCGGTAAACACGAAGTCCAAGTCCAACCAAGTCCAAGCTCGACTTTGACAAGCTACATACAAAGACAAAATCCCCAGGTCCAACAGGCAATCGATTGACTCGAATCAGACAAAGACTGCAAAGAGACGAGCAATTTACTCCATGTCAAGGATGCCTTTAATTGATGAGCAAGTCTAAGTCTGTGCCTGTGACACTTTACAGGGGACCGCTGCAGCGTAACGTTTTCACGTTAGCCCTCTGTTGCTTCGTTACAGCGCACCTGCATGCACCCATTTGCCCTTTGTGGCATCCCGAAGACGGGAAAGGGAAAGTGAACCAGGGTTCACACCAGCGAAACACAGGCGGTCGCGCAGTAACGGCAACAAATGGAACGCAGACCCAAAAGACACTGTTCTCCCATGCATGGCATTTCATTCATTGCTTGCATCGAGTTGCTGCAGTGTCGGTAGAGCCTTGTCTCTCATGTGCATCAAACATCAACCCTTGATCCTTTGTACAGGACCTTCTTTCTTCTACCAACAACATCAACTCCCAAGTCAAGCCAACCCACTTAATATTAAACACTCTCTTCCTCGCTTCGTTCTTTGAATTGATCCCCCCCCCCCATCTGCCTCTCTCCACTTCTCTTCCCCACTGCCGCCCCGAGCTGCAGCGCCCACCAGGACGGCCACTAAGAGCCCTATGATGGGCCACCCGCTCCATTCCTGCGCATTCCTGCGATCGTCCCTTGATTTCAGTCAAACTGGTCCCTCTCCAACCCTTGTCTTTTCCGTTGTCATGACGTCGATGAATGTAACTTCGCGAGTCGTTTTTTTCCACAGCGAATCGTTCCCCGGTTCTTCAACTCCGGACCTCCGGCCTCTCGACTGCCGAACTCTCCGGCCTCATCGGCATTTGTTTTACTACCACGTCGCTCCTTGTACTTCGTAAGAAGACAAATAACTTCTCAGCCATGTAATGTTTGCTTCTCAAGTCTCGACGCATCTGTATTAACAAAGCCACACATACCACCACAAGCTTCAAACAAAAATACTACTAATTAATCGCACCATGAACGCCGCGCCGTGCCGTAGATCCTGCCGGACCACTCGCGTCACCAAGCGCGCATCCTTCATTCTTTGGTTGGCGAGTTTCTTTAATGCCTCGGGGATCCGTTGGCCTTTGATCTCATCCTCTACCTCGACCACATGGCCCGTCCCTTGTCTTTATTGGCTTACTCCCTGCTACACTCCAACTTTATGTATATTGTCACTCTGACAAATTACACTATTTGCTCAAGCCCGTGGTGTTTTTGATACATTGATGTTCCAAGACATCAAACAGGTCTGTGGTCTTTACCTGGGGCTAATTTTGATCTGGAGTTGTATCACCAACTCGCTACAACAGCATCAAAGCATCCCATTGGATTTTAGAATACGAAAAGTCATAGTCAATGTAATTGATACATTGAATCCTTCACAATGAGTAAAATAATTGCTATGATTGATCGCCTGTTTTTCTGCATTCTACCAACTACTATTAGGTCGAGTGAAGCCACCAACATTGAGTTTTGCTTCGCATAACAACGGATGTGTTGCATCAGACAGTAGAATGAATATTCATTGCATAATACACGCTTGTCAAATAGGTATGGTCGTTTTGTGTTTTACTTTGAGCGTTGCGCACGCCACAAATCTTTATTCCTCGTGGAGTTGCATGAATACACTCTCGTTCTTTCATATACGACTCTTTTCAATCTTCGAGTCAAATAAGTTTATTTAATACTTCTGTGTAGGAAGATTTAGGTAAACATCTACCTGTATGCACCTGTAGAAATGGATATACAGCCTTACAGACTTCATTCATTCATATCTATTGTTTTTGTTTTCTTCAACTTGTTGCATCGGACTGACTCTAGGGTAAGGGGATTCACAGTGACTTTCCACACATCCCACTCACTACTACTACTACTACTACTACTACCTGCTTGATTAACAAGCATCAATCAATTCATTCATCCACTGGACCAAAAATGCATCACTTCACCACGTACAAAGTGCAAAAGTAGAACTCCGGTACAGGGAATCGAACCCTGGGCTCCGCGGTACTAATCTCTCAAGTTATGAGAGCGCGAAATGTTAGCCACTACACCATACCGGATGCTATAGGCTGTTGATGGAAGACACGTTCAAATTGGGAATGATACACGCAACACAGCAGGATTATTCATGTATTTGTCACAATCACTTCTTGTAAGTTTAGTTGAGTTGATGATATCCGTGTATAAATGCCAGATCCGACCCCTTTCTTCCTAAGTAGCATTGGAGACCTCTAGCGAACTACTTCTAGTACGCTGGTACGAGTAGAAGCCCTATTGATTGATCTAGACATATCGTGAAGGATGAGTATTAAGGTGTTGTGAAATGTCAAGAGACCATGTCCCAATGTGACTCACTGCCGTAATCAATTCATAGTATAGAAACCAGTCTAAATGAACATGACCATGACCATTATTGTTAATGTTAATGTCCTCCTTGTCCTCGTCTTGAATCGCTCCCAGGCACCCAAACCTCATCTTAGGTCCCAATATGAACTCGCCAGCACACTCATATTTGAAGGTAGCTAATGCAAGGGGGCCTTTGATTCAGCACCCACATGTTTGTTAGAGGCGTGGATATATTGTATGTACCCAGAGCTCTTTACCTCTTGGGCGACTACTGGATGTCAAGATGTTGTCGACCGAGCCTCAACAGGCAAACACGAAATGAATAGACATGGTAAGTAATGTTATTGTTTTATTTTATTTTAAGAGATGACGGCAATAATCTTATCATCCATGATATCCGATCTTCATTTCGCTATCCAGTAATGTATACAGCCTCAGTAGGGAGCCAGTTGTCGCTCGAAAAATGTTACCACTTTCGTCCAACATGATGTCAAACCCACTCAGCTAGTCCATATGAACCCAATCCCTCTTTATTAATTGACTCAAGCGTTCTCGGAGATTCCTTCTGTTAACTTCTTAATATCATCAGGAGTTTTGTCTCCTTCGTAGCACATAGTATAGTCGTAATCACATTATAAACCTCCAAAACATCGCTCAATATATATACACATCCAAAGCCACATATCGCTTGTCAAACCACCCCTGTATCATGAAACACTCACACAGGGTTGTCAAAAGCCATGTTCTGCAAGTGTCATGTCAACCCCATCATCGGCACCGCACTACTATGTCCATCATCGCCCCCAAGCCAATCAGGCACCTGCTGACCGTCCCAGCTATAACTATCAGCTGGGCTCGCGGCCGCTATAGATGACTCGGGCTGATAGCTCCGACAGGGCAGGTTTGCAAAGGTTCCTGATTCCCTTGCAAAGTCAGAGAGTCGTGTGAGCCGCAGCTTGTGCACTCGGGCTGCCTCGTCTGCCTCCCCACTCTTGCGCAGAGCGGACTCGAGGTTGGCGAGACATGTGAGGAGGATACGCTCGTCGCCTTGGCTGGCCGTGATGAGGCGAGATGCCTCCCGGAAGCAGTCAATTGCTAGGGAGAAGTCGCCCATCTGGTAGCCGTAGTTGCCTAACTGAACGTTCATCCCAGCTCGCTGCTCCTCGTCCAAGTCCCAGTCTTTGAGTGTTTGAAGATACTGTATTGCCTCTTCGATTTTTCCCTCGGAAGTCTTCGCATTGCACACAATGCCTGTTTGTAGAATAGCTAGCTCACGCAGCCACGGATGTCGTATTTGTGTGAGTTCTGCTCTGGTTCGGTATTTCGTGGCGACTTCGAGTGATTCGGCTGCTTGGTCGTGGTAGACCAGACAGTCGATGTGGTCGCAGTATAATATTGTGGTTAAAGAATTGGCGGGTCCTATGTGCTCTTCAAAGAGAGGCACAAGTGAAGAGTAAAGACGTGTTGATAACTCGTAATGTTCAGTAAAGTCTTCGGATGCTATAATCTGCCAAATTCGGGTGATTGGGTGACTGTGATCCAATACTGTCGGCACCAGCCGGACGAGATGGTTCATAACAATACGGAGAATATCCTCTTCGTGAAACCGTTTAAGGTACCACAAGAGGAACGCTGTGCGAACAGCGAAGACGGGGCTTTCGGAGGCGACTATCTCCTTGAGTGACTCGAAGGCTGGTGTCAGAAATGTACTGATAGAGATCTCGTCTTTCCTCATCATCGACCGGTTGAATAGACCGAAACTGGCTACGACGCGTTCAAACAGTTCGACGCTTCGGTCACCCGGCTTGAGGCTGTGACAGTCCCCGTTATAGTCGTACTTCCACACCCCATTCGTGAAGGACGTATCGAAATAGGCCTTGAAAAGACTGAGGACCTGATCTACAGGCGAGATCTGTTTGGGCGGTGGTAACGGGCTGTTGAGTGTGGGTGTGGGTGAGGGTGTTTGGCATTGGACCTCGAGCGTGGTCTGGATGCTGGGTACTTCGCCAGCGTGAAATCGAGCGACCAGTTGGGGATTTCGTCGAACATATCTATTTATGTTATCCAGATCGACCGGCTGACCACGAATGGTAAACTCGGATGTCTTGCCCTGGGCGTCGCGCTCCGTCTTGAGGATGAGAATGGCGAGAACCTCATCGCTCTTGAGTTTCTTATCAAGCCCCCACTTCCAAATTCTCGATTTGTACATTTTGACACTGTTGAGCTGGTCAATTTCCCTATTCAAGTCAAGAAAGTTAATGGAGTTTGCTGTTACGTACGTAGCAGTGAAGCCATGCTCACGCTCGAGGACTTCCATGACCTCTTTGAGCGGACGCTTCTCCTCCTGGTACAGCTTGGTGATTACTGGACGCTTCTTCTCCCATTCCGCGCTGGGGATGCGTCTGCCTGGAGCGCAACGCGGGAGACTCATATCGGTATCATCAGAGTCACCGGGAGTGGCTCGGCGCCTGACTGAGAAGACGCTTGAGGTAGCCATTATAGCATTGTTGTTTTGCTGTTGTTGGATGTTGCACGTTTGTCGCTGTTTCGTCGTGGTGAAATCGGTAAGGCTGACTGATGGATTCGCTGATGCGGGGATAGAAGGATCATGAGAAAGGTACTGCCGGAGTAGAACAGTACCATACATATAAATCCACAGGACGAAAGAGGGAGGGAAAAAGACGTCTCATTGAAGCCGGTAATAAGAGTTGGAAAGAGTAAAAAGAAAACAGTTAAAAGGTTGTCCTTGGTTTCAAGATTGGCGTCAGCACATAAAGATGAGGCAGAGGCAGCCTTGACACCCATAGATCAGTTCAGCCCAATCTACGGATATTCCGTAGTCCTGTTCCAACTTTGTACCCCTCTCGATGAGATATCCATGTCAAAGGTCGTTCGTTATAGTACTAGGGTGGGGGCTATTCTCGCCATACCCATGTAAGAGTAATACTGAGTCCGACGCAGTATGCCTTGCGGTACGGAGTACATTTAGCGTCGAGATCCTTATGCTTACCTCCCTTAGCTATCCGCGTTGAATCACTCATTGTCTCACCCGTTCACTATTCGACTTGTTGCAGTATAACTGAGTCAATATACTGAAAGAAACGAATCTCCTTGTAGTCGCGTAGTGTATCCGCACGTACCATGGCAGACGTTTCGCGTCCATCTCAGGTGTCTTCAGCCCTACGGTGATGAACATGTCATCCATCCCATCCCTTGCTCCCCTGCAAAAGTGCCTTCGGTTCGGACCCACTTCTCTCGGGAACGAAACGTCCCTTAGCAGCCATTTCTTGCATCACATCCTCGCACTCACTTAATGGGGGCCTCCCTTTCAGCCACCGGCCAGGCCAAATGCTCCATGTCTAGACCTGGCGACGACCGACAGCTGCCTCGCTCTAACATCAGGCAGCATAATTACCGGCCCATCTAGAGACTGCTGCGAGGAAGAAGGAGGCCTGAAATGTGTGTCTTATTACGGCAAGCTACGTCAGTCCAATGCCCACACTCGGACCAGACAGTCAATCTGAGCCAACGTGAACCAATTGTCAATCAGATTGCCGCAGATGAGTACCGCGGTGACTCCTAGGAGGTCTGTTTGTTGTACTGGAATTGAGCTATGATGCCAAGCACTATTTTCGTGTCTCTGTTCCAACGTGCAGCCAGCTAACCATTGGCTGCATGCTTATTCAAAAATATTAAACGCCCCTTCATTCCGACATCATCATTATCATCATTAACTAGCCAAACCTGTGGACTTCATGTTCCGTTCTAAATTAGGATTGTGGCTACACCACTTCTCTTCGTGAGAATATCGGTTCCATACGGTAGTGGCCATACTGGTACAACCTAGATGAGAGTATCGACAGGGGAATCTGGGATTCGACTTGTTTCGGCACGCAGAATTCATGTGTTTGTTGCGATTCCCCCTGTTTGAGAACAACTTGCCGCAGTGATTGCAAGTAAGGCCGAACCCATTTGGCCGGGACGGAGACTGAGGGCCTGGCATCCTCCGTGGCAGGTCCATCTTGCTAAGCGATGGATAGCTGTCATCGCCCTCGGACAATCGAGGTGACATAGATACGGACTGGATCTCTAGGGGTTGAGCAGAAAATGGATCTTGTGATAAAGAAATGTCCATGTTGAGTACATCCTCCGTGATGGTGATGTAAGGGTAGCCAAAAAGCGCATCCACCGCTTGCCCATCCGTCTCAAACACTTTGCTACCGTCTAGGCCAGGGAGAAGAGAATCAAAGTCGGCCAAGTTGAAGTTCTCTGTGTATTGAGTTGTAGAAACGTACACTCCATCTGCAAACCCCGAGGGTTTCGTTGAAGGACTCAAGGCCTGAGGCCTATGACTGACATCTTTCGTACCTGGCATCCTCGGACTCATCGAGTCTTTGACAGAGAGTTCCATGCCAATACCGGAGTCGCAGGAGAGTTGGTCTGGCAATTCGAAATTAAGAGAACTCTCCAGAGTTGCAGATGTTCGATTGATGCTTGCTGGTGTCCCGAACAGTGGTTCTAGGAAGCAGTTATCTTCCATGTCTTGAACTACTGTGATAGTTAGTTACAGCGGCCAAATATTGGGTTTGCACCAAATACTTACAAGACGATGTTGCAAATAAAACGTTGAACGCTACCGATTCTAGTATCATAACTACCTTGGGGTCCATAGCTTCAATTCTAGGAACCATTGCTCTTGCTTCAAGCAGAAGACTAGAGCTCCCCGACGCCATATTCGCGAATGGTTGTGGATCTTGGTTATATACGCCCTTGAGTTGTCTCTGGACTGTCCGTAGTCGGCTGCCATGAGGCTTTGGGTCGGGCGGTTTTATGTCGGTGCGAGAAACGAAACCTTCTACTAATTCGCCAAACCGAAGGAGATCCCCGCATGTCTCCAGTGTTGCAGGGGCGGGTAAAGATTCGGTCTTCCAGGCGGCGCAAACAAATTCGTCGAACATATCCATATCTGCATTCTTACCAAGAAGTAAGAACTTCCATCGGCAGAGATCTTTGATGAACCTATGCTTATTAGTATTTCCAAGCTAAAAGATTAAATAGTACTTACTCTTCTTCAAGCTTTTCTGCATCAGCAGCTTGGCAGATCAATGCATCCGCCACTAATAATGCTTGAAGAATCCCGATAAGCTCAGGTTGTAATTCGTTCCTCATGATGTTCCTCATGTAGTTGAGTCCCAATTTCGAGGCAGTCTTAGGACTTGCGCACTGATCCCGAATGATCCCATGTTCGCTCGAGTTGTCATGTCCATCACATACCGTGCCTATTCTCCAACATCGCTGCTGTAACCGTACCACGGAAGCATGCCCTATAGTTTGCCGGAGCCGATGGCTTTGGGTGTAATCAACAAACAATGACTGAGTAGTAGGTTGCTGAAGTATTGAGACAGGAGAAACTTGTTGAGGGACGCCCACAGGCACGCTGTGCAGAATTGGAGGATCGAACCGGGGCGAGGAGACAGAGTCAGATAGTGTAAGATCTTTGGGAGAGACGTAAATTTCAGGGAGTACAGGAGATGAAGCTGCCTGAGAAAGCATCACAGGACTCGCGATGCTTGGAATCGGGGTGACAGGGTCATAGTCGCCGTTAACTCCTGAGCATGTCCACGAGTTGGATAGCGCACTGCTAATACCCGAAATGCTGCCATTTCCAGAAGGCGACAGAGAAATTGGTGTGCACTTGGGTGAATATAAGCTCGTAGGGTGGAATTGAGGTGCTTTTGGAACTGGATATTTTGCGCTCATGCCTTGATAAGCCGATGTTGACTCAACGGGTAAGTCGGCTAGGGCTTGTAAGACATGAGGGAGATCCATCTCGGCGGCGAGTTGGTTGGCTTGGAGTAACTCAACATGATACATCGGAGAACATAACAACAGTGGGATAATGTCCACTTGCTGCCATAGAACCGCCGCCAGAAGCGGCGTGAAAACGCGATCCGAGCCACCAGGAATGTCTTCGATGTATCCCATAAAGGTCATGTAATGACACTCAACAAGGAGCTTAACTGTGTAATAGTGACCTAAACGAATAGCAACGCAGAGAGGATCGTAGGTTATATCGACATAGTCGGCATTAGGAAGCTCTTTCAATATGGGTCGCGTGCGCTCAACAAGGTCTAGGATATACTCGTAAACATCCCAATACCCTTTGTCCAGAATTTGCGTCAGAAGATCAGGGTCAAAGAGGATTCTAATCCCATTAGACCGCAAGAGGGGCTCGCAATGTCCGCGAACGAGGTCCAGCCGGCCCGTCTGCACAAGTCGATAGATTTCGGCGTTCTGAATTCCCAAAAACTTGTTGGCCTCTTGCGGGGGAGTTTGTCCGAGGCGGAAGCATTCATCGAGATCGTTAATTCCAGTATCCATATTCCTTTGATGGATGTCTTGAAGAAGAGCGGTGCTGATGATACCCTGTTGGCGTAGGGCATCAATGCCAATGCCATCATAAAGTGAGGGCTCAAGCAAGATATCATCCACCAACAAGCGCATCTCTTTGGTCAAGTCTCCATACGGGCTGTGGCAGTCTAGTTCGTCAAGCTCAAACCGTAGACCGACATAATGTTGCAGGACTTGACCGAAGTCGAGAGTCAGCTGTAATGGTGGAATGACATCCTGCCCGAGAACATGACTGATAATCTGTTTGAGATGTCTACTCCTAAAGGCTATTGTCATCGAATCTTTCGCCCTGTCCTTTTCGACGACGAAAGAAAGAAAAGGTAATTCGCATCGTGGACTGAGAGTAACGAATTTGCCAGAGCCGGATGATACAGCGCGGTAAATGTGGCCACTTGACTGTCAGCTATGCGCATAAAGAACCCAACAAGCAGAAGGCAATGATGTTCTCTTACTTTTCATATAGCTCGGTATAGCCCATATATGGGCCCTCGGTTTCTGGGAAGGGCGATTGATCTCCAGCCAGGCCTGGTCGATAAGGCTGCTGGGATGGGATGTTGATAGGACTCGACATGGTGAGGATCTCACTTATGGAGGGAGGGCCCAGAAGGATTGATGCAATTTGCGCAACATGAGTATAAAGCTTGTGTTTGTTGAAAAAGAGGAACAAATGCTAATAGAAAACAAATGAGTCTGGGGTGAAGATGCTAACGAACTGAGGGAAGGAACGAGTGAGACTTTCAAGCAGACGTATTTGGGAGTTGGTGTGGGTGTGTGGAGACAGTTAGGAATATGTGGTTGAGTTGCAATTGCATGGTATTGGATGGATAATGCAGTATTTATAGACTATGGCACGGTTGAAAGCGGTTGCACTTGATCTCCAATTGCAAGGCATTTTTGAGCAGTCACAAGACGACTACTACTGTGCAACCAGAAATCTAATGCTCTGTAGTTGATCGCGAGCTCGTAAGGATAAACTTCATTGATTGAACAATTGGGACTTTGCAGATATATTTGATAGCCGCTGCTATGTTGGTGTTCATTAACAGCAATTGACATGGAGGTTTATGTATCGTATCTAGTAGGTATGTATGTCGGAAGGTGAAGAAGAGCCAAGTACCTAGAACGGGAGTAAAAACAAAGCAAGAGGACACCAATAGTAAAATAGAGAGCTGAGAAGAGAAATTGCCAGTTCATTATCAATCAGACTATTCCAAGAGTTTCAATAGCCACTAAGACTGTCACCCTTCTGATGCATGCTGAGGTACCAGTTCTCTCCCGTGGTGGAAGTCATATTCACATAACCAGCAACGTGGACATTGCTTTCGGAACCTGCGACTAAACATGTCGATGGCGCATTTATAAAATGGCAACTCATATTTCGACACTTCAAGTTCCGTCTTTAATTTCTTGATCCATAAGCTTTTTCTTGTTGACAGATGCCTGGCGCAATCAACGCACCAAGCCCTCGATCGGCCCGGAGGTCGGGCCCTTTGGGTAAGATACTGCATATGCAGGCATGAGCATTCGGCTGAAGGAAGTTGCTCATAGTTTCGGTTCCATATGGCGACATGGAATTTGCGGTCGGGTATTGAAATGCTGCAGAGACTTGAGATGGCCAGTAGTTTCTTGCAGCTCATCGCCAGCATGACCTTTTCCACCAGTCCAGCCTGGCCGAAGATCAGGGTAAGGATCTCGGGTGGCAGCTTCAATAGTAGAGCCGAGTCTTGACCAACATTTACACCAAGCTAGTAGTGGCGAACTTCGTCAGTCTTGGTGGATGAGATGGTTGAAGGAGAAGGGGAAACATACTGTGGCTGGAACTTGGAAAGGAGTCGTATGAGAGCAGACCGTAGGCTCTGATGGCCTAAGCCTGGGTCTGAGTTGTACTGGCATTCCCTAAATACGTAAACCAGCAATAGTGTCACAAATGGTAGAATGCTCTTCGTGAGAAGATTACGCAGCGTCACATATAGAATGTGAGGTGCAGTTGGAGGAGAACGTCTACTCTAAACGATGTCATCAACGTTGCGACACATGAGCGCCACAAATCAGAGGCCTTGCAATTGCATTACATGAACTTAGGATGCAGTCCGTTTTTTTATTGATAATGCCCGAGTAATGCCAACTGTTATCACAGCTCTAAGCACCTCACGCATAGGTCGACAGAGCGGTAATAATGGTCCATCGATTATCGCATTCACAGCACCGTCTCAATTCATCTTCAAATTAGTAGACCATTGCGCTAACATCACCTGGGGAACACCTCCAGCCAGATTCTGACGCTGTGATTGGTGTACTGGCACTTAATTAACCGATCCACCCCGCGACGCCAGTCGCGTAAAGTCGCGTCTCCCACTTTACGCCTCCTACTGACCATTCCACTTCTTGCTCATTTCATCTTCATTACCATCTAGACACTCAAAACAACGAAATCATGTTGCGGCAAGACTTTAACCGAATCGACCCCAAGCGGCGAAACGTCGTAGACCATCGCAAGAAGCAGTTCGCGACACCTATATACAAGGACCTCGACTATCCCCATCGTCTCAACTTTTACACAGATCCTCCAACAGCAGACATTACCCTTGAGCAGTTTGAACAATGGGCTATCGACCGACTTCGAGGTACTTAGCGAATCATCAAGGAATATAGCGTACCTAACAGACGATAGTTCTCGCCGAACTCGAAGCATGCTCGTTCCGCAACAAGACTCCCGCCGAGACAGCAACACACATGAAGCCCATCCTCAAAAAGCACCTCAACCTCGAGGCTAATAGCTCAGGATCAAAGCAGATCTTTGAGCAGCGCCAAAAAGATCATTACAGCCACTTCATCCTACGACTAGCCTTTTCGTCCACCGAGGACCTGCGACGCCGATTCACCCGCGTTGAGACGATGCTTTTCCGTATGCGACTTAACGATGATGATCTTGCAGAGCGATCCGCCTTTGTCAAGACTATTGGCTTGGACTGGTGCGAGGATGTCACGGACGAGGACAGACGAGAATATGCTGCAGAGCTTGCTGCTTTCACTAGCAACCGAAAAGGCGAGAATGATGATGACAGTTGGTTTAAGGTAGATTGGGAGCGAGTTCCCGACTTGATCGAGAGCCGGAGAGTGTTCTTAAAAGCCGGAAAGGCGTTTGTGCCAGGCCGAGAACAGGCTGGTATGGTCGTTTCGGAATTCTCATCTCGCTTGGAGCGGCAACTTGAGGTAGAATCTCCTCTCCCTATGTTGTGAACTAGCATACTGACTGCGTACAGCTGACTGCCAGGGCTCTGCCTCGACTCGACGAGGACGACCGGCTTACACCCATCCTTAACCATTTGTCCAAGAACTTCATCACTCCTGACGCATCTTACACTTCGAGCACAGCTGCGGTGCCCGGTGCCGAAATCAGCGCTGCCAATGTTGACAACCTCTCACAACACTTCCCAGCATGCATGTCCCACCTACATCGATCGCTGCGTCGTGATGCTCATCTGAAGCACTTTGGTCGACTACAGTACTCACTCTTCCTTAAGGGCATTGGCCTAAACCTAGAAGAGTGTCTCGTGTTTTGGAGAAAGAGCTTTCATAAAATCACAGACGACAAGTTCAACAAGGAGTACCGTTACAATATTCGTCACGTATATGGTGATGTTGGTGGTGACACCAACCGCAGGGGAGGTGGTTACAGTCCTTTCAGTTGTCAAAAGATTCTCACTGAGCATCCTCCTGGCCCTGGTGAGGCCCATGGATGCCCATACCGACATTTCAACATGGAGAATCTTTCTGCGCTCGTGCAAGCCATGGGTGTCAGCGATCGCTCTGTTCTCCAGGGTGTGAAGGAGGATAAAGACAAACAGAAGTTCCACATGGCATGCAATCGGTACGTTCATTTGCTTTCCTCCGTGAGGCGTGTACTAACTTTGTGTGCAGCGTATTCGAGCACTTACACAAGCAAGAAATCAAGAAGGCCAAGGATGAGGGCGTCATGACACAAGCACAGCTTGAAACCCTTGTTCATCCCAATGAGTACTTCAAGCGCAGCTTCTTATTGAAGAACTTGGGCAAGGAGACAGATATGAAGATGGAGGGTTGATCATTCTGATACGCCACGGTCATTGGTTTACGGGAACATGAGGTTCGGACATAAGACGCTCACAGGCTGTGTCACTTTGTAATTCTGGGTTGTAGGAACTAGGCGTAAGGCGTTGGATAGCCTAGGAATGAAATGTACGAAACCCTGCATGGGCATACATATAATCTGGAAGATCACTTCGGTAAACAGAAATAGAATATTCTTAGAAGCGGCACAGTCGCTCTTTGATAGACCGCCAAGGCATAAGACAGCCCTATAATCGTCGCAATTAAGTGTCTATCACCGTTCTGTGTATTCCAAAATGGTTCTTAATCACCATATGCATCAATCTCACCCCTCGCTAATCCTCCTTTGTCCACCGTTTCGCCCAAAATCCCCAGTCAGATTGCGTAAACGCAGACCGTTTTCTCTCATGGGCGACGTCACGCTGCCCACGGGGGGAAAATCTCTGTTGTTTTTTATAGACCGCCCTGATTTCTTGGAAGCGTGCAGCGTCGTGCCGTGGGGCTGCACGATGAGGTCAGCGGGCGGGATGACGAAAGCGGCGTGGGACCCCCCATTTTGGACCAAGAGTGAGGGCATTCATAGGGTCTTGCGGGAAGATGCATGATGGTGTGGAAGGGAATTGCACGGGAAAGGAAGAAAAACCCCTTCTTTTCGGGTTCGTTACTTTGACGATCGAATGTTCTACTAGAGGCCCATGGTTTTGGCAAGATATCCTTGGAGATCTCCAGAGGCTCAACTGGAGAATATCTATGCTTTGTGGTGATCTCCCGTTCATACATAGCATTTCTCCACAGAAAATAACTCACCTCACCCATGAGATCCAGTTCTTTTTTTTGTTTCCAAGTCTGTGGTTCAGTCTTCCCGACTAATCTTACTTTTATGTACTATGTATAACGTCCCCTTAGGTGTGGTTCCTGTCACCGCTCTGACGTCTCTGTCATTTTCTTTTTTAAGGGAGCAGTAAAAATCCCTTCACGCATGAGGAGACGTCATCCCTCGCGGCACTGAAGGTGAAGCTTTTCCTGTACGGGCGTTGGCGCGCGACTCTATGACATCTGCCTGCATAGCTCACGGGCGCAACCGTTTTGTGGTTAGACGGATGAGCAAGTACCTTTATTAACGGGAGTTTGTTGGGGGCTGGGGTTTGAGATAGGGTGTGTGAGACGGGCATTGGAAAGGATCTCACAAGAAGGGATTGGAGGTGAATGTGAGCGATAACATCACATACCACGGAAGAAAAAGCGCGATACTTGGATGGTAGCTCGGTGTTAAGACGGGCTCGAGTTTACTCCAACGCAATGGTCTACTGAGCGAAGTATGTTATTCCCTTCGGTCGGATCGGCCTCGGCATCTTAGTTATCGTATCCGTAAGATCCGTTATACGGACGACAACGACACGCCGAACAACGGGCTTGACGCTCCGTTCGAATTTCGGGGAGTCGGGTATCATCAAGCTCACCTATTGGTTACGGATCAGAAAGATTCCGTTGTATATGTCTTAGAATTGCAGCCTTACTGTCTGTCGCAATCGTACGTCTCTTGTTCTAAGACAAGAGGCTTTCTGAGGATTTCCCGGCTTTGGTCACGACTCGACCAAGAGTCAAGCCCACCTAGGTACCTACGAAAGTCAGCCAAGACAGGGGGTTTGCAGTGTCGTGTTTCCAAGTCCATGCCGAGCAAAACTCAAAGACATTGTAGTATTATTGTTACTGCGTGTCAGCTGTGCAACCCGAGGTAAGTGGGCGGTCAACCACCAAGCTGGGACATATTCCATATGTAGTTGCCATACTCTTGTGTACAAAACCCTGGCCTTGCTGCAACCCCTGGACCGAAGAGCTGCTATTTCGAGCCTGGTTTCAAGCTCTTAATCGGCGATTGAAACCCTGGGTTGTAACTCGAGCAAGGGACGCAGCAGCTAAAGCTTGGCATTGCACGGTGGTTTGTATGTTTCTCTCTTCCGCCGAGAACCGTGCACCAAAACGTTGAATTAAACTTGGAAAAGACAAAAAGTGGTAACGTGCACATGTGTTGCAGTTTGTACTATGAAGTCTCGGACTGTCTATGTACTTTCCGGTAGAGGGACCGTCCATTAAGGCTCAAGCCACCGCCGCCATGGTCTTAATAATATCATAATTCCCTTTTCTACTCACGGACCACGGACTACGGAGCCGAGGATGGCGGGGGGGCAATTTCTTAAACAGGAGTCTAGATGTGCCTCTTTGTTTTGAAGGATAACGGCAGATGCAATAGAATGAGACAGGCCCATGTCACATTCCAGCCCTCGTTGCACTTTTGTAGGACATCCCTCAACTGCCGCAAGCTCAAAACTTTGTTTCCCATGCAGGCGCGTTGTGCGCCGAATCGAATCGAGTCGAGAAGAGGGGGAGATATGTTGGAAGAGGGGAAGTCGTAAAGTACATTAGCCTCTCCATATTTTCTACTACGAGATGCCTTTGGTTGTTGGAAATGGCTGGGGTATTGATAGTGGCCAGTGTCACTGGGGCTGCATGGCTTGCAGAAGCGCGTTAAACGGTGTTGAATGGCTGAGACCACTGGTTGCATCAAGGCTTGAGCTGCTGCACACGAATTGACTTTGACTTTTGAGGTGGTCGCCTGGTGAGCTCTCCTGACTCTTAGGGTTTGAAGACAGCAGCTGCATGTGTGCTATAATGTGCCACGGCAACGACGAACTATCAACTGTCATTGCTGGGTGGGTATAGGCAAATGAAAGAGAGTTTATGCATTCATCGCAACATACCACTCAACATGTACAAGCACCCAATGAGGTGCAGTTCTGGCCAAAATGGTCGGAGTGATACACCCGGTGCTCATATCCATGCCATGTTGTCGTAATCTTCCACGAATCCTCGAGATAGGTCCAGATCAGGTCAAGTGGGACAGTGGGAATAGCCTCAAAAAGGACAAGGCGAAAAAAGTAAAATATTAATAACAAAAGTCAGAGACAGAACCGCCGAGAGTCTCCACCGAAATCTGCACAAAAAATGCAGGTAACCCGAGGAGTGGAGGTACTACGGATACTGGGAGAGCAAATGTCCAAAAACCCTAACCGAGGAAATCTCCAAAAGCCGGGATAAAAAACCTGGAGATCCCAAAGACAAGGGGAAGAAAGGGGGAGGCGAAAAAGTGAAAAGGACAAGTCACGCAAAGAGAAGAGAAAGAGAAAAAAGGAGATGTCAAATTGAAATGAACCCAAGCGAGACCACCATGCCTCCATTCCCAATTTCAATCTGTGCGCTTTGCAGTCCAGAATCAGAACATCGCGTTTAGCCCGGGTATTGTACTACGTAGTAATTCCTGATAATGGGCGAGTCCCTATCTCCCCTCTGGCCCATTACATACACAATCCCCGCTCTGCATGGGCACGGAGAATGCGGGAGCCAAGACGTCAGTGGCTGGCATGCGACCCTCGTTGAAGTCGAGACAAGTTGCATCTGCAGTTGGAACTTGGAACTCATCTTGCAAAGTCTCTTATTGGTCCTGAGAGGGGAATGTGAAGAATGGACGTCTAACGTTGAACGCAAACAGCCAAATGGCTACATCATTGACCCTGGTCAAACCATGCATGCTAGCCATGCGAGAGACGGCTCATAGCGCGGACGGCATTGACTGACGGATATTTGTGCTGGGAGTTGTTAGAGACCAGGCGTCGACGGCCGACGACATGGCCAACAGTATGTAATGCACAAGACAAGGGACAGAATGCATCGATGATATGATATAGAGAGATTTTGATAGATTGTGAAAAGTAGGTAAATATATACATAAATAGCCTGCCCAATTGGCTTGGGCTGTGCCAGGCGCCAGGCCGTGGTCTCTACGTGTATTCTCCACGATGAATGATAAAAACAATAAAACATGAACATAAGGTAGCCAGCCTAGTGTATCCGTAACGCCCAACGAAAAGACAAAAAAGGGTATCCATGGTGTACAAGAAATTGTAATAATGCGAGAAAGGAACCCCATTCCCAGAGACACTCCATACATGGTAAGACATGATAGTCGTCAAGAGTACAAGTAAAAAAATAAAACAAAAAGGTCATGAAATAAAACAGACAAGAGCCAAGCCTCCATGATATCTCACATGAGGAAATCATGCGGGCTCTCGACTGGTTGGATGATCTGCCTTCGGCTGGCTGAGCCTGGCAAGTGCTGATCCGGAAGCTGACGGGGGCCCATAAGTTGGTGCCGGACATGCCGCACCCAATCAGTAAAATGCCCTAAACCTCAGAGCCCAACGGTAGGGCATGCGTTCCTGATGGTTGAAGTGACTAAATGGTGGGTATTATCGTGACCGTCGTTGTCGCGGATTTGCTTTGATGTTGCAAAAGTGTACCAATTCGTCTAGATGTAGTTGCATCCGTTGAACTGCTGTACGGCGATGCACGGTGTTGCTCTTGCTGGTGATGAGGCTACCATTGGTGTGAATAATTGCCTTTGGCGGGGGATGTTTGTTGATGTGGCATACTGGCGATGGCCGACTATCTTTAATCCGTGCGCCCAGAAGCGCTGTTGTTGGCTGGAAGATGATCCAGGATCGCGTATGCTCATGCTGTGTCATGTCGCAATTGCTGTGTTGCTTTCCTCCACAAAAGAAAAAGCTGGAAGTAATCGAGTGTTTCTTTCCGTGTGTGTTTTAAAACTCGTGTCCAAGCCCTTGGTGCTGGTTTGATTCATTTATTTGTAACCGACCATCTTTGCACAGCGTTCGCAGTAGTAGAGGTTGTGTGCGATGCGAACCATTCCCATGGTGGTGACGTCGTCGGTGGAAGTGGTCTCGACTGAGCGAGCGCATCGCATGCAGCGAAGCACCTCGACCGAGGCAATAGGAAGAGCGATTGAGTCCATGCTGTGTCTGTGGCCGGAGCTGGAAGATGATGAGTCCGAGTCGGAGCCTGTTGATTGTGCTGATGATGTTGAGCCGGAAGATCCAAAGTGGTGGTTTGAAGGTCTGGAAGACATGGTGAAGGTAGGACGACGGAGAGGCAGGTAATATAGATAATTTATTTAGGGGAGCAGGAAGCAGGTAATAAGAAGGGAAGCGGAAGCTAAAGCCTTTTTGTTTGTTTCAAGTGGATGGGGATGCGCTGGCGCTTTGGTGCTCTGAGTACTGGGCTCTTTTTTGCTTCGCCCTCAAGGGGGATGGGTGCTGTTAAGAAGGATGAGAATTGACCAGGGGCCTAGGCTTTGAACTCTGGAGCCTTGAAAACAAGCCGTCCGGGGAGGGGTGTGGGTGGGCGTTGGTGTTGCAGCAAGGGGGTGGGCGTTGCCTGGCTGAGCACGTATACGTAGTAAGTGATACGGTACGGTAAGATACGGTGTTGTAGCACGATTCTGCAGATGGCTGAGTGCAGAGTAGTAGGGCAATGTCCTTGAGATTTATTGGTATTTGTTATGGAGTGACTGTTCAGTTGAAGTTATTTGACAGAGAGTTCTAGAGCGTTCCCAAAGGTATCGTGTTGAGTCGGGTCAAGTGGTTCGTTGGTGAAGATAGGATCTAGGATAAGAGGGCGTTTTGAAGGGGGGAGACGACCTTTTTATCAAAATGGTTGTTCCAAAACCTGAGCTGCTAGTGATGCATCACTCAGATAGAAACAGGGTATATCGGCACCATTCAGATGGTGCTTTTCCTCTACGTGTGTGTGGTTTTCTTTTCCTTTGACGCTACGTAACGAAGTTAAGTTTTGCTGCTAAGCTCTGGATCGACGATGCCCACGGAATTGTCTTGGAAGACGGCGCGTGGAAAGGTAAAGATCGGCAGCTTGAGAAGCAGAGAACATGCCAAGCATGCGAAACGGAGCGACGCACACACACACCCTTGCTCGTCCCTCTAGGCCTCCGGCGCAGGTCCGCGCATAGCACAAGAAGCTCGCGGCCACGGCACATATGACAAGTGTAAGACAGAATGAGAATTAGCCATCGGGGAGGGGGTAATTGACCAAGCAACCGTAAAGCTGGCAGTCTGAGTCTTGGCTTGAAACTGGGCGCCTGGTGGGCAGTCAGCTACAGTTCGATTGGTCTTGGTCCCAGAGCAGAGAGCCGAAGCAGAGCAGTCAAAAACGGAGGGGAGAGGGGTGTGTGGGCTTGAGCTTGGCGTGAGCGAGGACAGGCCGATGCAACGTCAAGTCCTTGCTTGGGTTCTTGGCCAGGCGAAAGCCGTCCGTCTCCATCGAAACCCCAGTTATGGTCCGTTTCTCCATTAACCCCGTCGACGTTCGCTCCGTTTTGTGTTGTGCGCTGTCGCGATTATGCGATTTAGCGGGGTTTGCAAATTAGGTAGAGCACTGTCAGCTTTTGGCTTGTGATCAGGAGCAGTTATCATGCTGTCTGTATCTGATTCATTAACTGATAAATGCTTCAGAAACTGTCTGCATCTAATTATCTGATGTACCCTGTAACGTGCAACGCCTGTATTCATGTTGCCCATGCCCAATAGGTCACGCCCGTCAATTATAACTTGTTGGGAGGCTGGCTGAAGCCATCTGCTTGTCTCGGGTATGCCTGACTGTACAGTAATATTCTCACGGGAAGAACCAGTTCCAAGATTGCTTACGACGCCAACGACGACACACCAGGCCACAGCTTACAAAGAATGTCACCGCTACAGTAAAACGCCCAGCGTGTGTGCGCCCTGTTCAAGTCGGGCTGGGAAAAAGGAACATGCAAAGAAGCAAAAAGCTTAATGTTGTTATTTGTTGTCATTCGTTGCTCCGGGTTCCGTGCTGCGTTTAAAGGGGTGTCCCTTGCCTCGAATGGAAGCTTCCTACAAATTAGATTGAGAGTCTCATGTTAACAAATCTTCAAGGTCCCCTGTATCACTGTCGTTTCCGGCTTTGAGGTGGCTTGTGCCATGGGATGGGATGAGTTGTCCTATGTTGCTCTGGGAAGAATGAGTCAATTAGACTACACGCCGTGACATTCACTTTTTTGTTCGTCCGCCTCATGTTTGTCTGAAGTGAATCTTTTTTGGGTTCACCGTTAAAACAACCCCGGATCAGATCAGCCAGCTCAGCCCAGTTCAGGCACAGGGATTAGAACGCCCAAACGGAATTGCTGGGCTGGGCATGGCTGAGACTATGCGCCCGTACGCGGATGCCTGCTGCTGTTTGAACTGCACAAGTCTTGAAAGAGATAAGATATTTAGGTGCGACGGGCTTTTCGGCTTCTGCGGCATGCGCCTTGATAATGGCGCTTCTTCCACGCTGAAAGGCCGCGCAACTTGAGTGATGTAGGAGAGAGTTTCTGTCACATTCAAGACAAAGACGACAGGGCGTTCGCATCGGGCGGCAGATGGATACAGTAGGCCATAATTAACCCCCTTGCTTGTGCACAATACCAATATCTCCATCGAAATGTGCTGCAGTATATGAAGCGGATCCGACGGATGGAGTATTTGACAGCCTCGGTTGGGTTTCACGCATATTACGGCTGCCGAGAAGGGAGTTCTTTGACTTTCGTCTGCCGCGCGGGACACATTAATAGGAGAGTCATGGTCTCAATGTTTTTTGCCAACGTTTGAGCAAATTGTAACTGTGCAGAAAGCATTTGTATATCGAAGCACCGCTGAATTGTAAATCTGGCAGATGTTTTGCTCGTATTAATGGAATTACGCTATTGGGTAGCTGTCACTTACAAGCCTCAGTGCGGATGTAACGCCAGCTAGACGAGACAGTAAAAGAATAGAGCCGCGTTTAAAGGAGACAGGATAATAGGCAGCTGAACGATCTGAGCTCCAGGGGACCTACTACACTAGCGAGGAGATGCTATGTTGAGAGCAATGCTACAGGACAGCACAGCGCAACACGTACCCGGTGCTTCGGATCATTTTTTTCAACGCTGCGACGCTGGTCTCACGGGGCTCCAATATTCTTCTTTGCTAAATGTTTTTGTTGTTCTATTAGAGGAGCATTGGGGACGAAGAGATGGACCCCTAATTTTGAGAGGGCTGAGCTGACCGAGAACGAGAGCATCAAACCCTGTCCTTGCATAATGAGCCTGAACCGTGGGATTGGGCTCTGAACTAACGTTAGTCTCTGCTAGTGTACCCAGAAATAGAGCACGGTGGTTTGTGAAAAAAGGTGAAGCACAATTGTTAAAAACAAACAATGGTGTTTGAAGTTGTCGATACTAACCAATGCCTGCGTTTTTCATCGCTGTGTTTGACTTGTGGGCCAATTGTTGGGATGAGTTGCTAATTCAGGCCTTGTCCCGACTTTTTAACTCTCCGGGGGACCCTAGAAGTGACTCACAAAGGCCCTTGTGAAAAACAAAAGGTGCCCGCCCTGCTGGCAGTTTCAGTTTCGGGCGCACATGCAAATTGATAAAGTGGTATCCGTAGGTATGATAATTCTACTCATTATAAGAATATCTCAGTAACCGGCGCCCTAACGGAGTCAGCGAACGGAGCCCTTGGCAGGCCCATTCCGTTCCGGCGTTTGAAGTGGCCCTAGTGCTAATCGGGGACTCCTTTGATGACACACCCAATTTCCGATCTTCAGGGCCCAAACGACAAGCAAGCGTATGGCTGGCAACCCACTACGAGGCGCAAGATCGATAGCGTAGAGGGGATCAGGAATCAGGTAATCAACATCAATCAAGCTTCCGTCTGGCTCGTTTCGGTTTTTTACTGTTCCCATGACGCTCTTCACGGCAGGACCAGGAACAAACAGGAGCATGCGGAGCACCTCCAGACGTCTTCTCCGTTTAATCAATCTGAGAGATCTAGGATTCCTCTTTGTTACAAATGATCGGACGTTTACTATGGGCAGATTCCACCCGTCGCGTGGAGATATGTCGAGAGGCTTCGAACGAAATGTCTCGAAACTACGGAAATCTATGTATTTCTCCTAACGGGGATCTTATGACGCGTAACCCTTGACTCTTGATCCGATGCGAGACCTTCTGATGTGATTTGATGCACACTTAAAGTACCATTTTTATTGATCGATCTGTTGGAGCAAGACAAGGCACGGCATGGTGCTGAGGACTTAGAGTTTGAGGATCATGATGCCGTTTTGCAGGGCCTTGAGCATCTCGATGCCTCCGTTACGGCTTCGCGGTTTATGATTGGGTTAAACCCCAGAGTTGCAACCACCTACCAAGCAAAAGGGTAGCAAGTAGCAAGTGCCAAAAAGCCAGTTCACCATTTCACGGTTCCTGCTATCACGACCCGGCCGAGTCTAGTCGTCTTTCCACTGCGCTGGGAATGACAGTCGGACATTGGTGTTAGTGGGCGGGCAGGCTGTCCTTTCCGGTCGGCAGTGGAGGTAAGCATGACACGAAAGTGATTTTCTACTCTTCTCTTCCTTCTGTTCCAAGGCTCAAGGTTTCAGCAGGGTTCGGAGCAACTCCGTCTTGTTCCTACTCCTCGATCTGATGCACGCAATGGCCCGTTCACATCGCCAAATAAACCCTGCAGCTCATCATGATCGATAGAAATCGGTGACAGGGTTAAGCCTTTGAGCCATTTGCTCGCGATCGCTACGACTTATCGTCGTCTGGTGAGCGGCCCTGAGCATCGCGACATCTGTTGTTTTATAAATGCAGCTGTCAACAACAGTTACATGATGCAATGACTTCTAGCTCGCGCGCCAAGGGATCCCGTCCATCGACTCAACCGCTGCGACAATGACACAGACTGTATCAAAGCTGACGTCGCTAATTACGCTGCTCCACGTGTTTGTGTTGGCTCGAAGAAGAAACCCTCGATGCCCGGAACCTGACTTGGGATCAGCCAGACAAGGCGACGATTGATCGTCAAATTCCGGGTCTGACGGGCGGGAAGCGCTTATCATAACCCGTATCCGTAGTGCCGGATACATGCTTGAGCTTACGACGGCCCTACGTAGGGGAAAAAAGAAAGGCATCAAAAACATGATCGGTATCAGACCCAACAACGATTGACGGGTGTGGGATACGATAATGTGGCTGATCTTCGTTGTAGTGGAATTTACACGATTTGCCTAACATCGACAGCACATTAGAGGTGGACTAATCGCAGATGCGCACACGTACGTAGTACGCTGTCGCATCTCGATCCTCTAAGGATCGATCACTAATTGATGGGATTTGCAATGTCGCTCCGTTTAACCCACGCCGAGGACCGTTTTAAACTGATTAAAGGGTCATCAAGGTCTACGGAGTAAAACTAGGGGTAAAAGGTAAAAGAACTCCATGCACCCATCTCAGGACATAAAACGGCCGCCATTGAGAGCTGCCAGGGCCTGGTGGTTCGAGGGAAAATGGCCATTCCGCATCCGCAATTGCCCATGTGCAACCACGATTTCGCACACCCTTGGTTCATGGACAAATCCACTGTTTTCCAATGCTGTTCATGGGATCGAAATCTACGATTTTACTACTTAACTGTTTGCAGCAAACTAAGCAAGACCCTTTGTCGTGGAAGCGATCCGGAATGCAGCTTTAAAAAGAAACACGAAAAAAACGCCCTCATCAAGTGATAGCTCCCGCATCGAGATGCGACGCCACCGGCCGAGATCTCGATGGGCATCCGTTAAGTCTCCCGGAGCAGCTCCTGTTGAACCAATGGAGAGTTCGCCACTCAGTATCGAGATGCCGTGTTTCGGGGTTTCACCCGTCCCATTCTCATACCCATGTTAATTGTCGATTGTCGATTTCTTAGCTTGAGATGCAATTTAAGAAAACCATGGTTTTTTTATTCTTTGCATGTGGAAGACTGCTAGCTTCATCACTCAATCGTATAAGGGATCGAGACATCTTTGCTCGACCTTTGACCAGTTTCCTGCCCTTGGCATCTCAACATGTTCTGCCTGCAGCACAGCAATTGAATGGCACCGTTCGTCGATGCGATGCCGCGGCAATTCTGTAGAATGCATGGTGCGCGTCGACGGAACTGACGGAGCAAATGAACGCACTTGTTTAGGCAGTGACTTTTTTCTCTTCTAATCAAACAATCTTTGTCAGACGATCATGAATTGCTTGGCAAGCCATGCCAAAGCATCAAAGCACCACAGCCACTGACTAGACTGAGTTCAACTGCTGACTGATGTTTTCTGTCTTCACTATTTCCGCATGGTGAGGAAATGTGCCGCTTGCCCTCCCTCAGGTCTAGATCTTCAAAGACCACCCTCTTGGCAAGGTCCCTTCATTTTTTACCTTTGATCCGGCGTTTTTTAATTGGGGGTGGGGCACGGAGTGGTCCCTCTGATCGACCCGCTCGGACACAGGCAACGTGTGTTTTGCATACGGGATAAAAATAAGGACTTTCTAATATTAACATGAATCCGTCCCAGCCACGTTCTGTTTGAAGAAACCCTTTGTTTATCGAAAGCCCCGGCAAGTGCTTACAGATAGCAGACGAATGTTGCATCGCAGGACATAACCGTATAGAGGCCTGGTGCCCAGGGCTAGAACAGCCCTTGGCGTTTGCAGGAAATTAACAGAAAAAAGGTGAGACGTCTTGAATATTCTAGAATACTCATCGTGCAGCGCTCGGATCTCAATGCGAACACTTTGTGAACGAGCCAGTGATCTGATGCCTCCACAGTTGAAAGAAATTAGGGGTCCTTTTGAAGGGCTGTCAGACAAGGAATGGAGCCCCCCAAAGGAATTGCTAAACATAGCAGAACGGTTCTGTTGTTAGAGCTACTGGCTTATATGCTTGTCTCATCAGTTCTAGGCCAGAAGCTCGGTCGACATGACTGTTTCGGCCAGACTCCAGCCATGGTCCGTATCATTCTTCTTTTGGGGCCAGACCCTGATGCGTTGTAACTGAGCACTATGCACCTGGTTCTTTTCAGAAGAGTGCATTTCAAATCCCGGGATGCTACAGAAGCCTCCGCAGAGAACTTCCGCGTGAAACCCCCTCCTAGGACATACGGCATTTGGTCAGTTGCTTTATCAGGTATTCCATTTGATATCCTGTCATATCATGATACAGCTCGGCAATGCCGATGCGCGCAAGAGGCTATAGAAAGGCTTGGCTTTATTGATTTTCTGATTGGAGTGCATGGATGAATGTCAACAAAGGACCTCAAATGTGTTTCCCAAACGTAATTCACAACTCTTTAGAACATTCTTGTCAACTGCAAATAAACCTCCGTTGCTCAGTTGTCGCCCGCACCTCGGCCATACTAAGCCCCCGGAAAACACCGTTATCAATCTCTGGGCAACTGATACAACGTTGCTTGAAGTAGTGCTGTTACCCGTGCCTGCTGATCACCGAGGTTCCTGGCTAAGTCGAGAACTGAGTCTATTTTTCAAGTAGACTACGCCCACCGTGCAATATCCAAAGATCGCCATGGCCGCTCGTTCGTCGGGATCTTCTTTCACCCTGCTCCGCTGAAAAGTAGCATACGCCTAGCCCAATAACGATCCGCAGTGGTCTAGGGCATCTCCCATTGGGCAGTTTTAGCTTTGCGGCGTTGATAGACCCTGGGAAACTCCTCGGGAATACCCACGACCGTGACAAGGACGTTCTAGACCGACCTCTTTGCCCCATGGGCGTTGCGTGTCCTTGTGCCCTGAGCCACAATCTAGGCCTTGGGCTGTAATCCGTGGTAGGAACGCGGTCTAGAACAGCTCTGCAATTGTTGTGGCGCATTCGGATACGGCGGGATGGTAGTTCATTGTAACGGCTTTTCTGTGAGGGGGGAAACTCAGAAATTAGGACGGGCGGTTTGTGAAGCCCGAAAGCCTTACAAGGGTCAAGATGGAATTGTGAATCTGAGTCCTTGCAGAGACTAGGCGGCTGCAGTGTTTGTGATTGGGGTCACGCGAGGCTTGGCTTGTGTTGCTTCAGCGTGTTTTGTTTGGATGCGTTTGAGGATGGGGAGTGAAATGACTGATTGCTTGGGTAGCGCTGCGCCTTGTGACCTAGAACCGTCCAGGGTATGTGTTTCGAAGATGCCGGTGTCGTTGGACGTCGTATCCATGGGATGTTGTTACTCATTGCGCCCTACGCTGACTCTGTTTTTGAGGATGTCGGCTTGATAGTCTTGCCGAGTTATCTCTTACCCTGGATCTAGCGCTTCGTCCGAGTTCAAGGTAAGGCCTCGAACTTGGCGTGCAGCATTGCGCCTCGAAGCTTACGAGCCATTGATCGTCAAGGCACTTCAGCGGCATAACAGTATGTGCTTGTATACATTAATTCGAGTTGATACATATCCAACAAAGCAAGAATGGTATTCGTAAACACCTTCAATGTGTTCCTGTGTAACTCATAACATGTAAGTGAAGTTATGCACGGCTACCGCTAGCTTCCGGATTGACTGTCGATCACCTCTATTTGTGGAGCAGATGCCGGATCACCTGCGGCAATTATCAAGTACCGGGCGCGGCGTTACGAGTTATTAGTGTTGTGGGGAGTTTCCCATGGGAGATATGTATTTGCGTGGGATGGAAGCCAAGTTACGTCTTGTCTTGAGTCGGTATGAAGCTTTTTGGGTGTTGGAATATCTTTTGTAGCAATCTTGTTGATCGTTTGACTTGAAGTTGACAAAGAAAACAGAGTACGTATCTATTGATTGAATGGTCGGCCTCCCGCATCTGCCTAATTGCACATCACGCCATCATGTGTAGAGCTTTCTCACCTTCTCACTTCTTCACTTCACCACCGAGGCATAACAACAGCCTTCTTCGGTGAGATCTCTCCAAATGGGCAAATATTTTGATCTTATTGACACTATGTCAACGGCATCCACTATGGACGGTGCCAGCACTCCAACTCACACAACCACAACCGGAATATCGATGGACTACACCGAGTCCGTTGCCTACCCCGGCGCTGTCTTCATCATCCGCCACCACGACTCCGGCAAAGTAATCACCGCCGTGAACGGTGAGCTACGACTTTGTGAAGGTTTTAGCCCCAGAGGAGGCTTCCACTGGGAATGTGTCGAGAAAGATAGGTGGCTTGGGTTCCGTAACTGTGTATCTGGAAAGTTCATCGGTCATAACGACAAAATGAAATTCATCGTTGGAGCCCACAAACACCAGTCGTACGAATACTTCGTCTTGGGGCCGAGCCCGAAGGGTGGGTACGAGCTTTTGATGAAACATAGTCCTGAGTTGCGGAGTATGGCGGTCGGGGAAGATGGATGTGAGTTGGTTGAGACAAAGGGGGAAGGTGCTTTGTGGGACTTCTTGAAGACATCTTGAAGACTTGGTTATGTCCAAGAGGCTTGGGACTTGCACTGGACTTTGCTTGATTATTGGTTGTGGTAACATAGCTGGCTAGTCTTAATATATAGTCACGAATGCTCTTCTCTTCTTCACCTCCAGAAATATCTCCGTGTGGCTTTTTGCCTTGGGTATAGAGATATTGTGAGTTATATAAAGTACTGAACAGCTTTAATATAATACATGATGAAGTCATGCACACAAATCTTAGCACTAACCCGGTATGCTTCGTTCATACGTGGGCTAACTATATCCTCAAAGTTACGAAATTCAACCATGTTGTTATCTTCATATTTTCACAGTCTGGCTCTTTGTAAAATTTGTGTGATACATAGTATTTGACCTTAGGTTAGTGACCTACCTTTGTAGTCTAAGTAGAGGACTTGATTAGCGAAGTACGGAGTGTTTTGAAATTACTAATACTTAACTCAGTCTAGACGCATTAAACAAAACCAACAGACTTATTGCGAAATATGGAGGCCACTGATTAACTTGAAGTACGTTTCGAGATCTTTTAGGCACTCAAGGCAAAATAAGGAGTGTGGTGGAGAGAGTGTTTCGAGCAGACTTGAATATGTCGGATAACAGTTGCAAGCTCCGAAACGTACAGGCTTGAAGAGCTGAACTCTGTCTAATTATTTCTTAGACTCGTTTCAGGCTGTGATGTGATTTGAAAGCCCAAGGACAATATTAGGCGGGATGTTTGCAATAATGTAAAGTATCAGGGCCACGCCGTAGACCTTTGACCCCTTATTGACGCTCAACTATAGATAGGCCTACGAGTATCTACCGCTGCGTAATTCAGTTATACTTCTTCTTCTTCTTCTTCTTCTTCTTCTTCTTCTTCTTCTTCTTCTTCCCTCTGTCGATGATGAGAAAATGGGGACACTGTCAGATCTGTCATCTCATATACCTTCTGAATTCCTGATGAGATTCACACAGCAGCAATGGGAGCCCTATCGGTACGGAATGAGTTGTCCGTATATATAGCCCCTGTATTTTATTGCAGCGGTGTATACGACATAGCTGTACTACATGGGATAAAGCGTTGCAGAAACCGTGGTATGGAAACAAACAATTCATGGAGTAGAGGCAACCATGGTGCGGATCCTGCGCATGTAGTGGCCTAGCAAGTCGAGGTTGAAGAGCATCTCCGACAACGAGAAGGCTACGGTGCTCCTTTCATGGAGGGCTAAATAGCCTTGGATTCGCGACATCAGAGGGGTATGCTTTGTGAGAGCTCGTAGTCATAGGCTTGCAGTGTTCAAAAACGAGCTCTCCATGTGAGCGAGAGCCGCTGGGCGGCGAGCAAGCCATAGTAACTCAAGTCCTAGTAACTGTCAGGCCAAAGGAATGGCATAGAAGTGCGGGCACTGTATCTGTAATGACTTTCTCTCTCAGCGTATTGACCCATACACGCGAACAAAGAGTGCAGGAGGGCTCACAGGAAAGCGATGCCTACCTTCATCCCCATTGATGTGGCCCCTAAGACTGACAATCGTCTCTACGGGCTCGCTCGGACATCTTTTGGCATGGATTTCGTAATAATCTGGCCGATAACTCCCTAAGCCTTTCCCTCCGGGCCTGGAATGCGCTCGGATGAGTTTTGGAGAGTCGTAGGAGGTAGACGAACGACAGTAGCACGACAATACGGTTGCAGCGACTCTACCGTTTTATTAATTCTCTTGAGGTCCATCTCGATCCCAATGTCATCGATCGCTTTGGAAAGACGGCGGTCAACAGGCGGACCAGGTCCAAGAACATGTGCGGCCTCGACGTAGCTCTGGACAAGAGGAGAGGCCGATGTAGGCACACACTTAAGCTGTTCGAGCTTGACGAGTTAAGCATCTGTAAAGCCATGGCAGAGACATCAGAGATAACAGTTATGATAGCCTATGAGATAAATGTCTTTGGGGTGAGTGGTGTCTGGCTTGACTTCACGACTGCCCAGCGGGCTGCTGTGCAGGTCAAAGGCACGGAAGATGGAATATGCATGACTGCCCAGTGGCCATCAAAATAGGCGTAGATCTTCCTGTGTTATTTGCATTGCGCCTCGCCAACGGCGAATCAGTTCTGTCTATCAGCGCTGTTTGTTCTTTTGAGGTGTGCGTCACTGGGAGCGATCCGATCAGTTTTGTGATCTGAGTTCTTCTGCGAGAGTGTGAGTCGGGATGCTGGATGGCTTTGAGACAACCTCAGACAAAGTGATTAATGCTTCAATTATTCTTCGCTTCAAACTATTTCTGAACATCCGCCTCCACCTCAATCTCAACGATCATACTAGGAAGACCCAACTCTGTAACACCCACACAAGTCCACGTCGGCTGATGGTCAGGCATCCACTTGCGAAACGCCTCTACCATGAGTTCGAAAGAGCTAGAGAGCGAGGTATGATAGCTCCTGACTGAATGGACATCAGCCCAGCCTCGCGCGCCGGCATCTTTGAGGTTCTTCTCCACGTTCTTGAAGGCGAGATCGATCTGACCCTTGAGGTCGTCCTTGTCGATGTTGCCCTCGTTGTCCCAGCCGCCTTGGCCCGAACACTTAATGGAGTTGCCGACGCGGACGGCTTGTGAGTAGGAATATTCGCGGTTGTTGGTCTTGCCGACTCCTTCGTAGTTGTAATATGTGAGGTGAGACATGATGGGGGAGGCTGTTGGTGCAAGGAGACTGGGATGTTACAGAGAGATGAGTAACTTGGTGATTTGGTAGGTATAGATAGAGCTTGGGAGACTTGTACTAGAGCTTCATGGTGTTTGTATCAGAGGTATGCTGGTCTTATGTATTACGCAGAATGGTACACAACATAACCCTCTGGGAGCTTGGCGCAGCCATTGAACGACAATAGAGCCTATCATGCCGTCTCAACACCGAGCCACAGCGTCATTCATGATCATCATTTACTTGGCCGAGTGGTCAGTCTTTATTCCTATTCTAGCAGCGAACTAAATAGTTCCTGATAGCTACCTCTACTTCAAACCCCCAACTCAAGCTTCCCCGCAGAATTGCCCAGAAAGGTTCCCGATCAAGTATAAGATAAGGCCATAGCTAGCGTGGCGTCCGGGGCACTTTACGGGGGGTTGCTAGAGGGCAGCCAGCGGGCAGAGGCCAAAAAAGTTGCCCAAAGCAGTTTAGTTCACTCAACTTGAGGGTGAGCTTCACTCTCCAGTTCCCGTGGGGTCAAGATGATGATGGACCGATAGCTTTATCACGACCACATGCAGGATGCGTGGGCCAATTGGCTTGATATCAGCTTCAAGATGCAGCTGTTTTGCCATGATTTGCCGAGCACGTACTGACCCCGCAAAGACTTGTTAGCTGTGGTCTTGAGTGTAAGTACAAGCCGATTGCCGGGTCTTGTTACATCGTACTCATTATAAAAGAAGACGCTCCCAACGCTTCGTCAGACTGCAAATTCTCACCTCAAGCATCTCTCACTTCTACCTGTTTCTCATTTGCCCCCTCTCACATCTCCAACAATGGCGTCAACTACAAAAATCACATTGCCCAACGGCAAGAAATACGACCAACCCACAGGTCTCTTCATCAACAACGAATTCGTCGCAGCTTCAGGTGATGAGTTCACCGTGACGAACCCAGTGTAAGCTCCCATTTCCCCGACACATTTATAGACCAAACTCTCATGTCACATCAGCACCGAGGAAGAGGTCATTAAGCTCAAGGGCGCATCCACAGACGACGTCGACAAGGCTGTCAAAGCGGCCCGCAAGGCCTTTGAGGGCGAGTGGTCCGAGTTGGCTGCTAATGAACGCGGTAACTTTCTCTACAAGCTCGCCGACCTCATTGATCGCGACCGTGAACTCATCGCCGCTATTGACGCCTTTGACAACGGAAAGGTACACAGCAAACCCTCATGTAACTGACCCCATAACTGACTTTACATCCAGCCCTTCAGCGCTGCTCTCGCTGGCGACCTCGATGAGTCTTACAATGTCTTCCGCTACTACGCTGGAGCCGCCGACAAGATCACCGGCAAGACAATCGAGACATCTCCCGCTAAGCTTGCATATGTCCTCCAGGAGCCTCTGGGAGTCTGCGGTCAAATCATCCCCTGGAACTTCCCCTTCATGATGCTCGCCTGGAAGGTTGCCCCTGCTCTAGCCTGCGGTAACACCGTCATTCTCAAGCCTGCCGAGCAAACGCCTTTGTCGGCCTTGTACTTTGGAAACCTCGTCAAGGAGGCTGGGCTTCCTGCTGGTGTTGTCAATGTCCTACCTGGTCTTGGTCCCCAGACCGGAAAGGCTATTGCTGGACATATGGATATTGACAAGGTTGCCTTTACTGGTAGCACCAACACTGGTAGGGCTATCATGAAGGATGCAGCAAATAACTTGAAGAACATCACGCTCGAGTGTGGTGGCAAGAGCCCGTCCATCGTCTTTGCCGATGCGGAGCTCGAGCAAGCTGTCAAGTGGTGCCACTTTGGTATCATGGACAACAAGGGAGAGGCTAGTCTCGCGAATCTTTTCGATGGTACTTTTACTAACAGACGCCCTAGGTCTGCACATCTACTTCAAGAATCTACGTCCATGAGGACATCTATGACAAGTTCCTTGAGAAGTTTGTCGAGGTCACAAAGGAGAATGACAAGCTCGGCTCCCCCTTCGAAGATGCAACTATCCAAGGGCCTCAAGTTTCCAAGACCCAATACGAGCGCGTTGTCTCATACATTGAGGAAGGCCGCAAGTCCGGTGCTAGACTTCTATACGGAGGCAGCAAGTATGGCGACAAGGGCTATTACCTGCACCCTACCGTCTTTGCAGATGTAGGTACTCACTACTCATGCTGGCAATCGTTGTGTACTGACTGTGAGAACAGACCACTGAAGATATGAAGATCATGAAGGAAGAGATTTTCGGCCCTGTAGTTTCCATTGCTAAGTTCTCAACTGACGAAGAGGCCATCGCCAAGGCTAACGACACCTCATACGGTCTCGCTGCCGCCCTCTTCACAGAAAAGATTTCGCGAGCACACAAAGTCGCGCGTAAGCTTCAGGCTGGTATGGTCTGGATCAACTCATCTGGCGACTCACACTTTGGTATTCCTTTCGGCGGATATAAGTCTTCCGGAATTGGTCGTGAGCTGGGACAGTATGCGCTGGATGCGTATACTCAGTCCAAGGCTATTCACGTCAACTTGGGTGCTGAGTTATAGTTGGATTAGGGAATGTAGAGAGATAGTTACAATGATACCATTTCGTTTGAATATTCGATCAGGGCGGCCAAAGATACTTAGTACACCAAAGTGATTTAGGTTCAGATTCAAGAACAATATTCACAGCAGCTCTCCGACTAACGGAGCCGGTTTTACATAGCATACTTGATAAGATACTTAGTATAGGCACTGCTCGGGTTCTGTTTCCTCTTTATCACATCTCATGACCCGGCATCGGCCCACTTGTTCCCATATCTGAACGCTATCTTGTGCTAGATAGCTTATCTCCGCTTGATCAAGGAAACGATGTACTGTCATTCGTCTACACCCTGGTGAGTGGAGCGAGTACAAGCAAAAGGGCGTACAAAGAGATACGAGATATTATGGAAGTTGACTCTGTCTTTACCCGAGGGTTGGATATAAATGATAAGCCCCAGGCTTGACTGAATCATGCCGTCATGTTCCGAGCATGCTAAAGTAATACAAATTATTTACTTCTACCAATATCTATCACAAGTAATTGACAGTTTGTCTTGACAATCGCCAGAAACAACACCCATCATGGCTACAATAGATCCCGTCAGCCCAGATTCCATCAGGGCCATGTTCGCCTCTGCTCTCTCGAGCATGTACCGTCGTGAAGTGCCGAAATACGGATCTCTTCTCAAATTAGCATCGAAAATCAACCATCAAAAACAGCAGCACATCGAACCGCGCATTGAAGTCGAGAGACATGGCGCTATCAGGCTTGGAACACCAGAGGAGCTCACCATGATGCGTCGTCTATTCTCTGTTATGGGCATGCATCCTGTTGGATACTACGACCTTACTGTTGCGAGTCTTCCTGTGCATGCTACATGCTTTCGACCTCTCACAAAAGAAGCCCTCGATTATAACCCGTTTCGGGTATTCACTTCACTACTACGCTTGGAACTCATCCAAGATGAAGCCCTTCGATCAGAGGCTGCTATTATTCTGAGTAAAAGAAATATTTTCACTCACCGTTGTGTGGAATTAATCAGGCATTTTGAGTCACAAGAACCCTTTTCCAAAACCATGGCAGAGGAGTTTGTGAAAGAGTCTCTAGAAACCTTCAGATGGCACAAAACATCGACAGTCGACCTGAAGACGTACAAAGCTCTTCGCAAAGCGCATCCTCTAATTGCAGATGTCGTCTGCTTCAAAGGACCCCACATCAACCATCTCACACCTCGAGTGTTGGATATCGAGTTAGCACAAGACGAGATGCTACGATATGGCCTGCAGGCAAAAGACGCTATAGAGGGCCCTCCTCCCAGGTCATGTCCTATTTTGCTTCGCCAGACCAGCTTTCTAGCTATCGATGAAGCAATAGCATTTTCAGAGGGAGAGGAGGCTGGCGGAAGTCACAAAGCTCGCTTTGGAGAGATTGAGCAGAGAGGAATGGCCCTGACCCCAAAGGGCCGTACTTTATACGATTTGCTTATTAACGAGTGGCGGGGAGCTGTTGCTAAGCTCTCACCAGAGACTAAAGCCGAAACAAAAGAGGAGCTTCTGGCCAAGGTCTTTGAGAAGTTCCCCGATGACATGGAGACCATTCGAAAGGAAGACTTGGCTTACTTTACATACAAACCTGTCACCAACGCACCAAGAGCTCAGGGTGCGAGTATCGACTCTTTGGTCAGCTCTGGAGCTGTCAAGCTTGAGCCGATCACATATGAAGATTTTCTGCCAGTTAGTGCAGCCGGGATTTTCCATTCTAATCTGGGGGGAGATGGTGGTATGAGCTATGCAGCGGTTGCGGATCAAGGCTCTTTTGAAGAGAGTCTTGGATGTCCCGTTAAGAGTGAGCTTAAATTGTATGATGCTATGCAGGAGGCATCTATTAGAGAATGTTTTGGTAATTTGTAGCGTTTGGTTGATGGATAATTTGGTTGTATAGTAATCATGAGAGAACTCGAGACTTGATAGTAGCGGTAGCCCGAGTCTTAAACGAAAGGGTTTGAAAATATAGGTAATTGATATAGCAATCTCATCCTCTGGCTATCTTCGTAGCTTTGGCATGTCCATTTGTGATGCTTTGGTGGGAAAACAGAACCATAAACTAGTTTCCATCTTTGCTTCCATCCTCCTATCTCTTTCAGACAAACCAAACCGTTCAAGAATGAGTCTAGCTTATTCCGTCTGTCTCTTGGCATCAACCTCAATCTCCAGCCTCATATTAGGAAGTGCCAGCCTTGCAACGCCCGCCGCAACACCACCAGGTCGATTATCAGGGATGCGGTTCTTGAGGATTTCGGCGAACAGGGGAAGAGTAGTGTCGATATCAGTGTGGTAACTTCGCACATAGTAAACATCCTCCCATCCACGAAGACCAGCCGCCTTGAGCATATCGTCGACATTTTGGATCGTCTGCTCCACTTCCTGTTTAACATCAGAAGGAACTTCGCCCTTCTCGTTTAGGCCACCCTGGCCTGAGATTTTGAAGAAGCCATTGCCTAGGTCTACGGCTTGAGAGTAGTGGTTGGCGTCGGAGAGAAATTCGAAAAAGCCGGGAGGGGTGATGTACTTGAAGGAGGTCATGATGCTTATGCAAATTCAACAAAAGAGATGCGTATGTGTGATGATTTGGAGTACCAGATAATTTCCACTATGGATGATCCGAGGCCCTGTTTGGATTACGAGCTGAGGGGGTTATAGCTGTATTTATACCCCAATCGTGATCCTGTACGTTCAGAGAGGGAATTCACTAGCCAACGCCACACCACCATCCGATATTCTTAGATGCTAGGTGGCTTTCAGCTCAAGCTGACTGCAGATCTAGATCAAGCGCCAGCGAAGTACGTTTGTTGTTTTTGCCAATCGATGGATGGATAGGCCGACGGTGGATTACGTTGGATTCTTGGCACATAAACGTGAGGAATTCTAACGTGAGATGTTGTGCGAATAAGCTCAAGATCAAAGACCATCAACTTGCATTCACTTGTGATGACATAAGAGTTAAAGCTGGGCCGCAAGAACGGATATGGCGGCCATCTAAGCAAAATCAGTAGAAGATATTCACTTATTTATCTATCCAGACTTTGGACAAGCTATAGGAGTGATTGGAGCAACACGCTGACCGTAATCAATGCTAAAACCCCAGTGATACCAACACTTTGTCTATGTGCGCCATTGCCATCATCTCCTTTGCTACTGCTACCACTGTCTGAAGCCTCTTCAGTACTTGATGGTTCTGGGCTACTATCAGAGCCCGGACCTGTAGTCCTCACACCCGCATCCGTCGTTTTGCTGGGAAACTCCGTCAAGCTCGTCGTCGGCTTCACAACAGCGGCTGCAAGGCTGCTTCGGGCCTTTTTAATGTCCAAATTGCAAGGCTTGAGCTTTGGCGACGCATCATCGGCAAGAATAGGGCACCCGACAGTGTGATTACGCTCAAGCTTTATCGCAGTTCTCCAATAGCACAGCCATCGTACTCAGCGATGGCCTTGCGCGCAGTCTTTGCGCCTGGGCGAAGATTGAAAGATACATTCCCTGAACGCTCAAATTGGTTGTTCTTCAAGAGAACGCTGCCGTCGGATCGAGGTTCACAGACGGTAGTCCATCGGAAATCCCACTTGAGGATGCAAGAGTCCTCTTCACTGCGCCAGTAACGGAACTGATCTTCATCAGCATCGGCGATGGCTTGGCTAGTATTGAGGAAGTAATAGGGTTCTGTGTCCGATAGAAAGTCTAGATAGAGTCGGCCGATGCCGGATAGAGTGTAGCGGCAGCTAAGTTCCCAGTTGAGTGTACCACTGAAGATGGTCAAAACAGGGGCGTTCTGAAGGCCGAAGATAACAGGGAATGGTGCCTCCGCAGCGTAGGTGTCTTGACGGGGGAAAACGACATCGACTTCTCCTATGGCTGGGAATGAAACCACGTCTACGCCGGAAGCAGCTGTCAAGACTGAGAGGCCTAGAGCGAGGAGTGTTGAGCAAACGGCACGCATTATTGCAGGGTTGGGCAAACACAATGAGTTGAAACTACTCGTAACAAGTGTTGAGAGAATAAGCGTGTATTTAAGCTATTTGTGGGATGATAGAGTAATTAATGGCCATGTTCAGCCCTTCGTGAGCATGGATCTATCCTTGCTCATTGCATGATTAGATCGTGTGTTAACGCGATTTGGGCCTCAGCTGGAAGGGCTGAAACTTATCGGCGTCTCGACTTTAATTGCCAATAGCAACATTATTCAATTATTAAGTAGGGCAGGAATAAGTTAGCGACCAAGCTAAAGAAGTAAAAAAAGAAAACAACTGCCAACATGACCCATCGGTGAATGTATCCTGGATCCTGGATGGGATCTGACCAACAACTTTATCTCCCCAGCCCAGGCTTATTTTAAGCTTAAAACAAGACGAAACATCAACATCCAGCCACCGGAGAACTATAATATACAAGATATGTAGTGGGATACTGTTATGAGAACTCGGTTGGTGCACCGTAATGGTGTATGGCAGGCAGGTATGCTAGACGAGAGGGTTGCGAACCATACAACACCACGTCTTGATTCTGTCAAGCCTACCTATTCCTTACTTTGAAGCCCAAACCGTATCAATTAAGGCAACGTGACGGAGTGGTTAACGTGCTTGCCTCGAATTAAAGAAAGCAAGTTCCTTCGGGAGCGCAGGTTCGAATCCTGCCGTTGTCGGTACTTTTTGGCTTCTACGAGAATCTAGTATATAGTATATGAAACAACCTGTATAAAGCCATCTTTTTGATACCACGACTTAATTTTAACTATGTGCAGGTGCTTGAGAAATTTCACCAATATTTTGAATCACCTCGCGTTACTTCACCAGTGCTTTCGTTGGTTCATGCATATCCTGACCGATGCTCTGAGAATCTAATGATATTCAAGTCTTCTTGCGTCTCTGCATTAGCTCCCTGGCATTATTTCAAGGGATTTCTAACTTACACCGCCTGAAAGTACAGAGTTTGGCTTCGTCACCCGACCCAAAGAGCCACTTCAATCACTTTTGTCTGCACCGAACGACAGAAGGCAAACCTCGTCCCCTAAAAAGAACAAGACCTTTCGAAGCAAAACAGCAACGAGCAACACCATCTCTCATTATGAAATGTGGAGATCTTTATGAAACCTAAAGGCAATATACAATTTTCTTCTTTCCACAAGAAGCGTGGAGACCCTTTCTATCGAAGATGAAGCATTCTTACAAAACTCTGATGTAAAAGAATTTCCCAACAAAACAACCGAGACACGCGTGACCTGGAAGAGAAACACATAAACATCACATCCTATACAAGAAAAGACAACACGCAAAAGGCAGGTATTTACTCCTCATCCTTGATGGAAGAATATCTCTGGTTTGGTGTGGGTCGGTCGAGTAACACTAGACCACAGTCCATCACTGCAAAACAATACAGCTGAACCATGTTCACAGTCTACAAGATCGAACAAGTCTAATTCAGTGTATTTTAGACTAAGATGAAATAAGATTACAAACTTAAATAGAGTTTACTATGGTTGGTTTAAGGTTATATGAATTAAATGGAGCTCAGTATAATCCACATAAGATTATATAACTATTAGAGAGAAGGGAATCATCGGGATCTTTCCACGCTCACTGTATCACTTGCAAAGAAACGATAGAATTTGAAGGAGGCTTGCCAATTTTGTATCTATACTGTGTACAAGATGATATCGTTCATACAATGGAGCTCAGTTCCAGCCTGACTCGCAAATTCTATTCTACTAATTCCCACATCTCAACCCACCACTCCTCAGCATCCTACACCTCGGCCATCATGTCGCCAACACCAGGGAGGTCGCAAAAAAATCCAAGAAAAATGACTTGCGCAAAGGCGAACCCGGTTAAGTACAATATTCAGTTCCCATCAACGCTTACTTGGAAGGGGGTGCGCCAGTAGGAGCGGATCCGGAGGGGGGAGTACCTCCAGCACCGCCACCGGGAGCACCACCGTTCTCGTTAGCAACACCGCCCTCCTTGTAGTAGTAAACGGCGGGAGACACGGAGTTGGACTGGGTCGAGTTGATGCCGAAAGCGAGCCAAGCAAAGAGACCGTCGCTGATGCTATCTCCGATGAGAGCATACTCCATGAAAGGGTCGACACCGTCGGTCTTGGCCTCCTCATTCAGAATGCTATCGTCCTCGTTGAGGGTGATCTCCTGGGTGTTTGACGCATAAGGCTCGAGAGTCTCGACCTGAGAGATGAGCTCCTGGTCGAAGAAAGCTTGTCCGACGTGGCTGGCGTAGTTGTCTCGGCCGAGAGTGTGGTTGGCCAAGAGAGTCGCGTTGGTGTGGACCATGACGTGGATGTGAGTAGCTCGGCTGGTGTAGTGACCAGGGAATGTAGACTCGAACTGAGCAACACCGTCCGAATCGGTCTTCTGGATACCGCGGAGCCAAGTCTTGTCGATGTTTGACTCGTCGGAGCTGTCGCCATTGCCGCTGGCGACGACGCCGGAGTATACGCCGGTAGAGTTGCAGTGCCACATCTCGAGGTAAACGTTGGGGACAGGGTCGCAAGTATCGACATCGATAACCTGGTAGTCGAGGATGACGTTGAGACCGTCTTGGTCTTCGATGATGTTCTTGCGAACGTATTCGCCAGCGACGTCTGTTCAAAGTTAGTCACATGAATCAGGACTGGACCGGGACCTAATAGACTTACAGTAAGGACCTTGGGTGACCTCAGGAGTCAAAACACACGAGTTGATGCTCGCAAAGAGAGTGGCGGGATCAGTGCACGAAGTGAAACCCTGGTCAGTCTGGTTGTGAGAAGTGCTCAAGACAGAGGCGGCATCTCGCTTCTTCAAGCTGCGCTTCTGGCGAGCCTTGTGAACCTGAGCCGAGCGACGAGCGACGTTGCGGGCTTCAACACCCCGAGCCTTGAGCTTGGTAGCACAGTGAGCGAGGGAAGATCTCTTGACTGAACTCAGAAACTCTCGGCGCTCTGCGGCCTCATGGGCGACATCGTGTCCTGGATGGGCCGAGGCGATGGTAGCCGCAAGGGCAAAGGTAGCGAGAAGACTCTTGATAGAAGGCATTATGCTCTGAGGGTGCGGTTGTGAAGGTGTTGTAAGGCTGAATGAGAGAGAATACTGATGGTGGTGAAATCGATCTAATTCTAGAAAGACAACTCCTTCTTATACAATCCATCGCCAAGAGATACAGCCTTACTGACCCAGCTTCACTCAACTACAGCCCACTTACCGGACAGTGCATCGCCAGCCATGACCATAACCTCAAGAGGCGCAGGGAGAATGTCGGTGACGCGTTAACGATGAAACAACGCGCATATCGTCAAAATCTCCGAATAAGCTAGAACTCAAGCATAAACGGCAGCTAAGAGAGCACTGCCGAGGTCTAGTTTAGATCAATGCAAGGGCGCTCGAACAATAGCCTATAGCAGACTCTACAATGCAAACCATGCGTGTCAGGTCTAAAAGATGACGACTATTGGTCCGTGGACGCGCGGGAAAAGGGCTTGGTGGTGACTGGGACGAACACGCAAGCTTCGGGGCCTTGTGGGGCCGGGTTGAGTTCCGCCCACATCGCGAGAGATCTTCAAGATGAAATGAAAATCTTAGATTTGGAATGGAACTACGTATGCATGCTTATGTTAAGTCTATTCTTATTGGGTACATGTTCGGGGCATTGTTTGCGAAAATCATGGGGCATTGCGAACGCATCTTGTTCGTTGACACGTAAGGTTGCCACAGACAATACAAAGATCCGTGTCTATAAGGTAGGACACCAGGTATGTTTCATGGGAGGCATGGAATTTGCCGTAGGCTGTACAATACCACGATACTCGGAGACGGTATCCAAGCACCCGAATCTATTTCCATTCCCAGAGCTGAATTCATGCTTTGCCTACTCTGTCTCGGGACAGATTACGTGGAAACTAGCATAGACGAGACAGGCGATTGGATATCTGAGAAAGACAAGATGACAGACGAGGAGTAGGTGTCTGAACGTTCTAAAAAACCGGGCTACAGGTAGACAAGAGTCCGTCAGACCAGAACTTTATTCTGCTTTGTTGATCTCGCAGAACATTTGGACTACCTGCAGCGATGAGGCTGGCTTTGATGTGATGTTGATGCAGGAGCTGAAATTCTGCGCAATTAGTTCTTTTGGAGTGCCGTACTCGGTAATCCTCAATGTTCTGACAGGCACTCACTGACTCTTACAACTTATCTTCTTCATAGAACAGGCTGTTGTGTTTCTCTACAGTTACATCCTACCCTGACTACCAACGATCAGCTGTTTCGCTGACTCGACTCCTTGATCTGCTATGGCAGAATCGAAAGTTTTTGCTGTTCAACTCGACGAAGTGAATGAAGAGGAATTCGAACTCCGGATCAAAGCACATGGCAAAAAACAGCACCGCAACTTCACCGGATATGACCAACAAAAACCTGCAGTTGTCTATGGCTATCGACATGCCACCGTCCATGGCTCCTTTATTGATGGCCAGGATCAACCTCAAGACGGCAGTCTGATTATTCTTGATTGGCACTTCTTACCAAGAGACCCAAGGAAGCGCTTTAAGTTTGTGGGAATCAACGTCGTCTTCCAGGGTCCGGAAGGATGCAGCGCATGGGACGAGCCGGCAGTTTATCAGATGGCACCTAGAGGAAGCTTCTCTCTCCATAAGACAAGTTATACGGAAGAGAGAAAGAGAGACTTGGAAGCCTCTTTGGGGGCCGAGTTTGGCGGATCTGCGAGCTTGAAAGGCGTCTATGGCCTATCAAAGTCAACCACCATTGGAGACAAGATCCGCATTACTGGACCCCCTTACCTCGACCTCAGCACCGGGGCAGAGCGTGATCCTGATAAATGCAATGCTATTGAATGGAACTTTTTCGAAAACGAGTCTCAAAGGAGTGGATTACCAACATATGTACGCACGGTAATACTGCTCAGTCGCGAGACTGATGATGAGTTCACGGCCGCCTTCACCATCAGGGCAAAAGTGGGAATGTTCACCGACATGGAGACAAAACTCCGGAGGGTTTTGGGACGGAAGGATGGTGATGATCCAATAGTGTTCGTGCCCAGTATGAAAGAGAAAACGGCCTTTGATAGCAAATCTCATGAGCTTCATAAGGTTGACCTACTGGATCAGTGCATCTTCGTCATGGATGTAGATGTGCCTGGAGATTCTGGCGAGAAGGAAGTAGAAGAGCCTGAGAGACCGGAAGGTGGAAGTGAAGCTGGAGTTGGTCTCGAAGTTAGTCTTTGAACAAAGAAACTTTATTGATTTTGCGATTTATCTATCGAAGATTTAGAGGCAGGCTGTCCTTGCACGTCGAGATGAACGACTCTATACACGACTTCTGAATCTCACGGTCTGCCTCGTGAAACTCGTCGATGCTGGCCATGGCTCTGTTTATGATACTCGTAATATCCACGAATTTGTCTTTATCTGGCTTGAGCACATCAAACAGAGCGCTCATCCTCCTGTCGCGGCGAAAGTCCCATTCCGGTGCTGTTCTTTGGCCCATCTTTGACTCTTCTGTGACAATCAGGCTTGATGATAGCGTCGTAACAGGCGCTTTGGCGTTGCTCAAGGATTCCTGATCCTTGGCATCTTCAGACTTTATGGCCAGGCTATGATACTCTGCACACCACAAAACCATAGCTGCCATTCCAGCAGCCACTGCAGTAGCTACTGAACTGCCCTTGTCTTTCTCTGTTAGCAGCCCTGGAATGATTATTTCGCCGGGAAACAAGTAGTCGAAACTATTCTCGTTGACAAACTTTGATCTGTCTCCGTCTTCATCAGCCGATCCTACGATCATGAGCTTCTTAGTATCGCTCTTTTGTGGAAATGGCTCTTCGTTTCCATAGTGAGCAGAGTCCTGAACGGCGCAGAACATGAGGATGTCATCGTTAGCTGCCCGTTGAATCGCCCGCTCGAGTGCCGAGATGGCCTTTTGATTTGCACCTTGGCCGGATTTGACCTCCTTGATAGTCCAGCTCATAGAAATTATGTCTACCTCTTTACTGATAGCCCATTCGATCGCCTGGCAGCAGTTAGAGATATAATGAGTAAAAGGCATGAGTAGACCTACCTTGGCAGCCGAGACAGCAACACTAGCGTCTTGCTCTCGATGAATATCGATCTTGGCAACATAAATGGATACAAACGGACACATGAAGTATATAAGACGTGCCATCTTTGTGCCGTGGCCAGTTTCCGAGTTGTAGTATGGCTTGGAGCTATAGAGACCATTTGTGCTAGGAAGTGGCCAACCACCTTTCAGAACCCCAGGGACGCTGAGTTCGCCTGGAGTTACTCCATCATCGAGTAGTGCAACTTTGATGGGCTGAACAGACAGCTGGTTATTGAGCTTATGAGTGTTAACAGCGGTAGCGAGCCTTCGAGCAGCATCGAGCCAACGGTGTCCCCTAGTGAATCGTTATCAGAAACTGATCTCTTGTATAAAATATGTGAAATATGTGGCCTCCTCATACTTTTGTGCCTGTCGTCGTTTATACTTCGAAGTTTTACCCTCGCTCACACTATCATGTGAAGTATCATCTACCTTGATCTCTCGAAGGCTTTTCGTTTCTTTGAGATCAAACATCATCCTGGCCTCGAGACCCGCGATGGTCCCTTGAATCATAGGGGATTCCTCACCCTCGCCAACTCTAGCAAGCTGGACATAATCCGGACCATCCATCCATTTAGACATGGCAGGCTGCAATTTTGATCCTAGAGAAGCCAATTCTGGTTCCAGTTCTTTCGTAACCCTGGCCGTTAGGTCTGCTCGATATTCTTCGATCTGAATCATCGCGATGCTATCTTGAAGTCGAGAATTAAAGCTGGCCAGGTTTTTCTTATTCGCCTCTGTCGACTCGATTCCCTAATATGAAGGTCAGGCCTGCGTGTTATTCAAAGGGGGAGTGGAATTTACGGCTCGGGTATGAATATGAACTGTCTGAAGCTATAAGAACAAGTCAGTTTAAAGAAACGTCAGTTAGATTTGGGGTGCTTTCAACACAACTTACCTTGGGTAATGTGGGAAAGCCACTGTCTTTGCAGGACCAGCTATACAAAACCGAGTTCCGCCCGCTCCATGTAAGCCAAAGTTCCTTGACATTGGAAAGACCAGAATTGCGAAGCACTTCAACACAGATATCATCCTTGGTCCAGTTCAAATATCGAACATCAAAGTCTCGAAGACACTCTTCCATAATCGCATCACTGCAGGGCGATGATGGGTCGTCAATGACGACGAGCTTCAATATTCTTCTCACCTTTTGTCTTCTGAACCAAGCAAACACTCTTCGTATGCTGTCAGCGCGTGAAGCCCACTCAGTAGATATCAAATCGTCTTCGTGTTCATTAGAATGCTGTATGCCTGCATCATGCTTAATGTCTGATGGTTCAGGATGTGCTAGGACAAGTTCAACATAGGATAGAATAGGGTAGAAGTGAAGAAAAGGGTGTGACTTATCGATCCTCTTGTTTATAGGTGCAGCAGGCTGAAAAGTAGTAGCTAGATCAAAATTCTCTGGTCAAGCCAGCGTCAGTAGTACTCTTACGTCGGTAGTCTCATCATTATAGAATGCCAACTTACTCTCGCCATACAAACAGCTACAAGCACCCTCCCAGGTAGGCTCAGAAAATGCTTCGCTCAGGAGTAACTGCCCAACCTTGGCCACTGTCTTGTCTTCTCGCGAACCCTTTTTATCTATTGGTGAAAATTCCAATCCCTTCCAGTCTGGGTTCCTCTTCTGTCTTGTGGATAGATGAAACTGAAACGGAGATTCTTTCGCAGTATTGGACATCTTCAAAGCTTCGGGACAGCGTTGGATGAATCTCTTGAGCGTCTTTATATATCCCGTTTCAAAGCATAGGTTTATATGAACAAAGTCATGCAAGGCTGTATTTCCGTCACTTGACTTGGCGTCTTGGAACCTGCAGGATCGTTGCTTGGTGATTGCTTTGCGGTCGGCTTTCTCCAGAATCTGTTTGATTACTCCGACGCTTGGTGGATTAAGCCTGACAGCCAAGTGAAGGCAGGTTTCGTTGCAATAGTCACCATGTGAAATGGCTTCTTGCAATGCATCGACATCGCTCGTCTGAAAGATGTAATCAATGAGATCAAATCGCCTGTACTGAATTGCAATATGCAAGCAAGTGGCTTTTTGGGTGTCTGCAGTGATCCTGGTAACGATTTTGGGGTCCAATTCCACCACCGTATACACAAGGCAATGGAGGTTTTCCTTAGTGATGGAGTTTGGGAGAAGATGGAGAGATAGCCAGTGAAGAATAGTCCTATTCTGATCACGCTCATCGGCCATGTAACAACGCTTGATCTTCTCGCCATTCGCCGCCTTGAATTCCTCCAGCGTGGCCCAAGTTGATCTCTCTAGATCTTTGAGTAGCGATTCGCGATCTTGTTCCTTGGTTGGCTTTTGTTGATTGTCTGCTGCGACTTGGATTGGAGCTATTGGGTTCTCTGGGTCTGAATCAGAGCCCGAGCCTGAATCTAGCATATCATGGTCTCGGTTTCCCTTTGCGAACATTAATGAGCTTTGGAGATAAGAAGATGCATGTCGAGATTGCCTTCGGCTGGGTCTTCGCTTGGATGATGAAGTCTCCTTCCCCGGGTCACCTTTGGGTTGATCAATTTGGCTCTGCATTTTATATAAGATAATCTTTATAGTAGCTGTTAGCACAACAGGTGTAGATATTCTTACAACAAACTCTGACTGGCCATGGGTGCCTTGAAAACTGCCTGGTGTTCGGCGAGGTACACTACCAGCTAAGGCAGATGTGATAGCAGTGATGTACTATGCATGATGCTGTACCCTAGACGCCGACTGACCACCTAATACGACGACTGATTCGTTTTTTTCGAACAAGGATCAAATAAAACAGCCAATTGGGAAAATGACGCATATGATGACTGCATGAAAGTGCGTGAGAAAGCAGCTTGGCGGCCAACACCAATAATTGTATACACTGTATTGGCGCCGAACTCCATCTCAGATTTGCAAATAATCGGTTTGATGTCTATTATTATTGGCTATTACTGGCGCGGAGACGATTTGAACCGACACCAAATGACCGCCTTGAATATCAATATCTTGCCATGGAGGAGTCATCCACTACCAGCCTACCTACCCGAGACTTTCAAGATGATACTTTTGATGGTGAAGGATACTTTGATGATGAAGATGATTGCCTTGAAACAGATTCAGAAGAGGATGAAGATGACGTCCCTGATTTGGAAACCAGCTTCCGTGCTGCTGCCACTGCGTTGAGACGGAACCACTACAGCTTCTCCAAACCTGACGCATTGTACGAGTTTCTCTACAGATTCAGAGACGTCATCGGGCTGGTTACGGAAGATTCTGGTACCCTCTTGCATGTTGCCATTGAACACGCCAAAACCGACAGAGACGTCCGCTCCAGCAATATGATGCCGCTTATCCAAAGCATAGTCAAAGAGCATCCCCAGTTATTAACGGCAAGGAATTTCGAGGGCCTCACACCTCTATACATGGCAATTTGCACACGAAAGCCACTTCTGATTGAAGCTATGCTATCAGACTGTGCCAAGTATGCAGAGTGGCAGTCAGCAGTCCAAGATTCTATCGAAATTCCTAATGTTCAACAAAACAACAGGTCTTGCTTGCACATGGCCTTTCGATTGGACATACGGGAGAGGGCCGTTATCAAGCTAATGACAATTGCTAGAGACAAAGCTTTTGCAATGCAAGATGATAGTGGCATGACCCCCCTACATTATGCGGTTGCTGGTTCAAGACCCAGCTTGTATGTGATGCATCTTTTCATTCAGCGGGATAAGGATATTCTGAAAACAAGGGGGGCTGCGAGTATCTCAAGTCCAGTCGAAACCTTTCTTGATATAATCGACTGGAAAGGGTTGTCAGTATACAGACACCATTTGGCTACAGCTTCATTGCTTGCAATGAAGAAAGAAGACCCTCGTATCACCTATCCGAAAAAGGGAACAGAGCCTGCACCAGTGTCGGCTCACAAGGCATCAGAGAATACAAAAGAAAGACCACCGAAGTCTATTGAGTCCCAAATGAAGCTAGATAAGGCCTATAGGGAGACCAAGTCTATTGATACTACGCCAGTCCCAGAGACGAGAGAAGAACGAGCCGCAAGAAAACGGAAACAAGCTGCCGGAGAGTGGAAAGAAATCCTTCAAGAACTCAAATTGCACTACATACGAACACGAAACCCTATGATGGTGGAGTCATTCCTTTACGGCGGAAACATCGATGGCTAGTTTATCCCGTCTTTTTTCGGCGTCCTAATCAACTAACTAGAGAATCCAGATATTCAATTCTGCTTGAACTACAGTGGCCTCCCTTCAACCATCACGGACACTGCCTTCGAATCGGCCTTTGGAAGGATGAAGTTTGACGATACTCTCCAACTTTTCTCCTGTCCGAATGTGAAAGTCGAGCTGACTGGTCGTCGCCGACTCGTCCATGACACACAGAAGGGCGGGAAAGGACGTCGAGATGTGCAGTTCTTCTTTGATTGGCTATATACCAAAGGTGTTCGCTACATCATCAGGGTCGACGTCGAAGAATCTGGTGAGTTCCCGCACAGTGACCAGGCGATATTGGAGTCACTGGAAAGGATACAGGTTGAGCATCTCAACTGGCAAAAGGTCGATATGGACCCCCAGGTCATTTGTAGATTGGGAGCCAAGGCAACTTGGCGACAAGATGATTCAGGACAATCGTCAAGGTCTGGCAGTGAAATCACAGAGTTAACTCTCTCTTGGAGTGGTAATAATGCGATTTTGAGGGCTTGGAGTGAGCCGGAAGGATTACTGTTGCTGCCCAGGCTGAGGAAGATCAATGTTATTGTCCCTCCAGCCGAGGAGGTAAGTGATTTTATGTTTGTCTGGTTATTTATTGCATACTAACTGACTTTATTAAAGATGACCGAGTCTCAAGAATGGCTATCAAATTGTATTCAAGACTTTCGTCAACGTATAGACAGACTATCACTCGGAGTTGTAGTCCCAAAAGAGGGCGAGAGCGGCAACTTTCCGAAGACGGAACTTGTTCCAGATTCCGAATCTACTGGGAGAGATATTGAGGTTTTCTTTATTCAGAGGAAGGGAGAGGGTAGGGACTGGGAGGAGCTTCACACCATTGGCCAAAGTAGAGCAATTGCTGAGTCAAGAGCTGGGCATAGATGGCTTGATTCAGTTTATGGGTTCGCAGATGTCATCAAACCAATGTGGCATCAATTATACAACAACACAGATATCGCAGATGATGTCGTGGTCGCCCTGATAGACGATGGTATCGACGCTTACGGTTCTTCCGTATCGGAAAACATTATAGGTGGAAAAAGCTTTGCATTTGACCACGGAAGCAATGTTGCCAGCCCCTATTACGTCTCACAGTTTGGTCACGGGACAGTTATGGCTAAAGCAGTTGTGAGGGTTTGTCCAATGGCCAAGCTCTATCCCTTGCGAGTCAACATACTCGGCTCTGAAACTGAAAAGTCAGATGTCGATCTAAAATCGGCTGCTCTTGTAAGTGTTCGCATTCTGAGTCAAGAATATGATCTAATACTTTGAGTCTTAGGCTGTACAGGCAGCAATCAATCGAAAGGTCAATATCATCCTTATATCCTGGTCGATCGAAACCGCCAATGCCAATTCCAGTGCCCATGATAAGGACATGTTCTATAAGATGCTTCAGAAGGCGTATGATCATGAAATCCTCATGTTTTATCCCTCTTCTGACAGCGAAGAGCTACAAACTTCTTCGCCCCTTCGCCCCGATCTCTTCTTTCGAGTTGGAGCAGCTCGCGATGACGGCGGAGTACTCGGTCGATCCGTACTTACTTCAGATACCGACTTCATACTCCCCGGAAGCGAAGTCATTTTACAGCACGAAATCAACAGTTCGAGACAATCCAACGAGAGTACAGACACCATCACCACGTATTCTGGTTCATCCGCCAGCGCTGCCATGGGAGCAGGACTTGCAGCCCTTCTTATCTGCTCGTCTACATTTAGCTTGTGGAAGTTCGCAGTGACAGAATCGCGCACCCTTCAAGGTTTGAAACAGGACTATATGCTCAGAAGGCAGATGTTGCAAAGTCGCTATGTCATGATGCAAGCGTTTCAAAGCCTCGGCTCAATGACGAATAGCAGATTTTTGAAGGCTTGGGAAACTCTTGATCCAATAATCGAAGAAATGAAGGACGCTTCATTGGAAGATCCTGGCCTTGATCGCTTAGGCCGGTTTTTCAAGCAATTGGAGCTCCAAGGGGGTAGATAGCCCCCCTGATCAGAGATCTCGAGGGGAGTTAGTTGTAATATCTAAGTCGTAGCCAAGATATGCTATTTGCAGATGGACACTGTGTCAAAAGTTAGTCTTCCCACCTAAGTTTAGTTAGAGAGGAGTGAAGCTTGGGTGATAATAGTCTAAAATAAGTCGTACGTAACTGCATTTGGAAATAATTCGAAGGATTGGTTTTCATGACGTTGAACTGTTGGCAATGTGTTGATATGCGGAACCCAGATCTACCATTCCCAGGGTCTCACAAATCTACATCTCCTAGCTTCGAGTGTGATTAATATTCTGGAAAACATATTCCGCGTCATCAGTGCAAACCATAATTCAAGCCTCCAGCCCTGTGGCACTTGCAACTGCACCAGAATCTTCCAGATGCAGCCGTACCACAGACTTCCTCGGAGAAATGCTTCGTGGAGCTCAAAATATCTGACACCGTTTCAGTCTTAGCTCAGGGTTCACGAATGAGCCGCATTCTAGTTCTAGTTTGTCTGCTACCCGCGTCGTAATGTCTTATCCGGGTCGTTGGCTCATCTAGAGTTAAGAACACGCGATGGCGCCCCTAATTGATCTAACTAACGCACCGGACCGCGTTTCTATCTAACGTTAGATTAGTGAACACACGAGTACCTAGTTCAGTCTACAGGGTAAACTACCCGGAGACTTTTCACGTGCGTTTAATCGTGTGTGTGTGTGTGAGCGATTAAAGATAACTAATGCAGGGGGGTCGATACGAGGGTGGCTAGAACACCCTCTTAGTGCACCAGCATCTAAGAATCAACGCCCAACACATTTTGCTCATATCAAGAGTCAAAGCGATCAACTAAAGCATTCCAGAGCAGGCCTTGTCGATTACGATTACGTAGCCCATAAGTAAGACTTACGTAGTACTTAATTGATCTCCCAAAGACCTTATCGCAAGCCACAAATTCCATTGCCGGTTACGCGGGGAACCACGGAAAACCATCCTACAGGAATGGTGGCTTCTTAGATTTGGGGTCAAATTGTACCCCAGGACATTGCTATGCACCTTTTGCTGGTACAGCCGCAAAATCAATGGGTAGAGTATTCCGTACATAAGAGTTGAAATGAGACAATGCAAGGAATAATTCCACTCTGCTATCCCTTCAAAACTTGCCACGAGGCTCGGACCCTGGCTGAGACATGTCATAACGGCTAGTGTTGAGCGGTCAGTCAGAATCAGCGCATATCTGAGAGTCTAACCCTCTGAGACATGGTATAAATTGCTGCGGCTGGAGAATCCCGGCCTATCTACGTTGAATTATTGAAACCATGTCTTGAACCCCTCACCAATTGCTACCAGATTAGCGGATCTATCGTTTAACGTTACCAGCTACGGATTAACAAGGTTCGAGGCTATGGAACTAGCGGCCTTTGCAATCCCAGTAATGAGCACACTCTGGCAGTCATTATTGGGTCTAGATTCAATAGAGACCAAATCCTAAGATGACTGTCCCTACTGCCAGAGACATGGCTTGCTTTCGTTCCCATTCAAAAACCGTGGACCCGCCTGAGCGATCTGCACTCCCCAAGACCTTCTCCTCTTCAACCCTATCGACCTTCATCATGCCCAACACTGACATTGACAAGTACCTGTGGCTAGCCTACTGCAAGGCTGTCCAGAACGCTGTCGGCGGACTACCTGGACATAAGCCTGCGCTGTTTTTCACCAAAAACGCTCAAAAGGCACCGGTTGCGTCGCCAGATATTGATCCAGCCTATACGAATTATGGCATCAACAGTATCATCAACAATCTTCTGCAAACAAACGACTTGTTCTATGATCCTTCCCATCACAAGACCTATGTCCAGTGTTTACTCGAGTAAGTGAATTCCATTCTAAGAGAGTCAAATCGTTAGCTGACAATCAAATAGATACCTTGTCTCCGTCAAAATTGTAAGCTGCATGCAACGATAACTAGTTCTTTCCTAACGAGAATAGGGCAATGGTGACCAAGTTCGTGTAACAATGATAGGCCGTAACCTGGTTACTACTCTCGACCAGGCTCTGCGCGAGAGAGACCGTGCATTGGACAAGTTCGAGAAAGAAGAGGGCTACGGATTGACCTGCGAACAAGACTTTTCGCAATGGTGGCCTACACATGCTCCCGCATACTCAGCAGCCAAACAAAAGGTCGAGGCTGTGGCTGCAGACTACCAGGCATCGCTTCTTAGTGTTGGAGGACCAGCTGCCAGTCAGCTCGCTAGAGACTTCAACAGGATCGTCAAAGCCCTGATCGGAGGACAATCAGTTGAAGGGTGAGAACCATTGTTTCCCTGTGTAACTTGCTATTTACTAAACCTCTCCTAGTATAACCATGCCAGCATGCCATGCCTCAGCAGACATCACACGGGAACTGCTCGAAAGAGACAGAATCCCACATGCCATCACATATGTCCCAGAATTCCTTTCTCCCCACTACACATCACAGATCGAGCATTGGATGAACGGCGTTGGCGATGGCGATTCTTCCACCCAGATCAATGTCGCTGACGGTAGAGAGGTTAACGAGTCTGACTTTGGCCACGCCGCCACAGACGGATTCTCATATGGTCCATGGCTGTCTTTTACAGCCGGTAAAGGAAGCACGAATGAGAAAGCGGTGGCTTTCGGTACTGTCGACACTGATACGTACCTTGATGTTCAATTCTCCTACGATGAGATTCAAACTATTTCGGTACCAGCCGGTCAATGGTAAGCCTCATTTCTCCATAATGCGTGATAAATCCGCTGACCCTCTTGCAGGAACGTGCCCAGCCCTGGAAGACGGTACCAGCTATCAAGTAGCGCCTCCGAGGAGTCTCGAAAACTTGCCTTCCCCGACTATCTAGTTGTTGTAAGAAATCTTGGCTTCAAAATTTCCATTCGCGACGGCAAGCTCGCCAACCAAGTCGACGATATGTTTGATGAGGCCAAGTCCGCAGGCGGTTCAGTGAGAGTGTTTGGAATTCCTGCCACGCCGGATGGTGATGCTGATAAGGCCACGGAGGAGAATGCACATATTGCTGAGTGGGATCGAGGCAGTGGACTCTTGTCGATTCGTCCAACTCTTGATGCTGGCTTTGCTTCCGTTGTTGCGCTTGTTGGCGAGTTGAACCTTTGTTGATGCAAAGGAGAATCAGTTTACTAAGTCTATTGTCTATATTTTGAGCGTACTATAGTTAAATAATTCTTCCACTTTATGCACTGCTTCTCGACTGTCTCTCGAGCACGGGTGTTTTCAAACATGTGTCGTCGGCTGAAATATAGTTCTGCTATATGGGTGGGAATACTCCTGCAAAAGTCAAAGTACCACGCAAGAACTGGCCCCCAAAGTTCCAGGTCGCAAACAATCGGGTATGGCCCAAGAGAAGTGATCCAAGCATCTCATCTATAATCATATATCATCGAGAATTATCCTGACTCGTCCTTTTGTCAGTTTACTTGTAGTTCTCTGCAGGAATTGACCCACAAAGACCCTAACTAACACGATATATCCACAACACCATGGATCGAGACATCAAATAGGCAAAAATATCGACAACGGCAGGATTCGAACCTGCGCTCCCGAAGGAACTTGCTTTCTTTAATTCGAGGCAAGCACGTTAACCACTCCGTCACGTTGCCTTAGATGCTATTCACATGATGCTAAGACGCGCCATGATATCGCTGTCTTCAACGCCATTACGTTCACTTTGTTTATGTATCTGAAGCTTGTTTCCTTTTTTAGAGTTATTAGACTGTGGTATCCTCCTTTTAAGCTTCTTAAAAGCATATGTCCTTATTCCTTGGCGCAGTATAGGTCTGAAAGGAAGGTTTATAGTCATCTCATTTGAAAGAACCTAAACTCTCTTGTTTAGAAGGCATTCCCCGAGATTTTATTCCTATCCTGGAAAATCAATCTCCAGCTTATATATTGAGCTATTAATTCTCAGGAGAAAGAATGTATGACTGTGTAAAAGTTAGCAGTAATTTGAACAGCATCGTTTGTCAACTTACAAGGTCATGCCAAGCAACACCAGCGTACTCGGACTCGCTCTTCCCGTAGTGCTCAAACCCAAGCTTCTGGTAATAAGGCACGAGCCGGTCATATGTCAAGATGGAGATACTGTCACCTTTGTTGGTCTCTTTCATCTTCTCAATGTATGCTCGCATGATGGCTTTGCCCAATCCAGACCTCTGGTAATCGGGAGAGACAGCCAGGGCGTGAAGGGCAATTGTTCTCCCATTCTTGTTATGGCCCACTTCGTAGACGCCCTGGGGATCTTCTGTCCAGTTAGAAGGGCAACCCATATCTTCGTCTCTGACAGACTTGTTGGTTGTTTTGGTAGAGATGACGTGTGCAAGAAGCTTATCTTCGTCGGAGGCTGGTTTCTCGACGAAGGGCATGTCCTGAGGTATGGGAGAGGGGAGAGTAGCCCCTGCACGAAGAAAGAGGCCAATGCATAATTCAGGACAAACCGTTAGACGGTAATCGATCTATATCTCGGGTTAGGTCTGTTTTTAAAGTCGCGATATGTGCTGTACCTTTTCGCGCGTAGCAGCCTCGGCAGGTGGAAAGGCCGCGGTCTCGACGACTAGTGACCGCTCAAGGTCGTCAATTGTAAGCTGTCGTACGTAGAGTGACATATCGAATGACTTTGAAGCTTATCTTTGGGTTTACTTTAGTGGGATGGATGGGATAATGATGGTGATGGCTGAGTAAATAGACTAAACCGTGGAGACATTTGAAATGGTAAGCGGGGTTGGGTGGGGCGGAAGTTGGTCTAAAGGTACATGTCTGCGCAGAATCAAAGGAAATAAGACAAGTTGAATTTGATTTTATCTTGTTTGTATTAATTAAGTAGGTCAGAGCTGTTGGATTGTTGACCTCAGAGTGCCGTTGAGTCAGCATGGATCTGACCAACATTTGATATTGCGTGTCGAGACACCAGAGAGTTTGACGTAAAGAAGACGCTGCGAAGTCGGGCGAGTGGAATGTTGAGGGAAGGGAAGATATTTAGACGTCCTTATTAGTCTCAGAGGCAAGCGATAGCTCGCACAGCATGTCTCCATGCTCGATATCCCGCAAGATGTCGCGCACACTCGTATCCTGTCTAAGCAACTCAAGAATAGAATTCGCCTCGTCTTGGTTTCTCGAGCGTAAAAGATCGATGAGGTTCTGGTTCGCCGTTCGTTCCATCTCGGCGAGTTTGAACCGTCGTCTCAGGTCCTGGTCGGCTGTCGTCAGAGAATATGTGCAGTTCGAGCCTGCTCGAGCGCATCCTGCGCAACGTGGTCGCTGTCCGTTACACTGGGTCAAGAGTTAGATAAAGCGTTGAAATGCTGCCAAGGGGAACGTACTCGGACTTTGCGTCTTCGACACATTTCGCAGGCTATTGTGACACCGACTCTTGGATGACGGGGGAGGATGTTGTGACGGATGGGTTTTGATGGGGTTTGTGGAGTGGCAGGTAGGAGAGGACGTTGACAGCTTTGGATAGAGTATGACATCGTTTAGATAATTATTAATATTTTGATTCACATCCAGGATGGCTTATAGTGCGGTACCCTGAAAGGTAGAATGAGAGCGTGAGACGTAACTCGTCAAAATGTATCGTACATGGTCTTTTATACATAAGACGAACCGGGGATTTGGTATCAAACGAGGTAGACCCCGGATTTCCATAAGCGGATATCACGAGAAAAGTCGAGCAGTAATTGGCTACCGTTCCTTTTCTTCTTCATATTCACCGGCAGGTCAATATTGGTTCATCGGTGCTGGCCTCCGTCTTCTATGATTGGCTGCGTTGCCAATCGAGACAATCGTCATAGTAGTCGCATTTCTTTCAAGGGGTAGGGGGCTTGACAAGCGGACCACAAAATGGGCCGATACAGACGCTGACAGGATGAACGAGGGCAGAAGGGTCCCCCTGATCTGGACTCAGTTTCCTTGGCGTGCTGTATCCCTTGCGCCGGATCGACGAGAGAGGTCGCTAACGGTGCACGCTACCAGCATTTCTTGTCAAGAGTCGCCAGTGTCCAATTTTTCTTTCTTTTTCGACCAAAGGTAAATTAAACTTCGAGCCGTTTCTGTTTCTCTTCGAGAGACACTCATGTCCATTGAGAGACCCTGCCTGTCGTGTCCCTGACCCATCTTCTGTCGATCACATCTAGGCACGTCACTCTTCTTTCATGAGCCAAAAAAGCACCATTATTGGCATCCGTTGCTCTAATTTCCTCCCCCCCCGTAGCCTTTTTTGATAAACCCGCAATTGCCTCAAAAGATTCCCAAACCCCACGTACGCATGCCGTCACAACAGCTACACCCCAACTTGACTTCGTTTCTCCTCGTATGCCCTGCGGCCTTCTTCCTTCAACCGGGAGTCATCCGGACGAGTGAGATTAACCTGCGGCATGAGAACGAAGGCCAGAATAAATGCAACGCTTGCTAAGCTTGCGCCAGTGAGAAAGATTATACGGAAACCTTGTCTGTATGCCGGGATGAGAACTGATCGAATTGTCTCAGCCTCACTTGTGGAGACTGTGTCTAGAAAAGTCTGGGGGTTTCCTAGCAATGTTTTTGAGTCGTGATCATTAAGGTCTAAGGAGGACAATGAGCTTGCTAAGACGTTGTTCCTGGATGACGAGTGAGCAATTGTCGCTGCAATGAATGAGCAAACTTACAGCACTGTACCGCATACTGCAAGACCTAGGGTTGCACCAAGATTCCTAACAAAACTACACATCAAATAATATTAGATCATGGCGTTTCAATCCTACGCCAGATGCCGGTCACTTACTTGCGAAATGATGTGACAACTGCCATATCGCGCCGCTCAACACCAGCTTGCGTAGCAATGAGCGCACTATGCTCTCGTCAGCTCCCACGCTCATCAAGACGTCATGATCACTACTCACGGCTGTAAAGTATTACCCACTCCCACTCCAATGAGCACAGAATAACCAATTTGTTTCCCAATCCCCGTGTTCTCGTCAAGAGTTGACATCAAGCCCAGACCAACTGCCCAGCACAGCCAGCCGAAGAGAATACACTCGCGATACCTACCAATCCAGTGTACTACCAGACCGGAGAGGGTGCTACTTGCTGTCTGTAGAAGTGTGATTGGGAGCAGCATTGCTCCGGCTTTGGTAGCAGAGTAGCCGTAGACGAGTTGGTAGAAGGAGGGGATGTAGTAGACTTGCATAACAAAGTTCCAGCCATTGATGGCCATGGTCAAGCATGCACCGTTGACGATCCTGGACTTGAAGATATGCACTGTGTTTCATGTCAAAATCGTTGCTTTTTGAATCATTGTTGGTTGTCTTACAAGGTATCAATGGATACTTAGGGCCCTTCCATTGCCACATCATAAAAGCAATAGATACTGCCGTGCCCACCACCAAAGTCGTAATTACCTGAGCAGAACTCCAGGCATAATCCTGACCTCCCCAGGTCAGTCCCAGAATAACGATAGTCATTCCAGCAAAGGCAAGAAATATGCCTAGAAAATCAACAGCCTTGAGCTTCCTACAATCTCGTCAGTTGACGTCTTCAGACCTTGGTATACCTGACTCACAGCTTCCAATCTCCTGGTACACTCTTCAATGGCATGAAAAACAATACACACAGTGTTGTTATCAAAGTTAGAGGTAGCTGCATTCTGAAGATCCATCGCCATGAATCCTCAGAACTTGAAGAGAGTGCACCGCCCACCACGGGTCCAACACCATTGGCGATCGCCACCACGGCGCCCTTGGAAAAGATTAGTTGATCAACATTCATTGCCGTACATTCAAGACTTACCAAAATGCCTTGGTATTTCCCTCTCTCGCGCAGTGGTACCACGTCGCTCACTATCAGTTGCGCAACAGTCATCAAACCACCACCCCCAATACCAGTGATAGCGCGAAAGACGGTAAGTTGCAGCACAGTCTCAGCTAGAGATGAGGCGAGAGATCCAATGAAGAATATGGCAAGTCCCACCAGGAGAATGACTTTGCGAGACCAAATATCTGATAGGCGTCCATACATGAGCTGTCCTACCGTCGAGGTTCTGTTGATGTTAGTTAGAGTCGCACGCAATTACGAAGATGCTTACATGAAGTATCCGCTGGATATCCACGAGACCTGTGATGTTGAGCCCAAGGCGTTTCCTATGATGTATAAACTCGTTGCTAGCATGGTTTGATCCATCAGCGCCAAAAGATCTACGCTTGCACATGCTAGAAATATCTATTCGGAGTCAGTAACATTTCAGAAAGGAGCAGTTGACTCATAAAGACTTACTGTGATGATGGCGCGTTTTGGTACGTAGTTTGTTTGCTCGCTGAACTCATGGACGTTCTCACTGTTGGATTTACCATCAACGGCAATGGTTTTTGTTGATTCTGGGTCACGGCTCGTGGCCATAGTAGCTGTTGGATCTCGACTCTCCATCATAGAGTGTGTTATTATATAGGCGAGACTGACGGTGTAGACCTTGAAATTGCCAGTAACTGTTATGAAGCAACGTATAATGATGTTTTCCTCATGAGAGACAGAGCAACAGAAGGCAAAAGAATGCCAAAGACCGTTGATGTTTCAAGCCTCCAATTCTAGATTATTCAGGGGCTGCAAAGACGGTGAGAACCCGTGTGGGATTGATCGCCTCGGTACGTCAGTTAAATTACCGGACAACTACCGTCCCGTGAACCTTGATTTCACTACTCTGGATCGGCATTTGGACGTATTTTGTGTAAAAACCTTAGTTAAAACCCACCCTCTTGAAAGGGCAACAAGGGTGTTGCTCCGGGTGATCGACCGCCGATGTAGCAGTACCAGGATGTGAGCAGATTAAGTTGGACGGAAAATAACCGCAATGCGCAATTTACTAATCTGAAGACTTCCAATACGAGGTAGTTGAGCAAATTTGCGAAATTTGGCTACCATGATGCTTTTCAATGACTGCGTGGCTTTGCACGATTTTGAGCACGATTTATCGCAGTAACAGGTCCCCAGCAAGGATGTGTTTACATTCTATGGACTCGCGTCAGTATTGTTGCTCTGATCCAACATTTCTCGAGCAGAATTGATATCTAATCCATCAAGGTCGCCCGAGGCACTAATAAATGAAACCTGGTCTGTGGAGCAATGATCAACATCTCCACTCGCCCTTGGACTGCAAACTATCAGGGTCCTTAGCCTCTCAGGCTGGAGTGAAGAATCTGTAGGAAATGGCAGGAAATAATTCAAATAATACAATATAATGCTGGGGGGCCCTTATAGCTAAATCATGGCGTTTTTCTCATGCAGCCATTGGCACCACCTTGATGGTTAACCTTTGCACAAACGCCACCCTGAGGGTTGAGGACATCATTGACATGAACAAGTTTATGCTTATTGACCTGGTCTGGTAACACGGCAGTCGTCTATGAGATGAGACGTAGAAGGTTGATCAACAAGGGGACGGCGCTAAATAACGCGTGCTTTCACTCGGACCTCATGTCATTCCCCCAATCTCGTTTCTTAATTCCGTAACACCCACTCATCCTGCCTTTTCGCAATGGATATATATGCACTGAGAGAAATCACCTTGTGGGCCTAGATGTCCCAATTGGCTCACAGTCCTGTTCAAGACGAACCAATGCATCATGCGCTGTCAGTCAGATATCCCACGCCCATATGCAGAAGAGAAAATCCCTGTTGCAGCCTAAAGACCATTCTACACAGACTGGTAGGCGCACGATATCGCTTGGACTCGTCTATATAGCTAGTATGTCTCTCCTCAAAACATCTGTCAGTTCTGTGCTATCACCATCTCGGCTCCCACTTCAAGCCACAACTTTGTTCCAGGATGGCTAGTCCCAACCCCCTCAACGTGTACAAGGGCAAAGACTCCATTCAGAGGTACTTTGACCCAGAGTCTTCGCCCGCTCTTCCCCTCGTTGAACTGCCCGATTCGCTTAATCCGTATCACCAAGATGGAGTGCGTATCTATGCCAAGATGATGACTATGCACCCTGCAAACAACGTCAAAGCCATGCCTGGTAAGAAGCCCTGCGAGGTTGTCTGTGTTGTTAGTTGACCTGGGTAACAGCCTTGAATCTTCTTCAAAATTGTGTAGTGCCTGGAAAGACCAAGGCAGTGGTTGAATACAGCTCTGGGTCGACTGTTCTTTCAATGTCCTTGATTTCTCGAGCCATTCATGGCATCGACGACGTCCGAGCATTTTTAAGCAACAAAACAAGCTCATCTAAACTCCGACTTATGCAATTCTTTGGAATAGATATGTAAGCAAATACCCTCAGGGAAGCTTAGAAAGTCCTACTAATCCGCGACTGACTAGTACCCTGTTTGGAGGCCCATCCCAACCCGAACCACTCGACGAAAGAGGGGGTATCAGAGCAGCTCAGAGACTAGCCCAGCAGTCAAATGAAACTGTAATAAACCCAAACCAGTATGAAAACGACCTCGTGAGTATAAGTTATCAGATATGAAATCCAGACCTAATCTTGAGACAGAATTGGAACGCTCATGTTAAATGGACGGGGCCGCAAATATTGCAGCAGTTACCAGAGATTAACATCATCTGTGCCGGCATGGGGACCTCGGGTGAGTCAATGTATTCTTCTCTACCTATTCCCAACTAACGATAGAAAGGAACAATGACAGGATTAGGCACATATTTCAAAGAGGCAAAACCTTCAGTACATCGCCTGGGGCAAGTTACTATCGCTCGACCTCATCATTGCATCACTACTAACAAACTTCCAGCGTATGCACTGCACCTGGCGACCGAGTCCCAGGCCCGCGTTCCTTCGCCCTTCTAGCCCCTGTGCGATTTCCATGGAAACGAGCGGTAGATCATATAGAAGAAGTTGACTCACATAACTCTTTCTCCCTGTCGTTAGATCTCTGCCGAAACGGTATCGTCTGCGGACCCTCTTCAGGCTTTAACCTCACGGGTCTATACCAACTCATCGAAAAGCGTAAAACCGAGGGCACTCTTTCAGAATTGGCGGGGTCTGATGGAACTATCAACTGCGTGTTTCTGTGCTGTGACTTGCCGTATCAGTATATCGATGAGTACTTTGATAAGCTTGGGGAGACTTACTTTCCTCCCATCACGAACCAGGTGAGCAATATAGTTGACTGATTCCTCAGGGTGACTGACATTTGTTTAGGATCTTTTGAAAGTCGACTTGTATCGATATGACGAGAAGTGGGAACGATCGGCTTCAGAAGCTCTCAATGCTTTCTTTGATGTCGACCGAGGTGCACTTCTTGATATGGTCCTCGCTGACCCCAAGAGTGGATTTACAACCGCCATTAATTTAAAAAGCATCCTACGCTCAAGACCAGACACCGCAATCATTGATCTACGACAGCCACAAGACTTCAAGAACTTTCACCTTCCCAGCGCTATCAACATGCCGTTTGTTCACAACAACACACCAAGTCCATTCTCGGACGCCAAGCTCCTGGAATCCCTTTGGAAAGCACTCGAAGACACGTTCAAAAGCCCGAAGCCAGAGATGCAATCCCTTCTGCAAGGTAAGAAGGTTCTTCTCACTTGCTACGACGGCGATAGCGCACGAGTTGCTACCAGTGTTCTGCGTGCCAAGGGATACGAGGCAGATAGCATCAAAGGGGGTTTCGAGGCTCTGAACAAGATGCGCCAGAGTTCAAATCAAGCTGATGCAAATGATACCACGGAGTCATCGTCTTGGGTGGAATTAGCTAAGGAAGGGTTGAGTGTTGGCTCGTTACATTCTGCTTCGGTTTCACTATAGACTTCAGGCGTGACAATTTTACAATTCCTATAAGAAAATCCTTCATGAGTACGAAAAGTCCATGAATCATCATGAGTGAGAAGACGGAGCGTAATTTTCCACGGAACGGAGCATGGTGACCAATTCCGGAATGGGAAGACTGCGTAGCACTGTAAAAAAGCCCGAGTACCATTCTATAGACAGCGCGAACCAAATTAATCTCTATGGCTGTTTGAAAAGTTACAAGAAGTCGTGGGTCTATGGCAAGTATCGTCTAGCTCACACCCCAAGCCCCAAGCACGTTTCTTTTACTCTCACCTCTTGTCTTCTGACTCCCACTTTCTAGCTGTCTAACTCGATTCACAACTAGGCCTACTGATATTGGCCCTATGATTGTGCAAAGCGTGATAGCCCATGTGATGATGAGAAAGAGCTCCGAAGGCTGACCATCCGCTGGTCGACCAAAGATCCCCTTGCTTTCAGCCAGTGCAGAAATCAGATAACCAATTTCTCCACGAGCTACCATTCCCACACCGACTATGCATGCTGGGTAAAGTGATATGGGTTTCTCCGGTTTCGGCGTCGAGTTACTTACTTGGGGAGAGGTTTGGGTGGTGCTGATGCCCCCAGTTGGCTCTAGAGGGATATCATTGCACTGTTGTACTCTTTCGGCTGTACTATCTTCCTGGCGCGAAGGCGTGGAAGTGATGTCTGCACACTGAGTACCAGGGACTAGGCTTTTAGAAGATCTTCCAAGTTTAGGAGAGAACCTCTGAACAAGCTGTGCAAAAGCCCGGTAAGGATTAGTGAAAGAAACTAGCCATAAGCCACAGGCAAGTTTCGCGATAATCATTAGGATCGTATAGATCACTCCACGCCAGACGATGGGACCTGTGAATAGCTTCGCAATAGGAACCGAGAATCCGATGGATGCCTGTAATCAGTTAGCTATTAATCACAACCTGAGATTAGATGCACTTACAAAGAAGAAAGGCTTAAGGATGCGTTGTAGGGCAGGCTCGTAGTAACGATGAAATATTTCGGCACCAGAGCCGCCTTTCATGGCTGTGGGCGATAGTCTCTGGTGGACTGGAGCAGCGGATGATTCTTCTATAGTCTCGCTTTCGGCTGTTCTTGATTCCTCAGTTCCATGCGAGTCGGTGGCGTTGGCATCTTGGGCTTCAATGTGTGGAACGTCAGAATCCCACCAACTGATAGTTGCACCGGCAATGTAAGCCGCCAATAGACTCGAAGTACCTGCAAAGGTTGCTCCAACAACTATACCAAGAAGGTAAGGTGTGTGAATAGCAAAAGCAGTCTGTCTGAGACTTAACACTTTTGAAACATTTGAGGTTGGGTTTGCTTCCCTAAAGGAATTCAGCCTAATGGTGACAGGCACAACTATAAACCTGCACAGGATAGGAATCATGACTGCAAACCCCAATGACACCACGACAGGTCTCACAACAGTGATAGCATCGAGTGAATCACCGCCGAGATTCGAGATAACCTGTACCATGATAAGACCAACGACATCATCCATCATAGCAGCGCTCGTTAAGACGACACCGAGACGCGTCGCGGAAAGCCCACTTGTGCCGAGGATGGTGAACGTGGTGCCGAGACTGGTAGAACAGAGAGCAGCACCTGCGGAAAAAGCCTGCAATGGAGTTGCGTTGAGCAATGACATGACGGCAAAGGAGAAGCCAATTGGAATGAGAATTCCAGTGGTTGCAACGATAGAAGATAAAACCAGGTTGGCCTTGAGGGATTTGAACGACGTTGATAGTCCACCTGTAACACTTGTTAGATATGTGATATCGCGACAAGACAGAATATGGGCACTACCTTCAAATACGAGCAGGATGAGACCAAGATAGCCCAACTGCACAACAGCATCTTCAACCTCGCGCGAAAGCCATTTTGCGCCTGGTGTGCCCCAGGCGATCCCAAGGGCGACTTGGCCAATCAGACCGCAGTAGGCGAGTTTGTCTAGACCATGATTGACAATATTCAAGAGCAGCAGAAAGCCAGATAATATGGCGATTATTGTTATGGAGGGTTCGTGATAGGGCAGGAATGCTTCCATTATTGGTTTGGCATGACGAATGTCGTAGGTAGTTTCTTCTATGTTGATCTTTTGAGAACCTTGGAGATCAACGGATATTTGATGTTCCCATTCCGGTTTGGTGGTGAAGCAGACTCAAATGCTGAATCTCGTCTGTCTAAAAAGAGTTATCATTGATTCAAACCCAGATGAATGCGACGCTCTTCTTCTGGACTTCTTGGCATCTTTGTTTCTAGGTCCATCTAGTTATCGCTTCATTGATCTCCCGCTCATGGCCTGGATGTATCACCTGGCAAAAGCCTGCATGAACCGTCTGTTGGTCCATGACACTGCGAGTGATACCCCATACCCAATTGAACAAGGGTCCGAGCAGGGACACCATGGCTGGGGATCTTTTTTACTTTCCCCCTTGTTGATCACTAGGTTACCCTGTCCATGTTCTAGAAATAATAATTCGTGGGTTTATCACAGTCTCGACTTTAGTGCATCCTGGATCCTGCATCTGGAAATGAGACATGGTCTCGATTGATATAAACAGGCTAATTAAATTCTATTCCCAAAAGTCCCGTACGCTTAAAAACTCCAATCACGTATGCGCCCTATCTTTCGTACTAGCATCGAGAGTGACAAGCTCAACGTCACTTCTCGTACTCTTCTTATCACTCCATCCTGCACCAAGCTCAGGCGAGCTGGACCCTGCCCATGTCCTAGGGCCAACGTCACCTTCCAGCGATGGTGTCTCGTCTAGTTCTTCAAAGCCGCTCTGTCCGACCCGACGGGGAGGTGCAGCAGAGTTGCCAGTCGGTCGTCCGGATTCAGGGTAGTCGTATTTGGAGCCCTTTCGGCGGAGGTATGGTCGGAGAGCGGGAAGACAGGCGATGATGAGGCCTATGTAGACGTCCAGTGCACTCCAAAGTTCTGGTATCTAGTCAGAAGATGTTTTTCAGGGGGCAGATAACGGTACATACCAATTGTTGTAATGGAGCGGAAGTCACCGACGTTGCCAAGTTGAATGGTCAGGAATCGCGTGAGAGACATTGCGATGTCGATCAGTCCCAGGAGGAAGATACAGTAGACACTGATCTTGACACGCGTGCGCATGTTGAGCTTGTGAAGAACGAGGAATGGTAGAGCAAAAACTAAGGTGGAAGTAAGTATAGATGCCACGTGAGGTCAAGATGCAATGGAACTTTCGGAACAGACTTCCAATGAAGTGCAATGTCCAAGCAACCTGGAAAGTTCTCTCCAACACATCACCATCACAGGTGTCCTCAGGTGGAGCAACCGTCCTAAACGATTGTTAGAAACGGATCGTACGAGGTGAACATATGGGAACAAACCAGTTTCTGCGAATTGGATAGCAAGAGAACATCTACAGACATATCGATATTATGTATGCAACGATGCAATAAACAACGACTGACCAAACTACAAATCTTCTCTTTTTCATGAAAGGCGGAAACAGTTGGAGGTAGACGACTAGAAGAGATGCTTTGCATAGGTAGAATGTTGTGAAGAAGGGAATGACACCAGCCCACATATACTACAATATCGCATTAGCTTGAGGCCTTGGGCTGTCTTGATAGTGAGGCTCACTTTAAGAACTCTTTCCAGCTTCTCGGGAGGTACATCCCAATTGACTAGAGTGTAGTTAAGGGAGGGATCCAACACATCTTCCTTCAAGAAGACAATGTCGAAAGATGCTGTCGTAAATGCTGAGCACCATGCTGCTATCCGCAACCAATCTGCAGCGACGAGACTCTGTTTCTGTATCACAAGACGAAGATAGATACGAGCTATAATGATCAGGGCCGCCAACGCAATGAGCGAGTAGATCACGCCCTTGGACCGACCGTTAGAATGTGGAGGATAAATATCAGGGCGGGGCCAAGTCAACTTACCAGTACGGCAGCACCCGAAGGTGCAGAAGCCATTGCAATATTCTAATAAGAATTAAAGCATCAGACGCAATTGAAATGAGTCTCGTTTGGTTCAAGACAAGACAAAACAAGACAAGGAAATGCAGGACAAGGCAAGGGGAGCGCAGAAAGATCGTCGTCAAAATGCAGACGCAACAGCTGGGGACAGGGCCCTTGATAAAAACCCAAAATCTTTCCGGTACGACAAGGCTTGTCCCGTTTGAACTTTGTACTTGCGGAATTAAGATAACGGGACAGAGAACGGACCTCTCCAGCACCTCCTGTTGGCTGGATTCCAGCCCAGGCTGTGCAACATGCATGAGCCTGACGGACTTGTCTGTTGGTGTTGGTGCACTCTGTGTCCGCAAGCTTATTGCTGACGCTAGGCCACTAAAGATATTCTGGCTTCTAGTGCTAACTAATTAGCTGTTTCTTTTTAGGGTTTACGCTACGGACATGACGCCTGGATGGAGGAGCTCGTTCCGCCATAGGGAACAAGCATTTTGTACTGTAGTTACGGAGTACGAAGTACGGATATTCAGCCTGCCTCCTCCAAAGTCGCACCATCAGCCTAGTCTAGACCCTAAAATCCTGCAATGTTATTTCACGTAGCTGCGAGAATGCCAGGGGATGTACACAAGGCGCTGGTGGGAGCCACAGGGCAGAAAGCCGCCATTCCAGTGGAGAGTAAGGCTGAGACTGGTGATACGATCCTCAGCGGGAAAATCAGCATCGCGAATCGTCTATGCTTTTGCTTTTGGTCGCCAGAACTGAGTATCAGTCAGTCAGTACTGTACATACGTACGGCCGCACGGGGCTGAACGCGCTGCATGCATGCATCGTGGGATGGTATCATGCAGTGGCATCTGTGCCGAACATTAAAGCGAAGAAAATTGCGAGAGAAGAGATCTATTTAGGAGGGGAGAAGTCTATTGATTTACATCCTCACCACTCTTCATTCACCTGGTTATAATCAGGTCATAAATCTGCTTTGGCCACCAACAACAATCGATATCACCTCAATTCCGAACCTTCTCATGTCGTTCCGACAATGGGTTGCATCTCAGATGAGGTTAGCCAAGAGAAACACCGATCCCCCTTACATTGCCAGCTGAAACCCCTTGAACAGATACCAAAATACCTGTTCCTTAACCACTTTGGCCATGCTGGGCAATATTGCTGTTGGCTGTCATGCGGCTGGATGTTGTGGAACTACTTTTCGTATGGCGCGCTGCTACATTGACCAGATTGAGTTAAGGCTCAGCAGCGGATTTGCGGGATCGATCTGTGGGGACAGGGGACAGGCATGTACCGAGAGACCCCTGTTTATGTCAGGTAACAGGCATTAGGCAACTGAACTGAGGCTAGGGCACCAACCGTTCGTCCGTTTCTACGATGGTGACACGGGTCGCCCGATAGGGTTACGATTGCAATCAGTCAATGAGACTAGGGGAAGAGAGTGCAGATCCGGGGCCTACAAGTTTGATGTCTCTGTAGCGAGGTCTGCTTCCAACCCCTTAAGGATGATTGATAGACGAAGGCTGATTAAACTACTCTGTAAAAAGAAGCTTTGTCATGGCGGAACTACCGTCTGACTGGGTCACTGACTCGCAATTGTGTTGGTTGTTGATTCACATTTCACATCCCTGAGGCATCACAGGTGTCACTGTCACAGTTATCACACCAACAATTATGGAGCAACCCCGAGTTTATCAGCTCACTTCCCTTGCATACATATTTACATCACTAGCAGTCTAGCACTGCCTAGCTTATTAAGTTTCCAATTTGCAACAAACTCGTACAGTACCCACAACCCGCCATAAACTCAAACGTTAACTGACTCGCCCGCTTCAGTGGTTGTGCGTGCAAGCTCCCCTCTTTCGGAGCTTAGCAGCATTTGCCTTCTCCTCAATTGACAGGTCCTTCGCGCCAAAGCCGCCGATGGTGCGGCGGGCCAGCTTAGCGCTGTGCGCGTCGTCGTTGGGGTACTTGGCCTTGACGCCAAACTTCTGCCCGTCGGCCACATAAACCACCTCGCCGCCCACCATGGTGAGGAGCACCTTTTGACGTCCAAGCTCCTCCTTAGGGACCTTGAAGAAGTTGTTCTCGAGGATGATGACGTCGGCGAGCTTGCCCACCTCGAGGGACCCGATCTGCTTGTCGGCGCGGAGGAAGCGCGCGCCGTTGATGGTGATGGAGCGTAGTGCCGACTGGCGCGAGATGCCGCTGCCAGGGAACACACCATCGAACGGTGGGCCCTGGAAGGCGGGGGAGTTGGGGTTCTTGGGGTCGCCTGAACGAGTAACGGCGACCTTGAGAGCGAGGAACTCATCAAGAGGATCAATCTGCGACTGTTAGATTCTGCGGATGAGGTTATCGAGATGAGGATACTTACAGGCCAGTCACTGCCGTAGACAAGAGGACGACCCGCTGCTTCAATCTTAGCCCAGGCCTGGAGATTGTCCATACGGTAGTCTGCAAGCGCTTTGAACGTGTTGGGGATGTAGAAAGAGCTGAGCTGCGACCACTGGTAGCTGACGATGGGATCAACGCCAAGCTTGGCAAATCGCGGCCAATCCTTCTCATGCGAAAGCTCGTCGTGAGCCAGGCCAAGACGGAGGTCCTTGCGGGGGTACTTCTTGCGGAACGACTCAGCAGCGTCGAGACCAACGCGCACAGCGAGATCTCCGTCAACGTGCAGCTGAGCGTCGAAGCCGCTGAGGAAAAGCAGCTCGAGAGTCTTTGTGAGAATGGCAGAGTTCCAGTAAGGCTTGTTGAGGGAGTTCTTGTCGGGGGCCCAGGTGCCGTTCATGTCGGAGCTGTTGACGGGCGCCCAGTAGGGATCGATCAGAGCAGCTGTGTTTGCAGGATATGTAATGACGCCGTCGATGAAGGCCTTGATAGCCTGCCACTTGATTGTAGGCTTAGCAGTAATAGCCGTCTTGTCGTGCCAAGGAGTCAGCTTCTTAACGACGCTCTTCACAAGCGCAGGCACAGCGTCGAGCGACTTGGGCGCCTCAATGCGATAATCGAAGTAAGCGCGCGCGGAGAGGCCGTCCTCCTTCTTGAGGGCAGCGAAGATCTTGTGGTGGTCATCACCGGCAGCGGCTTCCTGGAATGTAGTGATACCAGCTTCACGGAGGAGCTTGAGCGCAGCACGGCCGGCCTGGAGGTTCTCCTCGTCAGTGGGCGGGGGAGGACCAGCAAGAAGTGCAGAGGCACCGTCTGCGAGAGCGCCCGAAGGCTCCTTGCTACCGGGGAGGCGAACGATCTTGCCATCGGCGGGGTCCGGGGTGTCTGCGTCGATCTTGGAGAGTTCGAGGGCTCGCGAATTGGCGAGGATGGTGTGGTAGTCGCTTGAACGGACGATAATAGGACGCTTGGTCTTGAGCTTGTCGAGTTGAAGCTTTCCAACGTTGCCGCTCTTGTCAACCAGACCTGCGTAGTCCATGTTGACAACCTCGAGCCAATCATCATCTGTCTTGTCGGTCTCATTGTCGAGGCATCCCTGGATGTGCTTGAGAACATCCTCGATAGGCAAAGTCTGGTAGCTGAGATCGCACTTGAGGAGGAAAGCACCGCCAGAGAGAATATGCATATGCGAGTCGACGAGACCAGGCATGGCCATACGACCCTTCAGGTCAATGATCTTTGTCTTCTTCCCGATGTACTGATCCGCGCTCTTCTTGTTACCGACGTATTCGATCTTTCCGTCGCGCACGGCCATGGCGGTTACCATACCATTGGACGGACACATGGTGTAGATGTTGCCATTGACGAATACCACATCAGCCGCTTTGGCGACAGGCTTGGCAGCGCCAGCAACGGCGATGAGCGCGCTGACGCAGATAGTGAGAAGACCACGAGCCATGATGAGAGTTGAAGATGATGGTGATGGCGATGACTCCCCAACCAAGAGAAGGGGAGCTACAGAGCTGTATTATATGATAATTACACAATGGTCCCTGCACTAGATACAATACAAACAAGGGCTGGCTTATGCTATACTAATAGGAAGTTCGGTACGGAAGTCCAGACTACCAATATGCTGATGCAGGGCCGGACTCGGGCAAACGACCAGGCATGGGAAGAGTCGAGAAGCATGGGGCATCTTAAGCGATCTGGCGGCATTATCGCCTGTAACCGGTTAGAGGGGCCCTGTAATTTACCATATATGGATTAGCGGCAAATCGCCGTAGGACCCCGAGATATTAAAGCAACACCGTAAAAGGGCACAGTCTGGCAATTATTCCAGGATGTCCTTTTAAGATACAGTTGATAAGGGTCATTTCTGGTTCCGATTGGATCAATCGTAATTGAAGGCAAGCCCCAACTCACGATTTATCAAATCTTAGCCTCACCGACCACAGGCCTCGTTCATGTTGCTTATCAGAGGCTATACCGCGGACCATCTTCAACCCGGTCTTAAGTCCAGATTGCTTGAACGGACTCCGATCAGTCTGGGTTTATACGAGTTGTAAAAGACCGTAAATGTGGGAGCCGAGGCTGGTACGCGATGGGGACGTCAAGAGCGAAAGAAATGTGACTTATCATTCTTGAAGTTATGACGACTTATTATCGAGCAGATATTCATAGATTCATGATAGCTCTGTTCAATGTTTTGAGGGGGCATATCATAGTTCAACATGTACTGTTCTGAGCAGAAAGGAGCCCATTTCAATATAAGAGGGCATTATCAAATATTATCTCTTGACCCTGGAGTTGATTCAAATTACCTGTATCAGCCAAGGACGCCCTCTATCTCTCCAAATGAATACTGCGAGACAGTCAGCAACATATTTTCAGGCCAGTGCAGAAGTACACCAGGTGAGTCTCTCCGGGCTGTGGATATGACCAACAATTTCAGCTTAAATCATGAACAAATTCCAACTGTATGTTCAGTACTGCGAGAATTGCCACCTCTTGCAGTCCAAATGTAGTCCAGTATATGACAACTACAATCGTTGGCGTCGAGTCTAGGTTAGCTGCGGTATTGTCAGAATCAGGATTGGCGTCAGTCAAGATATCTTGAGCATGGAAGCTGGAAGTATTTCACGATAAGAATCGGGAATCCATATAATTAACAATGCTTTGTCTGACCAACAATGACGAACAAGGTCATTTTTTAGAAGAAAAGGAAAGTGAAATGGTCTGAGTTGATCTCATTCGTAATTATTGGCTTGTACGGTTACAGCTTACGAAGGAGCATATCGTCTTTTCGACATATCCATGCAACTCCACCACAGCCCACAAGGTGTGGTATAGCATTATTCTACTGTTATCCGTCAAAATGTCCGACACTGTAGGTCGTACAACTGTCCGTGCTGGCTCACCCGAGCTCACGGCTCAGGTTAAGGTAGGGAACGCACCGAGACAAAGGGATATGAAACAATTCAAGTCCAGATCAGTACATCTTGCCCTGCAGCCTTATTTGATTAGGACTAGGGCCATATTTGCATCATATAAAATATCTTGGGTCTATTATCCTAACGCCTCCTAGATGTAGCAAAAGATATGCGTGGCTACCAATATATCCGAAAGAATGGGCCCGTATAATTAAAACACTTACATACTGACCTTGTATAGCGCTACAAGGTCAAGATCATGTACCCAGTAACTCTAACTTCATGCCTAGAAGTCTAAATCCAAGTCACAGTCCTCGAGTACAATAGTCTATCCCATCAATGTTTCGTATCCATTGTCCATCATCACATCCATCCAGTAGGCTTCGTGCTTCTCTTCATCCATCTTTGTCCACGTCTTCTTAACCAGAGCCAACATTCGACGGATTGGCTTGGCTGCCAGAATATTTTCAAAAGCAGAGAGACGAGAGATGATGGCTTTTCTTGAGTGTAGAATATCAAGGACAGTCAAGGGCGTTCTGAACCTAGGGCTTGTTGCTATGCTTACCACATGAGGTTGCTGCAACTCCGGAATTGTGGTATAAGAACGGCCAAGGGAAAGCTCACTGCATATACTCACAAATAGCAACGGTTGAATAGATCTGCTTCGTGATGACAAAGGTATGTCCTTTACCAAGTCTAGCACATGAAGTGCTAGACAAGTCAACCACGCATCCGCTAAAGCTCGCTCATCGGAGTAGGAAGAAGCAGAGTCGGGCGAACCCCCCATAAATGACTGGTTGCTCGGATGCGCCGGTTGTATGAAAGGTGCAAGAAGATCCGGAAAGTTCCGGTATAACTGAAGCAACCCCGTACATCGATAAGCTTCAGCCACATTAACTAGATGGATTGCGGGAGTGAGCTCGTCCCCGGCATCGACAATGTCGCTTTCCTGTGGTAGCCGTAATGCACGAAGCTTTGAGTGAAGCTGCTCAGAAGTCACGATTGCATCCTGCGCATGCTGTATATCTTCCTTTGAAGCAAACCGACGGGAGCGGATCCTCTTTCGCTCTTTTCGCACAAGACTTCCCACTTTGGCAACAAGCTCTTGAACCTCGATGCCAATACCTGTCTGTGGATGAGGCATACGAGGTTCTTGCAGGTCGAGACAATCTGGCGGGACTGGCTGGGGCTGGGCACTCGTGCTTGGATCCACGTCTGTGACAAAAGAGAGCAGCATCTTCCAGTATACCAAAGAGTTGTAAAAGAAAAATTCCTTTTTCTTATCTGCCAAAGCGAGGGCATCACCACGTGCCTCAGCGGCAAAGACCTTCTTGGCCAGGACGTCAAATTGAAGCTGACCGAGACTATTGGGATCATGCCATGAAAGACTCATTCCCAACATGACTAAAGCCAGTAAAGAAGAAGTTTCCAACTCGGCAACTTTGGCTTCTCTGGACAGACAAATCATGGCTTGGTCTCGAAGTCGGTGGCCGATCGGTGAGAAATTGGGTGATACTTCAGAGAGGCATGCGGCGGCCATGCTCTGGGTGATATAATAAAGAGATTGTGATCCGGACCACATGTTTGATATGGTAGTTCGATACGGGTTCATAGGGCTGTCGTAACAGGACATCAATCCGCATACCTCTTTGAAATAATACTCGACAAGAACTGAAGAATGGTCCTGGAGGGCAGCTGCTAACGGCATATCGTAAGGTTGCTCAGCAACTTGAGAAACTTGAGCAACTTGATTCTGAGGTTCTAATCGATTCATAGCTTGTGCATATGGCTGGACCTGTACCAAAGCGCCAGATTGCCAAAGTCTGTCCTCGCTGGAGCCTTGGGATAGAGTATCTGCTGTTTGGTCTGGATATAGCTGGAGGAGGTCATCCGAGAACTGCATCAGAGGCACGGATGAGTCAATAGGTTCTTGACCCTGAACCTCAACGCATGCAGGGTCCATGGAACCGGTGAATTGATCTAAAAGCTCTGTGTCGTAAAAGTTGTTGACAAACTGTTCATTCGGCTGCTGCGGCTGATACGGAGCATATGCCGAGCTTTGCTGGGGGTCAGCAGAGACATCGGTCCTGGGCGTATCAGGGACATCCTTGGGAGACTTTGATCCGGCCTTCCAGCGCAAAGGCTTCTGATAACCGGGGCATGGTATGCCCAGTCTTAGACAGCGACCACAGGCAGGCTTCAATTCATCACATTTGAGCTATATCTCAGGGTTAGACATCTCCCGTGGCGAGGAGGAAAGGGCGCCATACTCTTTTGGACTTGCAAACGGCACATCCCATGCGCGATCTAGTGATGTTCTTACGCGCGGGTGTGTAGGTCGCGGATAGCATTGTGAAGTTATGACCCGTTTGGATGTATCGCGTTGAAGTGTGGAGTCTGGAGAAGGAAAGGTGGAGGTGGACCACGGAGGTGTCAAGAGTGGATTAGGAGCTTCCTATCTCAGATCACATGATGAGTCTAGCGCGAATCCATTCCTTCTGGGGTTTTCGATGATCGCCGAATTCGGTCTAGTTTAGATAACAAATGCCGACGATAAGATTCCCATGTCTTCAAAGTTTGGCAGGTCTGTGAAGGAGGCTTTTGTTAGTGATACTCGCATACTGATAGCTAGATCACTACACTACTTGGGTAAACTGGTCATCATAAGGACAAGGGGACCTGTCAACAAATGAAGTAAGCAACCCTCTATCTTATGGCATTTATCTCGGCCCTACTGAGGGGCAGCCTCTCTCTTCAGTTTCCATCACCTAATTTGTCTCGGATATACGATTTCACCAACTCGCATGATGTGAGCACTTTGCGGACCAAGGGAACTCCTTCAGCCGAATTTCCAGATATCATTCCAATGTAAACACCTAAAGTGGAATCAGCTTCTGTACATCTCAATTCTCAATCGGTACATCGCCAGTTCGCCACATCCTCTTCATCACACGCCCCAACTTTACCAAATATCAATTGATAAACGCGAACTGCATATCCATCACATGGATCCTTCATCCTCGGCATCCTTTTCTACCAATCGCTTGCGATGTCTTGGATAGGATGTATTGAATGCAAATGAGCCGCCCGCACCATATGCTCCGATCTACTACTCCACCAAGCCTTGCCCGACTTGGCGCCATTAGGAGAAGGAATTGCATACCGGAAAAGGAAGTTATACGCAGCCTGTGGCACAGGATCACGGCTACCACTTGGATGCTTCGAGGTATTGATAGCCGAATAGCCCGTCAACTTGTCTCTATTATCTCTGCCCACTCGTGTCATACATGTTTTCTCGTTATCAAGAAATTCCAACCTAATTTTAATCACCATGGCCGTAACGACACCAAGTTCTTCATTCAAGGTAGCTCTTGTGCAGATGAAGCCAAAGGTGGGCAACAGAAACATCCTGGGATTTACGATTTACGACACGCTCACACATCCATAGCCCCTTGATGCTGAGCATAACTTTACACACGCTGCCGAGCAGATTCGCCTTGCTGCCGCACAGGGCATTTCACTAGCTGTCTTGCCTGAATATCATCTTACAGGCTGGGTGCCAGAAGAGCCTTCTTTCGCACTTACACCCGAAGACGCGGCAAAGTTTCGCAAAAGATATCAAGACTTGGCAAAAGAGCTAAAGGTCAATATCTGTGCCGGCACATTTGTCTCTCAAGCTCCCAAGGAAGACGAGAACGCTGATTCGACTCCTACGCTACTCAACACGTCAGATTTCATCGACCATGATGGAAACCTCCTCGGCACTTACACCAAGCAGAACCTCTGGATACCCGAACGACATACGCTAACGTCTTATGTCGACCATGCTCGAAACACCTCCCAAGAAGGATATGCATCCCCCAATCCCCACCAAGTCATCGACACTCCCCTCGGCCGTGTTGGCATCCTCGTGTGCTGGGACCTTGCCTTCCCCGAAGCGTTTAGACAGCTCGTCCTCGCGGGTGCCAAGATCATCATCATCCCTTCGTACTGGACATCGCTAGACATGTGCAAGGACGGTCTTGCATACAACGCCAACTGCGAAAAGACGTTTATACAATCGGCGCTAGTTACGAGGGCCTTCGAGAATACCGCAGCAGTCATCTTCTGCAACGTTGGTGGGCCTACAGAGGAGGGCTTCTTTGGCTGTAGCCAAGTATCATTGCCTATTGTGGGCACCGTGCCTGGGAGCTTTACAGATGGTGAAGAGGCTATGCGTGTTTTGGATGTTGATATGAGGACTGTGGACATTGCGGAGGGTAATTACCAGATCAGGAAGGACCTGGCCCGAGAGGATTGGCACTATGGATATTTAAAAAACGCGGCGAGACTATAGGGGTAATACGTAATCGTTCACTTTGTAGGTTGGGTCATTTAGCATATACTCATAGGTCACCTAATATAAGAGACTCGCGCGCGAACATCAAAAGTGATATTGAATACAATTCGGCAACCCGTGACATCATCCCATCTCCTATAGCACTGTGATTGTCCAAGCCCCAACCACCAACCGCTGGGAGATCATGTCACCTGGACAGCTAGCGAAAGAGGCCAGTAGTGTCTTGTAGCGAATGGCAAAGTTCGCCTGCATAGAATATCCCGGTGGTGTCTAGACAATCTAGCTTTCCCTATGGAGAAACTTGCCTTAATAGGTAGTCCTAGGCTACGGTCAATTCGCGTGCTACACCACTTCCTCCCAATTTGTCCAATAATTGCAAATACCCAACATCAATTCCATTCGCTAAATGTCACAAGTACGGAATGCTCAACTAATACGACTTTCCAAACCATCCATCCACCCTCCTCAACCTTACTGTAGAATACATGGAACTATGATTCAGTATGCTTTGAGGTCGAACTTGAGGCCGTCCCTTTCTCATTTACCCGTGACTCCAAATGTGTCACGGGTAGTTCTTCCCCCAGAATGAACTCAAGCTTTGGCCCCTGATAAGTCTTCCTCTTCAAGAACCACAGTGCTGTTACAAAGACAAGGAAGATGCCCACAACTGCAGTAACATAGTCTGAACTAGGTTAGTATTACATAGCTGGTTGGGTGATGGACGACTTACTCATTGTGGACAAATTGATTGGAATTGCCGGAGGGAAGCAGAAAAACTAAAGCATCAATACGTCAGCGTTTGTTCGGATTATTCCATTTTCTCCTTCATTCGGGGGTAGATCAACTCACGACAGAAGTAACGAGGACAAAGATAACTGCGACGTAGTTTGTGATATATCCTGGAATGCGGCCAAGAGAAAACACAGGAGGTGAGTCAAGAACCAAGCCTCGACCACGGATGAGTAGGATGAGAACAGGCGCAGCGTATGAGAGGTTCAAAAAGAGCGTGCAGCTGGCAATGTAGGCGTTGAAAGCAACCTCAGGGCCTTTGATATGTTAACACAACTGGTAGGGACGTCCGGATATGGAAGACTTACCAAGGTAAAGTAGGCCAAACAAAAGATTGAAGACAGCTTGCACAACAATGGCCCGAACAGGAACATTGAGCTTGGGGTGGAGGTGTGAAAGACTAGAGGGTTAGCTACGTCAAGCATCTTATGCATAGGATATTCTTACTACTTAGAGAAGGGGGTTCCACCATCTCGTGCCATTGACCAGATAAGACGGCTGCCAGAGGTTACACAACCATTGGCTCCGTTGACGAAGCAAAATGCAACAGCAACAGTCAGCACGGTTGCAGCGGCTTTGCTGTTAGTTGCTTGATAAATCATCTCAGTGAGAGGGCTCTGCGTAGGTGACGCGAGGAGCAGATCAAGGTCAACGAAGCAGAACAGCATGACTATGATGAAAATGATTCCGCTGTAAATCCGTCAGATAAGACTCAACGTCTTGGGGCTTTGACTCACGTTACACCACCAACAAGAACGGCAGCGACCATGGCTTGAGGTGCGTCCTTAGATGGTCGAGGCATCTCTTCCGTCATGTGCGCCACAGCATCCCAGCTGATAATCATTAGTAATTATGTCGCAAAGGGCGATTCGAAACTCACCCGATAAAGCTGAGGGCTGACTGCAGCAGTCCCAGCATCCAAGCTGTGCCATCACTCCATCCAGTTGTGTTGGAGAAATTGGTGAAAACGAACTCGGCGTCAGTCTTGGGAGAGGTTGCCAGAAGTACAATGCTGATCACAACAACACTGATCAAAGACCAGTATACTAAGAATTCTGTCAGTTGACATCGAGGTAGAAAGATTCGGTCAACGTACGTGCGCCCTCGTTCCATCGGTTCAAGATGGGATAGGCAAAAATATTCAGGAATACACCGATGATGGATACTGCGACAAACATCAAGTAGGTGCTCCATTGTGTGATTTCATAGGTATATCCAGAACCTACAACCGCAGCGGCGGCAAGGAATCGGGCTATGAAAGGTTAGTATTAATTCTTTTTCACAAGAAAGATATCATACCTCCAAAGTAGGCGGCAGTTGTGTTAAGCGTCAACCAACCAGCGATATTTGTCCATCCAACAAGAAAGCTCTGTCTTAATCAGCCATTGGCCTATACAATTGACTAGGGGGAAATAAAACACTGGACGCCGTTTGGTGGTAGACCACCGACTTTTGGTGTAAGCATGTCCGGTGTTTTCCCCCCCAAGGGTCTCCCTCCTTACCATAAGGTTCTTCCATTTCTTCGCAGAAAGAAAAAAAGCGTAATGATATTGTCCTCCAGCGGTGGGATATATTGATGCGAGCTCTCCGACACTTGCGCTCAAGCAAATGTTGCAGATGATGCAGAAGATGAACCCATAGACGAAACTGACAGAGCCGCCAGATGGCATCACCAGGCCGAGCGATCCAGCGAGGGAAATCCAAGTGCTTATGCTTGTTAGCGCGACGCAGCCTAACATGTACAAAATGTCTTACTTGAGAATGGCAAATGCCATGCCTATCATGGTGAGCTTCGAGAAGCGTTTCTGGAGGTGGCCCTCCTGGGCCGGAGCGTGGCTAGCCATACTGCAGTGAGCAATGACAGCAACAATAGCAGTAATTAATTGAGGGAGTTGCTAAAGCGCTTTGGCAAGAGGAAGTAAGTTTCCAAAAAAACACCATCAACCCCAAATATATTTCTTCAGCCGTTCGTTCCCCTTATCTTGTAATTTGGAGTTGGGTGTCACCCTGGCCTTACTCGCGGCCACGCCGAGCATCGCCCAATCAACCGCGTCGTTCTCCGCCTCCGCGTTGCGGGGGAAATGGATACGGGCGGACTATTCCTTAGAAGGAGAACTTAGGCTTAGGAAAGATTAGCAGTATTGGGTAACGCTTGGACGGCCGGGTGTAGGGGGCTGATTGCCCGACAGATAAAGTTTGATAACAGCACCCTTGTGAGTGTATCGTATGACTCCTGAGGAGGAGGATAAGGGAGCTGAAGGTACGAGAACAGGATGTCCTTGAAATTATTGATAGGAGAGCCTGGGAAGATGAGAGACTGAGACATCTATACCTGTTGGCTGTGGTCAGCATGATTGTGGCGAAACTCTAATGCTCTAGGGTATGCGAGGCTTGAAAATGTAAGACGGAGACACCCTTGGTAACTGCCGACATCCATAGTTGAGGGGTATCACCAATCAATTGTTTTTGTGGTGGTTGTTCTAGAAGCAGAGGAGACGTCAAGCCATTCGGGAGGGGCATTAACTGACAGGTCCCGACGTCGATTTATGCTGCGGTTCCCTCGTAATGTACCAATGTTGGATAACACGTGTGTGTCTATGAGATGTTCTATTGAGTGGCTGTTTAATGCTGATGGCATTTTGTAAAAGTCTATAGTGAGTATACGAAAGCTTTACTTATTTTCTCTACTCTAGACTTTATATAAGGTTATATAAATTATACTAAACCCTTTATAATTTATGTAATATTAAATAAAGTTTCCTAAGAATAAAGAGTTTAGCATAATTCTTATTAAATTGTGGTAAGATTACATTGGAGCTATCTGACTATGTTACAGTTTATTTATCTATTTTATTTCATATCTCTATTGTCTCCTTGCTGGAACCTTCATACGGAACCAACTATACCTCGATAATTCGATTTACACAGAAAAACAAGTGAAATGCAATTGACGCAATAGCAAAAACAATGGCACACATAAAGTGTCGACGCGAGGCGACGCGTGTTTAAGGGGCAAGCCGGGAACAGTGGGGTAAGGTCAGTAAAGAAATATATGTGTGGTCGTCAAGAGCTTCTGCAACGGATGTGAATTGTTGAACTTTGACATATGGACTGAGGAAAAGCTTCTCTCTAATTGGCACCAATACGTCCCTCAGAATTTCGTTGCCTTCAGATGCGTGCGTAGACACAGGTTTTGTAACTTGTTACATATATATCTAACTATGAGGCTGGTCTTAGCTTCACCAGGAATCATCTTGTGACTCTGGTTACTGACCTAGAACACCACGTGAAGGTGCCAGCCTGTCGTTCTAGACCCTCCCAAAAAAAGAAAAGAAGACATACTCATACATGATAGAAACAAGAAAGATACTTCAGGAAAGCCACTTTAATACAAACACTGACTGGCTCCTCCAGCTTCCAAGGCACTACACATCTCCTGTCAAGGCTTTAGATCTTGATCCCTGGTAGTATGTTTCTCTAACCAGCGACGTGTGCCTCTCGATCCCTGGTAGTATGTTTCTCTAACCAAGGAGACGTACTTCTCGAGCCATGCGGGGTGTGTGTTCAGCCTGGAAGATGTCGGTGAAGCGTCAGGACAGGAGTGGGAGGGCGAGCTTTCCGTGGATACAAGTAGATGCTGACTTCGAAAGCAGCACAGAAGACAGAAATGAGCGTTTGCATAACTTGCAGTGACGCGAAAGAACCTTGAACGAAAACAAACGGACAGAAAAAGGCGTTTACGGCTGCAGTGACGCGAAACGGACAATAAAATGGCAATGCAATGAAGGCAAAAGAAAAGAACGAGTCCACCACAGAACAAACCGAAGGCAACCATCCACCAGACCTAAAACGGCCACTCGCCATCTCGAAACACCTGTCCCGGCCACTGTCTCTATCAAGTTGTTAGCATAACTGTGGAAAGTTTGGGTGTTAAGGAAATTAAAACTTACCCCGTAATGAAACGTGAGCTTCTCTACATACCAGAAAACAGCCGGCTACTGTTTTTTTTGCTGCTGCTGTTGCTGCTGTTGCTGCTGCTCGTGTTGGCGGTCTGCTTCTTGGAAGCGTTCCCTCATTGCTCGAGCGTCAGCTTCTGATAGCCGCAAGCGATGCTCCCGGACGGGCATAAGAGAACCGCCTTTGGCGGAAAGAGTGGCAGGTAGGGGGAAACCACCAGCGGGAGCGGGAATGGGAGCGGGAGCGGGAGCGGTAGTGGCAGCGGCAGGAGGGAGGGGAGAAGGAGGGTTGCTCTGTATCGGTACCACAGCTGGCCTCATGACGTATTGGCCGATTGTTGGTTCCCAAGTGGTTTCCCATCCGGCAACAGCAGGCGGCGCACTGGGTGGGAGGGCAAGCCTCTCGGTAGATGGGAGAGCGAGCCTCTCAGGAGGGGCCTGCTCTTGTGCCTGGGCCGCCTGTTTGAAGTTGCGGCGGGGCTGATCCTTGTTAGGACAGTTGTAATTGAGATGCGTATGCGAACCGCACTATGCGTAGGTATCAGTTTCCAAGTTCTGGAGAATATTGGGTGAGAACTTACATGGTAGCAGCGCGACTTCTTCTTGCGAATACCGCCACGGTCACCATGACCACCTCCACGGCCACCTCCACGGCCACCTCGACCACCTCGGCGACCACCAGAGCCAGAAGCGCCGACGGTACCTCCGGAACTCTTCAAGGCATTGGCAACAGCATCACCAACAGCCTTGCCAACATATGCGGCGAAATCTGCGTTGCTGCTGGACATCTATAATCAAAGTTAGTGGCTGTAGACTTAGAGTGTTTGATGGCGATGTAGAGAACTGCCCTTAACCGGCAAGTGGGACCTGAGATGGGGAGATAAGAACATACCTTTTCAAGTTGGAGATGTCGGTTTCTTCTTCTTCTTTTTCTTCCTCTTCGCAGTAAGTCGTCTCTTCACGTTTGTAAAGAGGTAGATGCGATGCGATGCGATGTGAACGATGTGAACGATGTGAACGATGTGAACGATGTGAACGATGTGAACGATGTGAACGATGCGATGTGATGTGATGTGAACGGTGCGATGTAGATGAGGAGAAGAAGGCAGAGAAAGTAAACGAGGAATATTTGAAATTGTGCGGAACCCCTAACGCGTTACTGGTAGTGAATTCATTGATCAGGCAGGAGCGAGTTTAAGTTACGGGTGCCAGGCACTGCCAACGACCGTCAACGACCGTTAATAACTGTCGATATCCGTCAACATCCGCCACGGTGATTACAAGCTAAGTCTTAACAGTTAATGGAAAATCAAAGACATGGTAGGCAAGTACCTATGGGTGCTAAGAGATATGGGTATTTTGAACTCTTACTTTATGGTACATGGAGGTTGAATTATGTGTAAGATCTCGTCTATGGTAAACATAGAACCTTTTAGCTATGTTTTAACAGTGTAACAAGTTCTTGATCTCTCTACTTGTGGTCTCATGTTTAAGCTTTTCCCCTTCGGCTTTTGATCTGCCTAACAGCTTGCAACGATATCCGGTATGATTCAGATAAACCACCTGTCACAAACGGAAGCCTGTTGTCTTTACGATACCAACCACGCTTTGATATAGAGGCGGCCATTCCAATGACGTCGAGGTGCATCCCATATACAAAAAATAGCATCTATGGGCTTGGACGGTTGATAGATAAATTACGCTGACTTGGTTCATCAAAGTTACCCCTGACTACCTGCCAAGACCTGTTTGGTATTCCATTATGCAGTAGTTTGATATCAGCTTCAAAAAAACCAACCAGAGTATGTTGTACGAGCTCTGGCGAAGCCAAGGCCAGCCTTCTTCGTAGACTGGGGAAAAGCGGTATTTTGAGACTGGATCAAACACTTGCTTTCAACTCCAGTCTTGTGTTCATCATCGTTGCCCATGATCCTTTATACTATTGTCTGTACGATGTAACCACAGTCACTAACAATGTTCCGGGTGCTGACACAGATACTTGCTCGATTTCAACATGTCAGCTATTATTCGTTTTCGAGGTTTGCAATCTTATGTAAAATTTATCTCAAAACCTATTAAGTAAGCATAAATCTTAGAAGATTTCACGTAGAATTAGCTAAATGTATAGAATTTTTAGTTTCAACGTGATGCCAAAGGCTACGATTATCTACAAAGAGCTATGTACAAGTCTCTCCTTATGTAATCCACCCATATTCAAAGGTATGTCCCAAGCACCTGATTCTCGTACATACATAAATAAAAATAAAAGTGCTATGCAACGAGGTAATCCAAGATTAAGATAACAGACTAGGAAATAAAAGATCATCGCGGCTGTGTTTGGTCTGCCTTGGAAACTTCAACTGTCGTGATCATCGTTTTCGTGATGCCCGTCCTGTGTCTAGGGTCACTCTCATCACTCGACCTCCCCTCGATATCTGATATGACCGTTGCCATATTTGTACCGCCCGACGGACTCGACATCTTATCTCGAAGCTCATACTCTTGGGGAGCAGTGTTGATACCCGTCTGACTACTGGTCTCTTCATCGCCCCTGCGGCCACTTCCCAAGGCGTGCCAGCTTTTCCCGCTTCGCAATGTACCTCGGCCATATCCGGTACCACGGCCGTAGTTGGAAGGACCTGTGTTCGGCGTCTTCTTGGAGTTCTTGCCATATGTACTGCCGAGGAAGCGACGGAATAGAGGTCTAAGACAGGGAAGACTGCCAGCGATAATGCCGACGTTAAGCTCAACACTGGTCCAGATGGTGATGTTGCGGGAGTCCCAAAGCCAGTCGCCGAGTTTACCGTAGTTGGTAACATAACCCAACTTGACGAAAGCGGCCGCGCAGGCAAAGACACCGAGACTCAAAATAGCAAGGAGTGTTATTCTTGTTCGGAAATGAACGTTGAGCTTCCATAGCATAGGAGTTGGGATGATGATTGCAAAGAGAAGATCGGTCAAAATGTTGAAAGCAGAGTTCGTGTATGACAGACTCTGTAGTGTGTGCTGCGACCAACAAGTTCCTTTTACACTGGGATCCCAAAGGATTCTAATGTCGGTACATTGAAATATCACTGTCTTTATTCATCAAAGTGATCAGTGACTGAACTCATTCAACATTCATCAAAGTAAGTGGTGTGTGTAACTTACGAAGAAGCATCCAATAGTGTAGATTGACATGAAGCACATAATAGAAAGAATCAACGTTCGGTAGAACTTGGTCGAGGAGATTCTTAATAAAGCGCATCCAACAGAGAGTTTGACAACGCAGATGGCAATGAGGAAGATTGGCTGACTTATGAAATTCAACTTCATCCCTATCATGTAGATAGCAGGATCAACGTCTCCAATGTGTCTTCCAGCGCCATGAGCTACTTGTGCAATTATTACACCTTGGCCTGCCCAGTCCATGGCTAGAGTCAAGATCATTAGGGCATCCTGCAGCCATTCGTTGTTAGCTTGGTTCTAGATCAAACACGAGGAAGGGTAGCAAAAGCAAGGAGTGAAATTGAATGGAGACTTACATCCCACCCCACACTGCGAATACTAAACACTCGCACATAAACACGCGCCAAAACAACAATTGTCGATATTGTGATCACCAAAAGAGTCGCAGCAAGAATATCAGTCGCCCCATTCTCGCTGGGGTTCGAGGGAAGCTGGACCGTGGGATCCATGGCTACAAGGTGAAAAGTACGATATGTAGAGACGGACCCAAGAACTTGGGACGATGGAGAAGGCAGCAGGGAAGCAGCATAATAAGAGAAAGCAAGACGCACGCGAGAGGGGCTTGCCAGGGGGGGATCCCTTTTCCAAGAAGTTGGAAACACGTTTTGTGGCAGGATCTTTTTGTATGAGTCTGGTTTTAATTGATCTATCTCCGACGGACTAAAACAAAATATTCCCGCACTGACCAGACTTGGCGAGGAAGAATGCATCTACGTACAGTACGGAGCGCGGATACGTCAAAGAGGTTCCTGCTGCCTCGGCTGTGCATTACTCGTGATAAGTGTCCGCTTTGACAGAGGTGATACTCGCCGTAAAATATCAGATTAGATTCTACCCTGTTTTCGGATCAATTGCCGAGGTCGTCCAAGTTCCTTTGTGTCATTGCAAGCCACAGATTATTGCAGAACCCCCGGCCATTATCACCGTTACTTGGATGGTTGGAGTATCATACGAGCACTTCCCAGGAACCTCGTGGGTATTGGCCAGATTCCGCAGTACATTCTGCAGGTGACTTCCCTGGATGGAAATGGACTTGTGAAACGCTCAGAGCTTTTCTCTTTGGGAGGTTAAACCCGTGGCTAAAGCGGTAGGTCGTAAAGGTACCAGGACATGATATCCGCCGCGAACAAAGCGCTGCATAACTTTAGGTTCTTGGCGAAGACCCACTGACATGGACTTGGAAGACGAGGCTCTACAAGTGCTGACTGCGTTGTAAGCGTCGAAGATTTATTTGAAAAGAAGGAATTGGTGTAATTTTTTTGATGTTATTTGCTTCTACGTGTACTCTGTAATTATGGACATGAACAAGGCCTGGGATGATGTCGATTGTCTGTTGTATTTGAGATGGAGCATCGTGTTGATTCGCGAGGGTGATCGACACGTCGATCAAAGACCCCATCACTAGTTTGACCGAGGAACAGAACAAAAAAGCAACATGAATCGGCCGTCTGTCACCAACGGGAATGCCAAATTAGATCAGGTTCATGTCCGATACTACATGTATGGGTCCCAACTCCATAGCACGATAATTAGCACGGAACCCTTCCGGATCGCCAGCCGTAGGTAGTGTTAGTGCGGTAATTTAGCTCCTTCGAAAATACCCCGGTGGTAGAGGAATTATGTAAGCGGGGAATAAGAAATGTGATGAGAAGGACTTTTCTTTGCAACTCCATAGCATGGAGTGGCAGTGAAAGTGGCAATATGCTATGCTACATAACAGGTGAGTCTACGTAGTATGTATATGAAACCCTTGGTAAGAACCTTATTTCCCGTGTATTCACAACTATCATGCAGATATCTCGTGGCACGCATCGTACCCTTGTCCATCCAAACTGTGCCGCAGTCCACTATTACCTAAACTGACAAGGTCAATGCAGTTCGCTGAAGGATCCTTGAATCGGATTAGATCTACGGAGTAAGCTCCAGCGTATCTGGCCGAGTGAACTGACCTCTCCATCCTCCACTTCGCCTTTTAAGACGAGTTCCACTGACAGGGTCCTTTCCACTGTTGGTTCTAGCATTGTTAGTCACTGCCGTTGGCTCCTCGGCCTAATATTCCCGTTAAAGATATTTCCGCACTTTGACTCTTGGACCTTCATGCTATTAGTCCAAGATCCATGGGGGCTCCGAGATATCTGCGGTGGCCAAGGCCGCTGTTCGTCCAAACCCTGGACTTGCTGCATGAAAAAGGAATAAAGAAAGAGGGATAAAGTCCGTTTAAGGGGTATGCAGGAGGAGTATATAGCTACTCCCCATTCTGCACCGTAGACACTTCTTTCACTCACTGGTCCTCAGCCACATCACCAGTATCACAAAGACGATCCCTGCCAACTCTTCTCGTCGCCACCATGCGTGCCGGTTTCATTTCCCTCCTGGCCTTCAACGCCGCTGGCGTTTTGGCTGCTCCCCAAGCCACTACCATTGACGCTTCTGCGCCTGAGGTCACCAACATTGATCAGCTCGCTGATCTTGCCGCTGCCGCTTACGAGACTGCCCAAGAACTGTCCGAGGACAAGTCCAAGCGCGCAAACACCTGCAACTGGAGCAATGTCCGCGTCCGACGAGAGTGGTAAGTCTTTGTACTGTCTAGACATTAAATAAATACTGATTATATCCTAGGGGATCTCTTTCCAAGAAGGAGAGGAAGGACTATATCAGCGCCGTGAAATGTCTCCAGGCTCTGCCTCCCAAGACACCGGAATCTTTCTCCAACGGCGCCAAGACGAGATATGATGATTACGTTGCTATACATTTGAATCAAACTATGAATATACATTACACTGGCAATTTTCTGTCGTGGCACAGGTATTTCACTTGGGTGTACGAGGAGGCTCTCCGAAACGAGTGTGGTTACAAAGGCACTCAACCTGTACGTGGACCCACCCACCATACACCAGACAAGACACATTCGCTAACCTACATATAAAGTACTGGGATTGGTCTCTTTCTGCTGTCAGTGGTCTTAAGAAGTCGCCTGTCTTCGATGGAACTGATACGTCAATCACTGGAGACGGCGAAACAATTCCGGACCGACCTGACATCGTCCTCGGTGCCTCCAGCGGCCTCCCTCCCGTATACCTCCCTACTGGTAACGGCGGCGGCTGTGCCAAATCTGGTCCCTTCAAGGACATGAGTGTCAATCTTGGTCCTGCTGCACTGGATCTTCCCGGCGGTGTCGTTGAGGCTCGTCCCAACCCTCTGGAGTACAACCCTCGCTGTCTGAAGCGTGACCTTAGCGATGCTGTCAACCGACGCTATGCCAACGCCACTTCAGTCCTCAACAACATCCTGCAGCCCAAGACCGTCCTCGACTTCCAGATGCAGATGCAGGGTGTCCCCGGCACTGGAGACATCGGTATCCACGGTGGCGGCCACTACTCCCTCGGCGGCGACCCTGGCAACGATGTGTACACTTCTCCTGGTGACCCTGCTTTCTACCTCCATCACTCCATGATTGACCGTGTCTGGTGGATCTGGCAGATGCAGAACCCCAAGGAGCGTGTCAACGGAAAGAATGCTGTTCAGGGCACAAACACTTTCCTCAACATGCCTCCTAGTGCTGAGACCACTCTTGATGATACTATTGATATCGCCTGGATTGGAGGAGAGCGCAAGATCAAGGATCTTCTCCATACCCTTTCTGGACCTTTCTGCTATGTTTATCTGTAAGCGAAAATAGGTCATACAATGTACATAGCGTGTATTCATCTTCGTCCGCTAAGCGTCTTAATTGTATTAGACAAATATAATCTTGATATCATCATCTATCTTCTCTCCTGCTTTGCTATCAGTGATTCCTTCAGGAAATGTCTCCATGGTTCATAGTGCAGATCTACAAAGACGCTTTGGGATCTCCGCAAGCATCGTTAAGTGAGGATTTTGTCCCGCTTAACGCGGAGACTGGGGTCACTTGCGGTAAAGTCCAGAGGCGTATGCCCTTAACATAAAACCTTGGCATATAAGTGTCGTATCGTACTTTCAGACTGGGGGAACGAGTCAAGACGCCAAGTCCCGGGAATGCTTCCGCTACCCCTGCCAAGCCTGTTTGCTGGGTCACCAACATCGGTTATATCACAATGTAACACTGCCATAAGTCAACCGAACTGCCTATATAGGGTCTCAAATCGTGGCAAAGCTTCCATCACGTGGTTTATTACCCTAGCAACTCCTTACATCACACAATTGCTATTCCCGCCCAGAGGTGGGGGAAAACACGAGACTAGATAAGGTGGGAGAACAACGAGTTTTAGTGTAAACGTTCTCATGTTTTTCCCCATGAGCACGGCTTGCTCAAGTGAATTGTTCTCTGCAAGCGGAGAGCACAGCCCGATGTAACCCTATCCCCGCATGAACTACCCAGGGTTCATCTGATCCCTGAGGTTGATGAATAGTCCCCGGTCCTAAGGGTTAAGATTGGCAAACGCCACACCGTTCGACGTGCCGCTGAGGTGCTTCTGAAACCTAGTATCATACAACAGCTCTTACAACTTCATAGAACCAGGATTCCAGGCTCTTGGCAAAAGAAAAGGTGTGATGGTTCGTTCGGGAAGCTTGTTCTGCGGACCGAGCCGGACGTCTTGCTGTAAACATCGTTCTGATTTAGGCAGGTCGGCTAAGAATATATCCATAGAACAAACAGATAAGAGTGTCATTCAAGTGTCTTCAACCCGGAGCAGAAGGAGCTAAATTCCTCTCAACATCGTTCCTTATCGCCGGAGACTTAGAAGGACCCATGTCTATCTTTCAAGAGACCGATGATGTTATCAGATAGCGCAACTGATGTGGCTTTAACGCTTCATCTCAATGGGATAGACAGTTCTTGCTTTCATGGACATAGCCAATCATGACTTCCCATAGTCGTAAAATCCCTTTCCACTCTTGACGCCAAGGTTCCCCTCATCCAGGAACTTCTGCAGATATTCCCGCGGCGCGCTTGGAAAATTTCCCCTAGCATCAGCATAGTGCTGCTCAATATCCAGAACAACATCCAATCCCACCACATCCATCTGTTCAAATGGGCCTTTGGGTGTTTTTAACACGCCCTTGAATATTTCGTCAATCTCTTCTGGAGTTGCGGCTCCTTCTGAAGCTGCGAGTAGTGCTTCTCTTTTGATTGCTGCCCATATTCTGATAATATCTCGGATTAGCGTCTATTACCAGCGAGTTTGGTAGAATAGGTGAGATTACCTGTTGTAGATGTACCCCATTGATGGTTTCTTGACGTGGAATGGTGAGAAACCATGAGCTTTGCATTGTTCCATCATCAGTGTGATATGGGAAGGGTCTGTAGTTCCGTGTCCCATGATTTCGATTTCTGCTTTTTATCAGTGCATCCTTCACTAGTTGTAATAGAAGACGAAATCCCTACCAGATGTCTCAGGTGGCCAGTCTAGAATCAAAAGTCAGTGTTATCCTCTCACTAGTCTGGTTCACTTACAAGAATGAGCACTCAAAAACCTGCTCTCGTTCCTCATCCGAATCCCATCCAGTATCTCTGAACAAGAGTAGCTGCTTGAATTGGACGCGATGATTGTCTCCTTCGGTGCAAGCGAATCAAGTTCTGAAATGACCTTTATCTTGAGCTCGAGTTGTTCAGGTACACACTTGAAAATCAGCATCTGACAATAGCAACTTAAATCATTTGCTTACCTCGACGACTAGCCAGGCAGTTTGGAGAGCTTCGCGCAGGTCGTCAATAGAATGTGTTATGATTCTTCCCCATGACGCGTTTTTGTTTCTGGATTTTGAGCGGAATTCTTCAATTGCTTCGATACTGGCTTGGAGTTGGGACTCCTGCCCGTCGACTAGATGGACATCGTTTCCTCTACTCGACCACTATGAAAGTAACAACTGTCAGTCGCTGAATAGAAAAAAATGCAGTCACTTTACTACCATAAACGCAAGCCTTCTGCCTTGAGTTCCAGCTCCCACTAAGGTAACTGATGTCCTGGGGTTTACTGAAAGAACCATGATTTCGACAAGTGGCAGAATACTGTTACAGAAACAGAATATCTCGATTTTCCTAGGAAAGAGGTTCAAATATCTACAAAAGAACAAACATTCAAAGAAAACCCCAGCCAAGTCTACGCCATCGTCATTTCGGATCCGGCTTAAGCTGCTTGGACTCGGTGGCAAATACCCCCACTCCATCTCCTCACAAGCGTCATCGGATCCGAAACTAAAAACAAGGTACGGAGCAATTTTGTTTGAATTGGCTCTGAGGTAGGTGGCTGAAAGCTCGCTTCCTTTGGGGTGGTTTGATCACTTGGTTCCGCACTACGGAAGGGAGGGATAAACAACGTCAATTCTACGTTGTGACAGACAGACGCGATTTACAATGTTTTACACAAGGGGAACATTTCTTTGTACTAATGAGTGACGAATGGGAGACGTAGTATTTATTCTCCTATACTAGGATACTCGGCGGTGTACTCTCCTCATCCGAAACCGTAGAGAACTTTGTTATCGCCGCTTGAACAGACTTTGAACTCTGCGGCAAATGTCTCAACGTCCGCTCCAACGTCTCCAGCAGACTATGATATGTCTCCTCCGTAATCTTTCCAATACCAAAATCGCGCTCAACAGCTTTTCGTAACAACTGCACTCCAGCAACTGCGTGATGTGGGTAAGGATCGATAGACACGATCGGTACTGTAAACACATTTATTTTCCCGGTGTGGGACTCATCATCAGGTCGCTTCAGTGTAAAACTATTATGAAGGCCAAATGCCAGTGTGTTCATTACCGTGTTTTCAGCGTCGATGCTTATGTCGATGATGTCGGGTAGGAGGTCCGGACGATCTGTAGCTTCTATGATGTCTACTAGCATCAAGATACTGAGATGGTAGTGAAGCATTAGAGAAACTACAACAATTGTTAGAAAGTCTTACCAACTGGATTGAGATGACACTTACACCATCGAAGCTTGGTCTGCTGGCCAAGAAAGGGCATGCGTTTATGACATTCATCCAGAAGCGGACGATATATGATACCGAACTGCTTCGTGGAATCGACCACGGCCAGATACGCTTTACGCACTTCTGACTCTTCATGGCCATCACGCAGCGCCTCTTTGAAAATTGCTGTGAGCTTCCATCCTAGTAACTTCCAAGATGCCCCAGCGGCTATGATTTGATTTGCTCTCTCGTCTGTCATGTCAGAACTTGCCTGTCTCCACTGCCGGGCATTTTCGTCAAACATCTTGGCACAAGTCTTGACGAGTCTCCATGGTAATTCCGACTCGAAGCCGAAAAGGCCGGAGGAGAGTAAAGAGCGACAGTTGAGAGTTAGGGAGGCCGAGGTGTCAAACGTGAGGGCTGCCCAGTATACGATACTCTCGGCGTTGATGAAGCCTGAGTTTTCGATGGAGTCTGGCGTCGTGACGATGGCTTCTGAGCACAACGACGGAGATACCTTTGAGCCGCTGAATTGAAGATTTCTCTGCCGAGCTCGAAGGGTCTGTATCTGTTGCAACGCAGCATGTACACAAGCTTGTCCTGATATACCATCTGTCTCCTCTTCCTCCGAGATACCATCAGGTATTGGTGTAAGTGCGAAGAGAAACAGCGACAGCATGGATCTATAAGATGGTCTGTTGATAACGCGTAACATATCCCTGCGTGCGTTTCGCCAAAGAGCTTGAACAAGGCTGCAGTGATCTTCGCTCGAGTTTGGAACTGGAGAGGTGACGGGGAGCCATCGTGCTGCAAATGCAGATATGGTACTCTGGAGGGATTGTTCGATGTCTCGACATCTTCCTACCAGTTGGCTGTTGCCAGCATCTACTATGCATCCATCGAGATGGCGGCAGAGGTCTGATAAGCTGACGTATTTGTCTGCAAGATTCTGCCCGAACCTGTGGTAGGTCAGTATCAACTACAAGAAAGGTTTCATGTTGCATACAGAAATGGACAGCTGTATCTACCCATCCATGAGCCAAGTACTGCTTCGAAGCCCTCCCTGTAAAGAGTGTCCAGCCATCTAACATCCACATTATCCATATTGACATTTTCTGGTGAGTCTTTCAGAGGACGTGCACGCCATGACACCGGTGCTGGTTCGGGCACCACAGAGGTCGAGCTTTCACCATAGTGGCCATGGTCCAACTCATAGTTACCCCTATCAACCGTCGACTCTTGCGACACATCAGTAGCTCTACTGCCGCGTGTCGACGAAGCGTCACTTATCGGTCTCGATGCCGTCCTACGACGTGGTTTACGCTTCACAACAGAGCTGTTTGCCTTAGCATGTTGAAGCCACTAGATCTATTGATCAGCCAATGAGTAACACTATCGCTGGCAAGTACAAACCCTGAAAGTGCATGGTAGATTCCGGTTCCGACATCGTGTGCAAGGGGACGACGTGTCTTCGTCTGTGTTTGTGCTCTGAGCATCACAAGCCACACGCGATCGACGACATTCATCGCAGCTGGAGAACTGGGTACGACGTGCAACGACAGTTGGCATGGCAGGTCCCACTATAGCAGACTCTTTCGGTCTTTTCACAGACAGAATCAAGAGATGAGTAGTTTCGGATCCGGTCCAAGTTTTGGGAGTGACCGAGTCCTTAAAGAATGCGGGGTAATGCAGATCGCCCCGTTCAGCTGGAGTCTGGGGTAAACGTCCAAAGTGTAGATCCTCGTGGGATGATCAGATGGCCACCATTTCTCACCCAGAGAAGAGGGTTTCTAGGTTCAACGACCTGAACTGGTATTGAACGATAATTAAAGATTGCATTAGCGAACTGTGACAAATTGGAGACTGCATGTGTCTGTTCAACGGGCGCCGCCACTCATTTAGTTTGAACCCAATTGTCAGGGACAAAAGGGAGTCATTGACAGGGATCATCGGAACCGAGAGCATCACTCTTGAGTCATGACGTAGATCCATTTGCTACTGTAGCAGTTCAGCACTTCAAGTTGGTGATTCTCAGAAATCGGATCCGTTTCCCCCTCTAAATCCCCCGCCAGATGGTGGATTGGATCAACCATCACCACCCTCAATCCCATTCAAGATAAGCGTCTCCTGGATATCACCGTTACCGCTTAACAAATTCCGCACCCTCCATGTCCATCACAGTCTGCATCTGCCGTAGCGCACACAAGCCTCTGACGACCTGTTCCTGTGCAGCTCCATAATTCAACATCAGCAAAAAAGAAACATGCGGGGAGAGAAAACATGGGGAAAGACAAGGGTGCCACCAAACATACTTAAAGTCGACGATCATCCCCATTCCTTGGGGCATTAGAACTATAGACACATAGCAATTGTTTGCTTACCTCTACAGCCTGCAATCATGGCATCGTATCATACGCCCCCAAATGAAAAGGCTGAGTTCGTCGAGGCCGAGAGAGCGCCTAATGGTAGAAGTCAGGTCGATCGCATTGATGCCATGGCTACAGCACCTGGAACCACGCTCGACTCGTTCTCTCACCTCGACGAGAAGAAGGTCCTGCGCAAGGTGCGTATTTCTATCACAAATCACTCAAGCTAATCTAACTGACACTCACCAGATGGACATGCGATTGATCCCCATGCTTGCGCTCCTCTATTTGCTCTCATTCCTCGACCGTCCGTCACCACGCCGATCACATCACAATACCCACTGACATTTATCTAGGAGGTAACATCGGCAATGCAAAGATTGAAGGTCTTCAGGAGGATCTCGAAATGAGCCCTGATCAGTACAACTGGTGCCTCACCGTCTTCTTCTTCACGTACGCCGCCTTCGAAGTCCCCTCGAATCTGCTCCTCAAGAAACTCCGTCCAAGCGTCTGGCTTCCTACAATCATGGTCGCGTGGGGTATTGTCATGACACTTATGGGCATTGTTCAAAACTACCATGGTCTGCTTATTGCACGCATCTTTCTCGGGGTCACCGAGGCCGGTCTTTTCCCCGGTGTAGCCGTATGTCCCATCCACGTCACCGCGCTACCATTCACTGACGAGTTCTAGTACTACCTCACAATGTGGTACTGCCGACACGAGATCCAATTCCGCCAGGCTCTTTTCTTCTCCGCCGCTTCCATCGCCGGTGCATTCAGCGGCCTTCTTGCTTTCGGCATCGCCAAGATGGACGGTATTGGTGGCCTCGAAGGCTGGCGCTGGATCTTCATCCTCGAGGGAATCGTTACCGTGGTCGTTGCAATCTTTGCCTTCTGGGCTCTCTACGATTTCCCCGAAACCGCAAGCTTCTTGACCGAGGAGGAACGTGCCTTTGTGGTCTTCCGACTTAAGTACCAAGGCCAGCAGCAGACCGCAGGTCATAGTCAAGCGCGCGTTGCGCAAAGTGATGAGTTTAAGTGGCAGTATGTCTGGGATGCGTTCAAGGATTGGCAGATCTGGGTCAACATATTCGTCTACTGGGGTGTAAGTCAAGATCCTAACCCTACCATTGACAGAAACTGACATTTTTCAAGATCGTATGCCCTCTTTACGGAATCAGCTTGTTTCTGCCGACTATCATCAGAAACCTAGGATATAGTTCATCCAAGGTTCAGCTGATGACTGTGCCAATTTATATCACAGCAGCCATGCTCGCTGTGATTGTGGCGTGGACATCTGATCGAGTCGGTAAGAGAAGTCCGTTCATCGTGGCATTCCTCTGTGTCATGATTGTTGGATTCTCCATGTAAGTCACGCATCGCTTCCAAACCTTATCAGTGTTAACATCTACAGGTGTATCGCTACCAACAATCCCAAAGTGGTCTATGGAGGCGTTTTCATCGCCGCTTGCGCTATCTACCCAGCATTCCCTGGTGTCATCACATGGCTTTCCAACAACTTGTCAGGAAGTTACAAACGTAGTGTTGGAATGGCTATTCAGATTGGAGTTGGAAATCTCGGCGGTGTAAGTTTCCATCCCTCTTCCATACACTGAGGTTTTCACTAACAGACTTAGGCTATGGCATCCAACTTTTACCGACAAAAGGATGGGCCTCGATATATTTTGGGCCATGCGTTGGAGCTGGGCTTTATCGGTGGAGGTATAATTGCTGCTCTCATCTTGATCTTCAGCTACAGCCGTATCAACAAGAGCCGTGACCGCAGGATGGCGGCTGGTGAGCATGAGGCTGTCTCTGGGGAGGAGCTTTCTGCCAAGGGAGATAAGGCTGTTACATGGCGATATATGCACTAGATATTGGCTGTAGTGTTGTGATTTTGAATATGAGAAGCGTTTGATTACTACCTATGCTGCAGTAAAAATGATTAAAGCACTTCACAGAACAATAAAGGCCATAGGCTAAGAGCATGTGATAAGCTAAACCTGTAAAACCTCCCGTGCATCCATGTTTTGGTGTTCTTCGCCACCCCCCTCGCACACGAAAACTGGCATCAGCTTGGTCATCCAACGACCCCTCAAACAACTCGATACACATTTCTATTTCTTTGCAGTTCCCAGAGGAAATCTCTTGTCTCGAGAGGACCAGGCACAGTCATACTAGCATTTAACTATGGATTACAACTTAACCTAAACACAAACAACAACCGGGATATTTAAGCTTTCTCTACCTAACAATTGATCACATTATTCTAATAATCTCCATCGAAAAATCAAATTTTTGAGAGTATGTACAAGTGGCTTATGTCATTAGATCTAATACTTTCTCTAAAAACAACTCCCTTGAATGAATATTACCTTGAACACAGACACTAACTGGAAAAAAGTTTAATGATACCGAAATTGGTCAAGAAGATGGTTTCAAGCCCATGAACTTTAGTCGAATTGAAAACAACATATCATAGTTCATTCTGCCATGGTTTTCATCATCATCATCATGTTTCTGGATAGTTCATGCCCCAAAGGCCACCAAGACGTGATGCAGAAGTGCAAACCAAAAACAGCCTTTTCTCCCAGTACTTTTCCCACTCGTCCTTACCCCATCCTACCATAACATATGGTATTACGTTCTTTCCCTTCACCAGGCTATAGAAGTGAAGATATCTCAACATCAGCGCATTGCGACTTGTGAAACCAAGGGGGAGTGGTATGTCAGCGAGGAGGGGAAACCCCCTAACTTTAGCTTCTCTGAAAGCGCTCTTTAACCCATCGGGGAAGTTCTCTGGGTCAAGCGTATATTCTAGGTAAAACTCCTCCGCAGTGTGAGAGCCGTGTCGGATAAACTCAGAGACAATCGGTTCCTGAATTGAACGTCTTAGGTGAATCTGGAGGGGGGACCTCCCATAAACATCCGTCGCATTGACCGAGGCGCCATGCTGAACAAGAGTCTTGATTATCTCCACCGCCTGGTTTACATTTTCACCGTCGAAGTCGTCGATATAGTGAAGAGGTGACGCATAACGAGTATCCCTGATACTATCAATATCAACAGTCTCATACCGTAGGATAAGCTTGACCATATCCAAGTGACAGTTCGACACTGCCTGGTGTAGAGCATGAGTTTTTGTGCCAGTATGGGTGATCATGGAAGCTCCAGATTTAATGAGAAGCTCAGCCATATCACAGCGTCGACTGTCAATAGCGAAATGGAGAGGGTTTGCACCCTGCTCCATCATCAACCGAACTATGTCAGGATGGATGCCTTTTAGGGTGTTGCAGGCCATATCCACCTGAATCGCGACATCATCGGTGCAGAAACTGATAGTGTAATGATCTAGGAGGATGTGGCGTCCAGGATGACCTGAATCTTTCCTGTTCAGCCACTCAGCAATATCAAGACGAACGCGGTAGTTGATGTCAGCACCACGCTCGAGCAAGAAAAGAACAATTCTTTTGTGGCCTTTGTAGGCGGCCCAGTGGAGAGCTGTGACTTGGTCCCTGATATTCAGAGGGACCCAATAAATGTTCCCTTGTTCAGAGTATCTCATCGACTCGGTGGTGTCGCCAGTATGAACGTCCGCGCCAGCATCGAGAGACTTTTCCACTCCAGCGAGGTTATTCAGTTTAGCAGAGATTAAGAGCGCAGCGGACATGTTATAGCGCACGTCATAGCGATAGATCGTTGGAGTGACGTATTCGTACAAGTCTTTGCAGGTAGCAGCGAAGTTCAGGGCGTCCTTGTATCTGCCGAAGGGTCTAAATACTGGCTGACTTTCTTTTGAAGGATTCCACTCCCATGACACCTCTTTCTTGCGGTCGGGGTTCATGTCCATGAGTTTTTCGACGATGTAACAGACGATCTCTAGGCATATATCGCCGAGGGTCAGGGGTCTCCTGGGGGCCACTGAAAGATGGTGAGCCATATTGATTCGGAATAATGACACTGTCTTCTCGATAGCGTTTCGAAATTATAAATGTTCAAGTTAGCATCTGTTGAGATGAGAGTAAAAGTCTTGCTATAAATAATGAAGTATGGGAAGGTAATAGTACAGAGAAAAGTTTATCAGCAGATGGTGAAATGACTTCGAGAAAGACTTTCTTCTTCCACGCATGAAGTATCCCAGGACTCTTTAATGCCCTCATGGTTGGTTCTACAGTTATCTGAGCTGAAAAATATGGCGGAAAAGATGTTAATTTCATCAGATTATTACCAAGACGCCCACAGATCTTACGTAGTCCTCTTGAGGTCTCTCTAGGTATATATGCCCCGACTTCGTCTGCGGGATCTACCACGTGGTTATGTTCAAGAAAAGCACAGTTTACCATGCGTCTTGTACAGGAAGCATATTTTTGTACTCAAGGTTGGTGATGCCTTGCAGATGTGAAGTTTAAGAGCCGTCCTCTATATCAAGTACCAATCAATAGTCACTATTGGGTGAGGGAATATTTTTAGTAGATTGGTATAAGTTTAAGTTTCTCTATAAGTTATCCATCGCTCAAAAGATATGACCGAGCAAGCATAACACAACTTTGATGCGTAAACGTCAAGCTTTAGGCTTTTTAAACACCTCGCATTAAGATTCAGAAACTATCTGCCTCTACCACAATGCTCCTCTAAGTCCAAGATCGAAGAACATTTTCTTCAACTTCATTCAGTCGATTCTAGTTTGATAAGTAATTCTCTCAGAGGTTTGCGAAAATCCTCCGTCACATGGCAACTTCTGTTCGCTCTGGTTCAGTGGCTATCGCCGACTTATCTTATGCATAGCAAATCACATGATCTAGATATACAATCGTAGCAACCCATAAGCTGACTGTCTAAAAGTGAATATTTCCTCCCATATCTTATGCTTGCAAGCGGGAAGATGTTCATGATTCGGCCGATACAGCATTATCGTCTTGGATCAAACTCCGCCGTTCTCGGATCCGAAGGCGGGGCCGGCAATTGCCTCAAGACGGGAAAGGTGACCGATGACGCTGAAGACCTTACAATTGGAGTTCTTTTCTCTTATCGATAGGAGACCAAGGATAAGAAACAATTCAATTACCCAGTTGCTCGGCAATTCTCAAGTAGTGCCCAAAGCCATGACATCAACGACCCTTTAGGTTGTCAATTCAAAGTGCTGACAGAGACAGGCGAAGCATTACCCGCAGCGGCATTGTCAGATCATATATAAATGCAACCAAGACAGAAACACATGGTGACAATATTTATGTAAGTTCTAAACCTTCCTTCTTCCCTCTTCCCACTTCCCAATGGAGTTTCGGAGGACGGGCTGATTACCAAGAGTGTTACGATCGCGCAATTTGTCGGTCCAATGTGGGCTCGCATCTCCACAACCTCGGATTACAAAGCTGCAACCCAATGAATAATCTACTGTATCATTCCCCAGAAAAGTGAACCCCTCATTGCAGTGTAGTTACGTGCATGTTGCCGTAGTGAGGTTGAAGATCATCCGTATAAATACTCTCCATCTGCCTCCTTCCCAGTACTCACAAACACCTCCTCGTCTATCCCATTCCACACTTTAATGACATCGCGCATCAGCCAACTAGGCAAACAATTCTTCACCATGGCTCAAAAGATCAAGACCGATATCACTCTCTACACCACCAACACGCCCAATGGCATCAAGGCGTCTATCCTGCTCGAGGAGCTCAACCTTGACTACAAGGCAAGCCCTTACAATTTTCACTAATGAAGGCTCTCCTCTAACTTGCAACGCAGGTGCACGCCATCAAGATGACTGAGAATGAGCAGAAGGAGGAGTGGTTCCTAAAGATCAACCCTAATGGCCGCATCCCCGCCCTCACAGATACCCTGGATGGCAAGCAGATCCGCGTCTTTGAGAGCGGTGCTATTTTGGAGTACCTCGTTGATCGCTACGACAAGGACCACAAGCTCTCTTTCCCTCATGGCTCTGCTGAGCATTGGGAGACGACCAGCTGGGTGAGTTTCATTCACCATGATTCAGCTCAATCTGTGATGTGCTAACACTTCTCAGCTCATGTGGCAGATGGGTGGCCTGGGTCCCATGCAGGGACAAGCCAACCACTTCAAGCGTACGTCCTCACGCACTCTCACCTCACCATCACCAAATATTAACTGTGAAACTTAGGCTACGCTCCTGAGAAGATTGAGTATGGCATCAACCGCTACACCAACGAGACTCGCCGTCTCTACCGCACCCTCGACACTCACCTTGGCGAGACATCATCCGGCTACATCGTCGGCGACAAGGTGACCATTGCCGATGTTTCCATCTGGGGCTGGGTTGCCAGTGCCAGTAAGTTTCCCCTCATTCCAACATCACTCTTATCTCATACTAACATAATCCAACAGAGTGGGCTGGCGTAGACCTCTCTGAGTTCCCTCACCTGGAAAAGTGGCTCTTCAAGCTTCTCGAGCGTCCTGGCTTCGAGGCTGGTCGTCACGTCCCGACGCATCATGCTGCGTTTGAGGTGTCTAAGTTGAGCGAGGAGGAGCTTGAGAAGAAGGCCGAGGCATCAAGAGGCTGGGTCCAGGCTGGTATGAAGGCCGATGCGAAGAAATAAATAGCGAGAACATGAACTTGAGCGATATTACAACAATAAGAATTCATTTTGTCTGTTTGCATACTGCCTAAATTTATGGCGTTACTCATTACTTCTTCACAACAGCCAGCTGACTTCGCACTGGCACATTCGCCTCCCTGCCAACCTCAGGGAAACCCTCGACCTTGACACCCTTTCTGAAGATAACACAATGCGTCGATCCTCCAAAGTGAAACATGCCAGTTTCCTGTCCCTTCACAACATGGTCACCTTCCTTGACAGTAATCTCACACGTGCTCACTTCATCCATACCAATTCCCACAAACGCCAAGAGTCCAATGGCAGGCTCATCTGCTTCGATGATGATAATTGCTCGTGTCGCCAACGCACTCAAATATCCCTGACTCTGCGACAATCCCGCTGCCGAGATCTCAGTTGAGCCAGGCTCGCCTACACCCTCAAACAGCGGTTCGCTGAAGTACGTGCCGTCTTGGACAAAGGCGCGAACAATCTTGCCAGACACGGGGGTGTGCCAGCGATGGTATGATAGCGCTGATAGGAAGGCTTGGTAGATGGTTCCGCCAGCGAATTTCTCAGCGAGAGGGTCGTTGGCGAGCATGTCGAGGATGGAGTATGGCTGGCCCTTTGCGAAGAAGCGGTCGCGGAGTTTGACATCGTGCTCGATGTTGTACACGCGTGATTCGCAGCAGTTTGCAATGACGAGGTTATCGTCGGGAGAAGCTACGGGACGAGCCTCATCGCGTACTCTGCGCGTGAAGAAGTCTAAACTTGGTCAGAAAGGCTGGGGCTCATATTTACGATGGAAATGCCTTACCGTCCCATGACTTGTAGCCATAGTATTTCGCTGAAGCATCGCAATGGAACATATCTTCGAATTTCAAGTCGGTCTTGTTGGGCTTATTGGCAACCTCAACGAGATCGTGAAGACCAACTGGGCCGAACCAGCCCTGCGTGTGGTCTCCCAAAACCTTGGCCGACTCTGGTGTCTATACAGCATCAGTCAAAATCCGTTCATAGTTGCTCATATGAATTGACGTACCTGTAGGAACTTGCCCCATGTGTTGAGAACCTTCTTAAGCATACGGTTCACATCAGGATCCAAAAACGCCGCATAACCACTACACTCATCAGCACTCTATCAATCATCCTCTCGCACTATCAAGACTTACCTCGGTGTTCCCATGGGATAGTCAAAGATAGCACATAGCGGCACACCAACCATACCCACACTCTCCGCCGCATCCGTCCACTCGGGCGCAGTAGAGAAGATGTGGTTCAGCACCTGGAGCATGTGCTCATAGTCGCGCAGCTGTGGCGTACCGGTGGGATCATTCTCGTATGGGTGCTTCTGTGGAATCTCCTCAAACATCTGGATGAAGTACATGTACACGCGCGGCGTAGTCTCGATGAACTCCTTGAACTCTTGGAGAACCGGGATCAGCTTCTTGGGATTCTCGTCGGCATGCTTGGTTACGCGACGCATGAACTCTCTGTGTACACGATGGTCGGCGGGAAGCCATGCACCAGGTCTTTTTGGTGAGAATGTCAGTTCTCATGAGATTGCAGTGCGTGTTTTGTAGGAAGTCTTACTTGTGAATGCGGTGCTTCGCAGGGATGTCATGATGATCGCCGTGTTGATGAACCATTTTTGCTATCTACTTAATGTTTTGGTAGGATCAGATATCAAACAATAAAAGTCAAGTAACAAAAATGCCAAGCCCATGCCTCTTTTATACAAACATCCCTTCCCCAGACTAGACTCCCCATTAACATGTCACTACGTCAGCATCTCGATGATGTAAACCCACACTTCTCACAAAAGCCATCAAACTCCACCCGCGGGCATAACCGTAACCCAACAGAAAGAGCTGGAGCTTCTTCAGATCCGAATTAGCCGTCTGCACAATGCCGCTATCCGTAGTACAGTAATTCCCTGATTAATTCCCCTCTCTGGAATGAGCCGCGCACAGCTTGCGAATACCAATGCCGATCTCCCGAATTTTCGTGGTGAAGTCACGTCCAATTGAAAGGCAATGATGACGTGTGGATGTTGTTGCAAGACCGGATTTTCCGAAACATTAATGCATTTTAAGGAGCGCTCATGATAGTTATAACTTATACATTACGTCTTTCTCGAAAAACCAGTCTGTATCGATTACCTAACAGCATGGCTCTCGATCAATTTTGTTCTCACACCAAACATGCCGGTTTTCAGCATCAAGATGAGCATCAGTGAAGACTAGAGCTACTGTCGGCATACGAGCATCTCAACACTGATCAACATAGCACGGCTTGTTTAATGTCTTTTCATTCATCCGCTTCAAATTCTACTCTTCAATACTTTTAATAACAAAAACCTCTAGCAAGTCCTAGTCGCTAGAGTTCGCCCCAAGCAAGTTTCGCCTGGGCTTTCTCTCAAAGTCCTGAAGTAGAATTCACCAGTCACCATCTATCCGCTGCATATCAAGATCCCTCCTCCTTCGGCAAGAATATAACAAGAACCACCACTATAACAGCAAAACCACAATCAACTATCAAAGGTAAGGCAAGAAGCACCAACGCCTATAATTAAATACATGTAATGAAGGACTCCGGGAAAGACATGTGTCTTCAGGTCACCAGGACTGAGACAGCTCACCACTTGAGCCTGTCAGGTCGGTGAATGCATGACCTTTCTTGTATCGGATGGTTTGTCTCGGTGACAAGGTCGCTGTCTTTTGTCCGGCTGCAGTAGAACGGATCGCTAAAATTGTTGAACAAAGGGAATGGCAGTTGCGTCGCTAACAAGATAGCAGGCTATTTTGGTATGATATTGTGTAACACAATGACTGTATGCAGACAAGTCGGAAGAGAAATCGTGACGTCGTAAGTGTTGATAGGGAATGGGTATGCGTGAGATCGCGGCGTGGTAAATGGACCAGACTGGCAACAAATCCTTACATAACCACACAGCATCCACAACCACCCTTGCTATCGTCTTCGGGTGGTGGTGGCGGTGGTTGATGTTGCTGCTGCTGTTGTGGGTGTTGCTGGACAGGGTTTTCAGTAGATGGCTCCTCTTTCGTTTGTTCTTGCGATGGCGCCTGAGGTGCGTTGGGTGACATGGGCGTTCTGGGACTTGGGAGAGGACTGTTATGCGACTTGTCCGAAATCTTGGGCATCGTAGAGTATCCACCAGCGCGTTGAGTTGGGCTCTTGGTAGGTTCCAGTCTGAGCGGCCACTCGCCCTCTGTTTGCGCTGTGTCCTTCTCCTTCTCATCATTGTCGGATCTTTCATGATGGTCAGGTCTACCCAGAGGATTGTCATTGAGGGGTCGGAAGTCTTTATCGTAGACATCCCCGAACTTGCCCTCTCTCTCCCACTTCTCCTGCTGTAGACGTCTTGCCACGGTGGGAAGAAGCTGCTGATCCGGTGGAAGTCGAGGATCAGGCTTATAAGAGTTGATCATCCATGGCGGTTCACCTTCAGGTGCCTTGTTTCCTGGTGATAATTCTCCAGATCGGGTCGAAGGTCGAGTTGTTGAAATGCTATTACCGATAGAACCTGACCTCGTCTTGGGTCTGTTCGTTCCAGCTGTGCCCGTCTTTGAGGGGCCAGATGTCTTTCGTACGCCTGGTGTGGCTTTCTTAGGGGAGGTATCGGTGGTGTTTCGCTTTGGTGCAGGTAAACTGCTGTTGAAGTTGCTGTTGATCGATACGGCATCGGATCCCTTCATCATATGCGAGCTTCCAGGTCGAGTCTTATGATATGTTAAATTTCGTTCTCCGTCGGGACTCTCGCTCGTCTTCCTCGATGTTCGCTCGAAACGATCAACAGAGATGGGTACTGGACTAACCTTTGCAACCGGAATGCGAGAACCGCCTTTGTGGGTGTTTGAAGTGAAATAAGCATGGTTCTCCTCCTCGGCAATCTCCTCCGGAGTCCTCAAGTCCCAGGTCTCGCCTGCGATTTCAGGGCTTCGTGCTTCAACGGCTGTAGAGTTCTTTCGAGATCTCGCACCATTCTCCGACGCGTCGGTACCTCGGCGCATAGCACTACGGCTCCGGTCTCGTCTTTGTTTGCTTTGGTTTCTAGGTCGCGCAACATAGAAACCTGCAGCTTGAAGCTCTTCGCTTTCGATCCTTGCCAACTTGTCGCGGTGAATCCACTTAGAACCCTCATCAGGCTTGATGTCAATAGGAACAGCGTTGCGACTATATTCGTCCTCGGTCTGGGGACCATGAACTTGCCAGGAGTTACCATTCAATGCCGGGCTCGTCTTAGACTCGGTGATTTGGCGCGCTCCTGCTCCGTCAACGGAGTTATGCAGCTTGTTACTCGAAAGATTATCATGCGAATTCACCCTGCGACCAACTCGGTCCATACCCGAGTGGTAGGAGTTGGAGTTGCCATTTTGAGTAGCGAAATGGTTTTTCTGGGGGTGTTCTTGGTTCGTGGTGGTGTCCATGTCATTATCGAATTCCTAGCAAATCATCAGCAACCTCGCCCCTGCAGGAACCAATAGGTTTTAGACAGCATCCAGGACGCCGACCACTTCGTACCTCCTTTTGGGGCACGCTATAGCCCCAAGAATCTGTATAGCCATGACTGCTGCGTGGCGGAGTAATGTTCTCGGTCGAGGTTGGGGCGGGTGCCATGGTGGCCATATTGATGGCGCCCGCGACCCTCTAGAAAGAGATCTGACGAGCGTGAGGCGATGAACGAACGGCGTATGTCTCTCAAGGTCTTGGGCTATTGCTCGGAAGGCGTAGGATATCACTGTCTACGCTACCAGAATCGATGTAGTAGCTGTCGGTCAAAGGAAAGGTATTGTTCATAAGTTACAAGCGGCGGTGGGTGAGTCGAAGATGAGCAACGAGAGAATCCGGCGAGAAAGGGGCTGAATAGATGATAGGAAGAAGAAGCGGTAAGTAAGGTTGGTGAAAGAGAATGATTGGAGAGACCTTGATCGGTCGAAGATGAGGATATCGTCGTCACTAAGATAGCATGGTTTGGGAGCTCGAGGCGCGTTCGGGCTCCGAAAGAGCTTTGCAGAGGGAAAGAGGTAGAACAAGAGGCAAGACGGGAGATTTCGCATGAGGGGGGGTTGGTCTGGAAGGATATCGACACTGTGTTGGTGTGCAGCATCCACCAAGGCACGGACGGCTGGCACCTGAACGACAGCGCCCCTAGAGGCCTGCACGGCCCCCGCGCCAGGCTCAATTCCCCTGTGAGCCCCTGTACGGAATCAGCGAGCTCTAAGTGGACATGGACGGAAATACCGTACCTAAGAGAATGACAGGGGTCGAGCAAACGAACCCTTTTCATGGCTTAAAATGGGATATGAAGTTGAATGATGGAGAGACATTTGTCACCAGACAGGTTAAGCTCATCTTGTGCCTAATGTGGTTGTCTCTTTAAAATACGGAGCATCAGCGGTGAGGTGTGCCTGTTGAATCCTCATGGGACATTGTGCGTAGCCATTACGAGCCAATGGCTGAAAGGTTACGAGCGAGGAGACATGATACGCCACACTTCATGTACAATGACCACAGACCGTAGTCTAGGTTAGTAGTCTTAGCATTGATTGATGGAAGCATTGATCAAAGCTCTATAAAGCCACATCATCTGGTCCCCTTTGAACGTTAGTTGCCGCCGCCAATTGTTTCATTGTGATTGCTCAATGCCTCAACGGGTGAGCAAGGCGAGCTGCCAACCAAGCAAAACTAAACAAAGGAATGGATCATGGCGCACAGATGAGACCAGACCCATCAGTGGAAGGGGAATATTCATGGTTTCCCCTGATGCGAATAAGCCGTGCCAGGGTTTGGAAGCCACTGGCAAGGGTCAGCATGGCTCCAGTCTGGTGAGTCTGAGGCTTTGTTGCTTTTTCTTAACACTTATCAAGGAACCGTTGGTCATACCAAGGTCCAGAGTATTCCTGCGCTAAGTTAGATATAGAATACACAACGTCAAGAGACTCGACACATCATCATCATTGCGATGTCCTGTTATTATCCGCGTAGTAATAAATTCTCATATGGGTACAAAACGGTTTCTTCTAACTCAAAAGGATGATACCGAGATTAGCTTCCCTCCACAAGCCTGGCCCGTCACGTTGGGAATGGACAGCCTTGGCCGGGCCCTGTCAATGTGCCTGGATCAAGTGACAGGGGAGATATTATGTTCCATTCATCAGTAAGGCGACTTTCTTATGCAATGCTGTTAAGTTTCCCACAAGCAAGGGGTTAGCTGTCGTCAACAAAAGTGGCCGTTAAATGTCACAAAGGGTCGTAAAGACCAAACGAAGCAAACACACAGCAGAATACCCCGAAATGAAGTCATTTTGGACAAAGAAAAGCAAGGCAGACAAAGCGTGAAGAACTTGCCCGCCACCATCAAAGAAGTTACAGCTACAGCGTTAGGGTCCTTCTAGCGCTCACCTTAGCGGCACACTGTCCATGCACTGTGCTTTGTTTTTTGGACAGCCCGTAGGTTCCACCGGCACTTGTCTCTCCAACATCTCGGTTCATTATCGCAACCTCCGTCATTCCTAAACTACGTAGCATTCTTTTCTCTTCCTGCTCACGCGCCAAATTATCCCTTGATTTCTCTGCTTCATCTTGATGGTGTCTGCCATCAACATTCATTACACGACTTGCGGATGATCCAGTGTCATCAGCATTCAGATGATCCACCAAACCTGCACTGCAGCCTGCACATCATCCTCGCATTCTCGGGTACAAGCGAGAGGCGCTGGATCTCATCCAGGCACGAGAATGAAGTAGGGCCGCGATCGAAAAACGTGCTTCGGACGGACGCTCCCGTCTTATAGATGCACCGTTATCCCTTGCGTCGGAAAAGAAATCAGTTGAACCACTTGACGTGAAGCTCTTGTCCGCTTTCTGAAAAGACTAGAAATTGTCTTAGACAACTCCATCAGGCGAGGCGCATGGCTGCTGGAATCCATCAGAACTCACTCTCGCCAGCGCTAGCAATTACACTTTCGGCTCTCCAACTTAATATAAAGTCAACCGATTGTTTGGGTTCGACGTTGGAGAAAAACGGCCTTGACGACATCATGACAGCACCTGTGAGGAGAAGGACTAGAATTGTCTGTATTTCAGACACCCATAACTGTCAGGTCAAACTCCCAAAGGGTGATGTTCTCATCCACGCAGGAGACTTGACCAACCAAGGGACTCACGCAGAGGTCTGTAGTTCTGGTCCAGGTACATTTAAAGTCAGATACGAAGAAGCTGATCTTTGTCCAGCTTACGAAGACGGTCGCTTGGTTGGAAAAGCAGGACTTTGAGGCCAAAATCGTGATCGCTGGTATGGCCTCCTCGTTGGATAGTCGAGCAATGTCTAACTTTGCTTCAATCAGGAAACCATGATCTCACTCTAGATCGAGCGTTTTACGCTGAGCATGGTCTTTACTTCCACAATAATAACCCGCAGTCGCATGACGAGTGTCTACGACTGTTCACAGCTTCGCCGTCGATAACATATCTCTCACATGAATCAACCACCATCCGTCTGAGATCTCCTTCCGGGCCTCACACGCAGTTCAAGATCTTTGGGTCGCCTTACTCTCCACGTTTCGGACTCTGGGCCTTCTACTATGACGCTCCTCAAAATCCTAGCAACTGGTCAGACTTGACGTCGCTCTGGCAGTCTATACCGCTTGACACGGATATCGTCGTGACGCATACGCCGCCGAGAACGCATTGCGATGAGACGGATGAGCGCCGAGCTACTGGTTGTGAAGCTTTGAGGCAAGCTCTTTGGCGGGTGAGACCGCAGCTTGCTGTCTGCGGACACATTCATGACGGAAGAGGTGCTGAACGAGTGATGTGGGATTTGAGTTGTCGGAATATTGCCTATCGAGAGGAGAAAGTTGTTCACTGGCAAGATCCTGGCGAGGGCAATAACAAAGCCTGCCTGGTAGACCTAACAGGGAAGAAGGCACCGTCACTTGCCAACGACGGCTCTCACCCTGGCAGATATGGATTGAGTATAGGGGAGCAGGACGCAACATGTGATGCTCATGCCGTCAACTCAACAGGTAGTCCTATATACACGTTTGGCTCTGGGAATGAGGATACTCATGCTTCTTCCGGCACCCTAGGATTAGGTGGTGATCCTGCGTCACTACGAAGCGACCAGATAGCTCTTTCTGGAAGGATGGGTCGTCGAGAGACGTGTGTGGTGAATGCAGCGATCATGAAGAGTCGATACCCACATATAGGAGGAAAGCAGTTCAATAAGCCCATTGTAGTCGACCTTGATCTGCCTGTCTGGGAGGACAATGGCCAGATCGAGGTCCCCTGATTCGCTCGTGGCTTACCCTAGACTCAGGCTCGGGGTTGCTGCCCAACGAACCATTGGGAGGTGAGAAGGCCTCAGAAAGAAATGATGATGATGATGATACGAGGGCTTCTTGGAAGTTTACAAGTGGCCGTATACTACTCATATGTTTGCTACGCTGTGGCGCACCTTCTGCATCGTGCTTGATCGGGATATGATAGATCGTGTCTGATAGTCCACGTCTTGATCCAACATTGGGGGACGCATGTTGGGGTCGGATCCAACGGATGAACTGCAACCGTAGTACATAAACGTGGTCCCAATGGTCATCCGATAACTCAGACTAGTATTTAATTAAACCTTCAATCAAATTGAAACTCTATTTTGATGCATCAGGGTGTGGTATCATGTCCTACGATGTAATTGTAAGTACTCAAGTTTGACTACCCTAGAGCGATGCATGTCAACTCACGATCGACACTCCAAGCTTCGCATCGAATCATGTAAAGCCCCAAGAAATCAGTTCTGTCGAATAACGTCGCAGTATTCCCCCAATCCCCTCACCACGACAATCCAGCCAACGTCTTCACCCTCCAAGGTCAATCGATAGCCCCTCCCATTGAGACGCCATGCATTTCGAAAAGCATTTCCCTTTCGGCACATGAAACAAGCAAATCCATTGATAGTCATTCACGTGCCTATAGCATAGACACCGAACAGACCCCTTTCCTTGCTCATCGTCGTCCGAGTTACAGAATCCAAGTAAAGAGAACCCAATACAAACAAACAACCGCAAAGAGGAATTCTATTAAAACCCTGCGGGGAACCAAAACCCAAACAGGGGCTCGGCTGCGGGAGAATGATGCTAGTCCACAGCTTTTCCTTTGCTCACCGCCAGTCTTGGTCGTGATACCCTCAGCCCAATTAGCGTGGCTTAGTCCCCCTGTGTAATCGTTCTATCTTGGGAGCGGCGAAGCTTAGATAGATCACTCCCTTTAGAGTCTGGGAGTGTAGTAAAGTGCAGCTAGATTAGGTACGGCAGTTTCCTCCATGAAACCAGCATCGTAAAGTCCCCAAACCCCGCGTTTAGCGCTCAACGGGAAAAAGTAAAGGAAAAAAAGAAAAACAAGGGCAGTGGTAAAACATGGCGGACGCAAATCCTCCCAGGAACAGGCAATTGAGGCATTTCACCGACGCGGGTTGAAGCGGGATGTTCCCTGGAGGCCATTAACGCGTGAAGTCAGTCTCCAATGACATCGCCAATCGCGGGATCGCCAAAGGGTATCGATCGACCAGGTATAGTATCGATGTCAGATGGGGACCAACAGAGAGCATCGAGTTTGGGAATATGGGAATACTACGAGTGCACCCTCTTTGGGCTCACATGGTGGATAATTCACCGACATCTTTCGTCAATGAGCCAGCTTTTTCTTCCACCTTGTGAGGAAAAAACTTGGAAAGTTGAATGTTATCATTGTCATTGTCATTTGGGGAGAAAAAAGCCGGATCTAATGGTTTGACGTGTAGAGAGCCCACCCACGTGGTGCGTGGCCTTCCATCGCAAGCTACCGAAGAAACCCAACGTCAAGGAACTCGTGCCAGTTCACACACTTATTCCAACCGTATGATGGTGTTACGTCTTGGGTATCTGTGGTTGCGTTCGCGGTTGCACGATGGATCGTGTCGTGTCTTGCAATCGACATTGAGAGACTGGAATTTGATCATCGTCGCCCTTTGTGAAGCTTCAGAGGCAGAAGCCTTCTAGAACCTTGCTGCCACTGATGTTTCGTATCTTGCTGAGCGTTCAATGTCACTAAACACAGTCAGCAAGCGCAGAATGGTACTTTGGCCCTTCTCTCCTCCTCGCTCAGGGATCAGCCCAGTAAGCCAGGCCTGTGATCCCCGAAGCCACATGCTGCGATCAGATCAAGCACCAGGACGGCGTTCGGGCCTTGACTCGAGATGGCTAGAGAGCTCTCTTAAGGAGGGGTCTTTTATCAATCTTCTGCCGCAATGCTATTCCTATCAGAGACGGCCCCCCCCTCTTTACTCCTTATTTAGTCACTTGGACAGGAAAATACCCCCTGAAGAAGAAAAAAACCATCGATCGTCTTCCTCTGGCTTCGCTCGTTTTGGCGGTGGCTGTTCACGTTTCCCCAGGATCCTCTCTTCCTTTGTTTTGTTGGTGTTAGTGTTGGTTTGGTTCAGCTGCAGGTCTGTAAACTGGCCAGTGACCAACAGACCTGGAGAACGCCCGTCTGTCGTATTACGAGTGCTGAGCTGATCTTACGGGCACATGTATGATTTAGCCTGGAGCTGAATCTCTGGAAATCCTGCACAAAAGACCTCACATTGAAGAAAGCAGAGACACAAGAGAGGGTCTTGATTGGCTGGGATATCACCAAGATGTGATCAGATGTGAAGCCCGTTGTGCGGCCCCGCCCTTTGCCGTGGATGGGCTAGATGGGGGAGCTTCTCTCTTGCTGTCCAATCATGTGCAAGACATCAGGCCTTCTTTCTTCCCCTCTGTTTCTGAATTGGGTTGAAGCCCAACAGCGCTGGGCAATGACGCTGCTGATCACCCGTCACGACTCACAAGAGCCTCTGATCTGGGGAGCATCTGACTTTTTTGCTGTTCATCAGCGATCGAGGGAGTATATCAGTGATAATAAAACGTGATGGGTGGTTCGTTCTACCACTGCAGCTCGTCACACAGGCGCTTATGGTAAAAAAAAGCGGATGTGATGGTTGATGGATTCTGCAGCGACCTTTTGGGTACAAACGATATTATTGTAGGACTCTCCTCTCCTCTCCTCTTGGATGGTGTCATGCAGAGAAACATAATGCCCCTCACCACCATCCTGGAACCTCGTTTGCACAGCTTAATTGGTCTTTGTCAGCCTGTGCCCACAGCATCTCTGCAGGTCCATCTCCTATCGGATGCCGAGTACCAGAGAAGCCTTTCTGCAGTGATGCTCGTGTGTCTGTCTGGTGTAGCATCCGCATCATGATATTTTCCCTCCTCTGTTCATGGAGCTATCACTCCACATGGACTTCGCCTGTAGTTTGCTCCCACCCATCCGCCGTGGGGGTATTTGGAAGCAAATCATTGATTGAGTCCCTCTTCCATTTCGAAAATCTTTCTTAACCGAATACTGGAATATGTCCTTGAGCATTGTTTACTGTTATAAACTTGCTGGATCCTGACCAAAAAGCCACAGCAACCAGACTTTATATCCACCTCGAGCGGGCTGCAGGGGTGAAGCGAGAGTCTAAAGACGTGGTGCAACTTGGAAATGCAGGCCTCGTGATGCTATGGGCGTCCACTATCACTACCCATCCGATACCTCAAGGTGCATTTTCCAGGGATATCTTCTGCAGCTGGACACCTATTCCACTAGGCCGATGAATAGATCGCGCGCTACAGGGCAAAAGAGAGAAGTCGTCGTGGAGCTATCACGGTGGTCCCCTTGCTGAAGCTATTATTGCCAAGCCTAGCTCCATCGTTTGAAGTGAGCTGAGCAAGGACGAAGCTGAAGCTAAAGAGCTCATGAGACTCTTGTTGCTACAGAGATTGCATGCAAGTTCCTCGAAGCAATTGACCGCACCTGTGTTCTTCCGCCTCATCACCAGCACATGGCCCAGATAGCTTGGAGCTTGGCTCGGTTCTTAGCTCGGTTCTTAGCTCGCCTCGAGAGCTCTGACAGCTCAAACTGTCGATCCCTTGGGAGCTCTACACACCGAGTAACTGATCGACGATCTGACTCTCGTCTCGTGGTGGGAGAAATCAGTTGCACTTTTATGCCTTGAACGTTTTGTGCAAGCATGATGCTGTCTCGCGAGTTCAATTCATGTCGGTTGGCCTCAACGGCATTGCGACTAATTCAGCCCAAGAGGGGGAATCAGCCAGTCAGCCCATGGGCGTTGGTGATCCAATGAGACGGGATGGGAGCACTTGTATCGACAGTTGAAAAGTGATATGTCGTTGGTTGTCTTGGCTTGTGCTATGAATGTACCAAGTATGCATCATGGCTATCCAATCTGAGGGACGGTCTAAGGCAGCTTTACTTTAGGGCCGGGTTTCGACTTATCCAAAGATCATGTCGTGGCTACATCGTCCTTCACTTTGTGCAGTTAGGATCGTGGAAGCTATTCATTATGATGATCATCTAGCTCAACAATTCAGCCTTGCTACTCTTGCTAGAATGAAAACCAATATAGCATCTCCATTCAGCACCGCCTCGTGTGATTTCAGCTGGCTTAGCTACAGCCTTTCACTGCTAAAATAAAGTAGAACGCGGCAATCATCAGCCTCACCGCCTCTGGGCTTCGTCCCGCTCCCTCCCGCTTCCGTTTCCGTGCCCGCTCCCTTCCCTCCCGCTGGGCACCTCTACTAATTGTCAGGCTTACAGCAGCACTTCACAGCGCCATGTCCTTACAATCAGGCCAAAATTTGAATAATCTCCGCCCTGTCGCGGGGGCATAGCAAAGAAGGCAAACGCCTGACCTGCACCCCTAGACCTGGATTGCTTTTTGCTGGGCCGATTGCAGTGTCAGGATGTTCCTGGGCTGATTCAGAGTTCACAAACTTGTCGAGGGTGTTGAATGGCTATCTTGTACCAACTCCACTCGGACCCTGAATTGACGATGCGATGATCTTTGGTCAGACCCGGAGCATCGGTCGCCTCACCTCATCATACATGTGAATTATGGCTCATTATTTCGACACAAGGACAGTCAATTCATCAGCAGTCATTCCCGCGGTTTGACCCGGGCTTGATCCAGCTCGGAGCTCAACCAAAGAATTCGATTGAAGGGTCTTACTCGCCACAACCAGCCACTTGATTAAAGAGGTACTTGGGTGATGACTGTAGTGCCACCAAGAATCAGGTACCAAAAGCTTGTGCTGTATCCGTACACCATCACGGAATCGCCTTCTACTAAGCTTCTCATATGCATTATTCACGGGGAACCCTTGATCATCAACTCTTTCGGACATTGCGATTACTCAAATACCGCAATTGATCTAAAATCCGACCCCGAATCTGACATTTGATCCTTGTACGCTACGGAGTGCGGATTATCGGATTATCGTAATCATTAACAGCCCGTTATTTGGCTCACTCTGATTCATGCATGGTTCGTCGTTGATCGCGCTCCGGCCGAGGGCCGCTCTCTCTCAGCGTCGCCCAAGCCCGGCCGCACGCCGAAACAGTGACGCGGTACTTGAGCCATCACCTGAGTCATCTTTCAAGATACATTTTGCCTCTATCAAATCGCCACTAGAGCGTATGTACCTCTACGTGTCTCGACTCGTAAGATCCACGTACCTCGAACGAACCGCGCCTCAAACCCACTTCACATTGAATCAAGTCTACACCCATTCTGCCAGGCCCTTCACTGAAAGGCCGTACCATTGACCACTAACAGCCAGAATACCGGTCACTAACCTGGTATAAGTGCTAAGTGCGGGCTGCAGCAGCACTGCGGGCTTTACTCTTGGCTGGACTCGAGGCATTCGATGCCCTTCCATTGCCGGCTTTTCCAACAAGTTTCTCCATCCGTCGTGATACTATTCGTCCAGCGTGCATTGCGAGAGCGAAAAAACCACTGGTGCTCCTTACCAAGCATTTCGCTCCGGCCTGTCACTTCACTTAGATGTCGCCCGTCAGCTCATGATAAATCGCCGCCGACGGGAGCCAAAAAGGTCAAGCAGGAGACGACTCAAAAGGGGCTGAAGGAGGCGATTTCTAATTAACTCGACGCTTTTCAAAGCCGTCAAAGCCTTTAGAACCAGAATTAAAGTAGAATTGACTCGCCACGTTCCTGATTCTTTACCTTTTGAAGCAAGGAACAGAATCCCCTCATCCAATTGATTCTCATTCTCCATTGCATTTTGATTCTTTTTTTCTCCACTTGAAAGTACGTACCTCTTTGTACAACGCCTCAGGCAGAGATTTCCTTGGCACAGAGAAGGTACCTCATCCACAACTTCAACGCCCAACCACCTCGTTATCAATACACGCCTCACGAGTCAAACCGCGGCTTGATTAGTAGTTTTGGGCTACTCTCTTTCAGTTCATAAAATCAAGTATTCAGAGGCGTGAGAACCGGCCGGATTCATCGGTAAACTTGTGACTCTTTGAAGCCTCTCGAGTCCCATAAACAAGTCACGACTCAAAACAGGTCCACCACCGCGAGACCAGGCCAGACCAGACGGGACTGACCCCATTTCCAAGAGGGACGGACTACCTCATAGCAGCCGGCTGCTCACGTAAATACTCCTTACCTGTCTACTCTGGTCTTTCGTTTGATCCAGCATTGTACTCAACTTGCAAGTACAAGTTTCTGCCTGGCTCTACGGTACCCTGCAAATCCGAGCATCCACTTCCCTTGCTCTGGCGACGAGACGCAAACAAGACACCGCCCCAAAAAGCCCAGACCACCTCACCTGCGACCGCCCCTCCGCTATTGCTTATCAACAACATCAATCATCAACTTGGCTTTAATTTACAAACAGTCACCCAGCCCTGCCTTGCCTCTTGACGAGACAGCCTCACCACGCATCCAACCTAGCCTCGCCCTTCCGACGACCTCCGGATCGATGCAATAGACAGCCTCACCACCTCATTTGTCTACTCTATATACTCGATACCAACCCAACGGGTAGTCAATCAACTTCAACTCGCCCAGCATGGCTTCGCAAATTCCTGATCCTTATAAAATCTTGAACGTTGCCAAAGATGCGCAGCTACCCGAAATCCGATCTGCGCACCGAAAGCTCGTCCTCAAGTGCCATCCCGACAAGGTCCAAGATCCCACATTAAAGGCCCGCGCGCAGGACGAGTTCCAACGGGTTCAAACAGCCTACGAAACATTAGCCGACGAGAAGGAGCGAAAACGCTACGATGACCAAGTTCGACTTGTTGAACTTCGCGAGCAGATGAGGGCAAAGACAGCTGCGAGCGCATCCAATCGTGCTACGGCTGCCGCCGCCTCAAGTCCTGCTTCAAGTCGACCTACACCTACATCTACAACATATAAATACGAGATTCACACCAACGACCGCACTTACAAGTCTACCAGCCGACAGCCTTCTCCTAGCCCCCGGGGCTACTCCTCATATTCTCGTTCTTACGAGGAGGAGCATCCTCGTGCTGCCGACATTTTTGAGGGAGTTCGAACTGTGAGAAGGGAAAAGTCATACAACGACAAGTCTTCAAAGCGTGAAGATAGGGAAAGGGAGAAGGAGTTGGAACGAGAGCGCGAGAAGGAGTACGCCCGAGAAAGTCGAGAGCGAGAGAAAGAGAGAGAGCGCGAGCGTGAACGACGGAGAAGAGCCGACGAGGCCCTTCGCCGTGCTGAGAAGGAAGCCAAGGACGCCAAGGAAGCCGCAAAGGAAGCCCGGCGTGCTGAGAAGAAGAGTCGCGATAAGTCCCGCAAGCGAGAGCCTGAAGAGAAGAAGCGACACACCTCAAAGCCCTACATCGAGACCTTCGATAATGAGGCCTTACCAAAGTCAGAAAAGAAGAAGTCAAGCAAGAAGCACGATGAGAGACGTGAGCGTGATCGATCATCGCACCGCGAGGAGGTACCTCCTCCCACGACCAGCTCAATGCAGCCGCCACCTATTCCTGTGGAATACCAAAGCAAGGCTGATGCCGCGCTCAACTATATCCAGGCTTCCCGAAGTAAGGGTACTGCGTCATTCGCTGCTCGACACGTCCAGCCTCCTGCTCCTACGCCGCCTCCGGTTAGCTCGCCATTTGCCGCCCCGGAGGATGACGATGCTCGGCGATCAGCTGCTAAGCCTAGACGCGGATCCTCAGGCGAGAAGGCTTATAGCAAGCCCGAGGTCGTTGATGACCCCATTGAGGCTACTGCTCCTTCTGCTCGCCCTCATATTCACAAGTCAGCGACAGCTACTGGCGCGCCTACCACTTCTCCTCCTCGACGTGATCTTCCCCGGACGACTACTATGCCTGTTGAGGGTTACGGCCGTCACGTGCCAGGAATGGCCAGGGCTCAAACTTTCAGCGGCGCGTATCCCGAACCTGATCCTCGCGGTCGAGGACGTACTAGGTTGCAAGCTCAGATCCCTGAGAGTGACTCAGAAGACGAATATGAGCGTCACCGACGTGAGCGCAAGGCTCACCGCAGCAAGAAGCACCGATCTCCCGAAGCCCGTGCTGGCGAGCATATAATGCAATACCGAGTTGACGGCAACCGCACAACGTTACAGAACTCTTATTCACGCACCGCTGAGGACGCCTACTCGTCTTACTACACCCACCACCAGCCCGGTGTTCGAGTTGTTGAGCGCCCTTCAATGCCTTCTCGCGACGCCAGCTACAACGCTAGCTACGCCAAGTACCCCAAGGTCAAGACCTCAAGTTATGGCGATGTCCAATTTAGCGAGTACCCCAGTTATAACGAAGCGTACGCTGCCTAGACAGTCACGTCGACGCATCCATTTATCGTCCTCCGACTTCATTTCACGGCGTTTGAACGCATGTATTCCACCATTTCGGATTTTCCCTTTTATCATCTAGCCTTGGCATTGATTTTCTGTTTACCTCGTTGTTTCCCAATCTACGAAACGAAACATGTCTTACGAAATACGAAATTACCTCAATCGCAGACAGGCGATTGGGATGCGGGACGAATGGCGCGAGGGTTATGTGGATGTTTGCATTTACCAGCTTTATTATTATTGTTTGCTGAGTTTAGCTCCCGGCATCTGGGGAGGACTTGGATCATTGTGGAGAGACAAGTTTGCATTATAGACATGTTTTCTTGGCTTTGTCGCCGTGTGTTCTTGTGACCCAGGGTCAACTCATAGTACGCCGCAGGGAGCGCGGCATGCATGGCACCGGAAGGGAATCGTTTGGCGGCTCACAGTATTACTTTTTCCATATCATCATCGGCGTTGGGGATACCACACTCGCTCGGGTTTCTTAGTTACTCGGATGACGAGGTTTATATCAGATAGAGACGAGGCAGGCTTTTACATGGCCTGGCTTGATAGAAATGAAGCTAATTCGCCTCACACTTTTACTTTTCACCGTGACTTGATATATGTCCCTTTACAGCCGGTTCTGTTTTTACCCTGAGCTATTGAACTTGGCTATAGTGAACTTCTCCATATCGAGGTGGCGACTACACATAAGCTGACAGCATATTTTCCACTCTGTGAATTGATTCACGGTTAATGATCGAACAGGAATTGCCAATACATCAGGGCTGAACTGAACACAACAATTCGTCACACCTCACCGATTTGATTCACATGTTTCCTTATCTGTGATCCAACCATTTTGGGGGGGCAATATGATTACAACAACTCATGCCCGGACTACAACTCATCATTTCTCATAATTCCGTTACACGTAACGTGAGGCTAAGCACGTGTAAGTCATCTATGTGAAGAAAATACCGTGAAGTTGTCCAGCTGAGGCGGGATCGTGCATTTTCGCCTCCCGCCTCACGGGAGCGTATCTTATTTGGGATAGTGAGCCGTGTGTCAACGCGTCAACGGGATAATACTTGGCTGGAGGCCTACACTGACGGGACGCGTTTGAGTGTTACGAAAGTGAGGTGGAGACTGGGTGAGGTTAACTGCATAGCTTGGGGCGCTGCTACGAAGTTGCTTATGAGGCGGGAAGATAATTGACTGATGGCGAGGTGCCGTTACTAGTGTCATATATGACTGCGACTACGAGTAAGTGCTGGAGTATGGTAACATGATATTAGGTAGATTTGCAATTGTGTATTGTCTGCGCCGTAGGGATTTTGCAGCATATAATCTTAGATATCAGGCAGCGTAAGTAATCCCAAGTGCATGGTTCTGACCCAGCATGCAGTCTGCCCTTGACATCATGAGAACATTTAGGCATGATATTACTAACAAACGACCACATGTCGGTCTAAGTGACCAGCGCCATATATGATCTTTGACAAATACTAGCGGATGGAGAATGCACATTGGCAACGGAAGGCTGCGCATGACACGGCACGGCATGTATATTGCGGCATCAACTTCCCGTGCTTGTCACCGGAAACTCTGCTGCACTCCGTAAATGCCTTCCCTTCCATCTGTAGACCGCTCGATTGCCCAGTAGCCATTGCATGACATTATCTGCTGTGCCTAGATATAGTAGTGTAGTGCTTAGTTGATACTTGACTACAGATCTACAAGGACTGAAATTAACATATATGCCCCTTCCTCCCTTAATCCCATGATGTTTCTGCACGTTTACACAGCACCTCCTCCCAGTCGTTGCTCTACTATTATACTATACATTGACACTGCAAAAGCTTCAAAAATGACTGTGACTGTCACCGCTTGGCACCAAAGCACGAGTTGTTCCATCGCTCAAGGAACCATTTCGACAAGACGCACGACTTGGCAGTCTCTGAACAAGAGTGCAAGGACTTCCTAAAATCAGACAACCGAGATTACAAATGGACTTGGGCATTTGAAACAGCAGACTCAAGTCCTGAGCCGATGGCAAAACATGTCACTTGAACCCTATTACTGTATGCTGCTGCTCCTCGCCTACCACGGATGAACAATGCCTTGTATCTTATGGCATGCCAGGATGTTCGGGACACATATCTTGTTTCACCTGATATATGCATATGCAACTATTTAAAACCTCTATACTGCGGCTATCAGAGTTCAAAAAAGCCTTTCATGCTGGCGCACGGCACGAAAAGTACTTGCCACCTTCTTCTCTACCATGTCTACTTCAGATAAGCGAAAGGAAACGATCATCACTGTCAAAGAAGATACTGTCTGGCAGTTTGACCATGAGCTCAGAGCCTGAAGCCTCACGTATACTATTTCCTATATCCTCTTGGACCAAGTTCGATACCATACGCATCGACGTTCACAACTTCTAATGAAGTATTTGATCAATTGGCCTCAGGACCATTGTTCGTGGCTAGCAATATCGGTACATTTCAGCATATCCAATCGCAGAGCATACTGGCAACGAAGAAGCTCGAAGTGCAAGGGAGAGTCTCTCCTCAACACCGATGGAAATAAACTCTGACAACATATTTGTCGAAATATCCTCTCAAGAAGCCTGTGTTGCATCTCCTTGGCCAGGAGCATTGACTATAACGATGCAGCCTATTTTAGCAGAGACATCGTCAAGAACATGAAGAGGGATTTTGTTTTTATTACCCTGTTTCCTCATCTGAGTGCTTTTACTCGTCTCATGTCTGCCAGCATCATGGAACAACAGAACGTCGAAGACGTTCCTCCGTCTACCTTTCTCCGCTTTCATGCTACATGGTTATGTATGCAAACCTATGGATGGCATCTCTTGTTTTGTCCCGCCATACAAAATGAGCGGATCGAATTTTGTTACAGCCGACAGTTATAGCCTTCAAAAATAAGCCAAGACTTTCATTATCTCTGTTGCCAGTGTATTCAACGAAATCCTCAAGTTGGCTGCGCAAGATGCTGTCACATCCTCAGAGGAAAACCTCCAGGCACACAATGGTAACCTTCTGCACCAGTCGGTGGACGCTGCTCGTCTTGTCTCTGTCGGTCTACAATCCCTTTGTAAAGCGATTTGAAGAGATGGGAGTTCTAGTATCCTGGCAAAACTTGACGACTTTTAATTCCTCCAGCACCTACATCGATTGATTTCAAGGTGACTCCAAAGACCTTGGCTATGGCAATCTTGCGTACCCGCTTGAAACAAATTGAGGCAATCGGAGAAGCTATTGTCTATTCGACTAGACGCTTCCAAAGAGCTTTGATTGCAAAACAAGAATACCATGGCAGTATTGCAGAGATACGCAAGGCCGAAAACACGAACATGTCGAATCTTTCAAAGCATTTACCAGATGATCTGACCACCACTAGTGAGCTGCGCCAAACAGATCTTTCCCAACAGTATTGCGGTCTCAAGGGATACAGCAAAGATCCTTTGTCTCTCGAAAGACTTAACCCATATCCATGAAGAGACTGGTAACTTGGTATTAGACCAAGGAGAAATAAAAGGATGACACGCCTGACGACAGTCCTATCCACCATCCTCCCTCTCTCCATCAATCACACTAGAGGATGAAGGAACCTGTCAAAACTATACGCAAGCCAGTGCGCTTAAGATCGGCCAATCACTACCACAGGTCTCAATACCTGGTTTGCTGCAAACTCAGGAATCCGAGGTATAAATTACTGGCTTCCCACCCAACTCCGGACTCTTGTTGCCTATCAGTCAATCCAATGGTGTTTATTGGGGATGATCTATCTATTCGTGAACTGCGTTTTTCAGGGATTCTACGATCAGCACAGAGATGTGATGCCTCTACCGATATAGTCGGCTGTCGCAAAATCTTCTTTCCTCTCAGAAGCATGACAACATTCTTCCACTTCGCAATCATCGAAATACCAGTTAGATATGGTATCTACAACAATATCCTCAACATGAACATCTTTGTGTTGTCCGAATAAAAAGACCCGGTACCGGACTGGAAGAACCAACTTGTCCACGAAGTCGTTACTACTATACGAATACATATCCCAGACTGTCGTTTACTATTACCAGACAAACCTACAGGGTCGCGGTTGTTTCTGGCGTCAAACCAGCCCCTAAATCCGTTACGCCATGTTCTCTTCGTTGTACATCTACCATGTTTCCCAGTCGTCGCGTCTTGCTAGTTGAAAAGTACACCTCATATCACTTTGCGTCCAGATCGCTTGACCACATGTGCTGAGATTTAAGTCATCTCTTCCATTGCATCTCAGTATTCTGAGACCTATATACCAGGTTGCAGTCAAGGCTTCTCTGTAGGAAGCATATTTCGAGCTGCCCTTTTATGCCGTTATGAATCACATATCGTGTTTGACATATCCAAGACTTCTAAGTCTTTGAGACGCACGCTGTAGAGATTCGAAAGAGCGGCGAGAAATTGGGCTTATCAAGAGCCTACGACTACCCAAAGGAATACCAAGTCTCAGAGCAGTTTGCCAATGGCGCACAAGACAGTGTATCGACAAACATAGCCTTGGTCTTTATATATACAGAAGCGAATGACCGGAAGCATGTATTCTTTACTTCACCGTTCGACTTGCAGATAGGCGTCAGGGTGATACCGAGGTTGTAAAGTGTGCAGTCGATACACCGAAGCCATGTCAGACAAGGATCTAGACGACGACATTATCGGCTACCTATCCAAAGAAGGCGACAGAATGCGCAAGGACGGCACAATTCAACGAATTTGCAAAAACAAATGGGGAACCCGCATGTCTAGTATATGTGCCTTTTTCCCGTCCTCTATATCTCACTAACACTTCAGCAGCGACCTATGTGGTAAGTTCTGGGGAGCCCAGACGCCTTCCAACATGCTGACTTCTCCTAGTACACCCAGCAGTTTTGATAACTTCACAGGAATGAATTTTCAGAACTGGCTCATGGCAGTTCCATCAATGCCATTTACGATCTATGCTTGCAAACTTCACATGTTGGTCGAAGAGCTCGGGGAGTAGTCGATGACGATTTTCCGTGCCAACCAAACACTCATCACCTACGAAGCCAGAAGTCGGCCGCTGGTCCTCTCCACAAACGAGGGCATAGTTCATTCGTTCAAACTACGACATTTTCAGCGCTATTCTCAATGGATGCCAATACCCGTCTATAGCTATGAGATACGCATACTTCACCGAGCAATCAAATGTTGTAACACGTTTGTGGTCGGTGATCCCACAGACATTCAAATGTAACTGGGACTAGTCTCCATACGAACACACCAATTTGTCTCCTTACCCCAAAAGAGAAGCGCTGGTATCAAACTCCGAGCAAATATCTTGACTGCAGTTCTTGGTGAGACAGGAAACATCACCCACGAACAAGCAGAGTTTGTGAATCGGGCGCCGCCCCTGGAAGCTCCTGATCAATACCGAGATTCCTCCACCAGGGACCGTATATACACAGCGCTCAACAACGTAGGCCAGACCATTGAACATTGTACCTGGCCCAGCAACAACACCTGGAGAACACAAATACCAGGAGCGGATATCAGCAAACGAGAGATGGCAAAAGAACAGGTTGTCCGCGAAGCATTCACTTCGCAATGGCATTTTTTGCCACCACGAACAACACTGGGGCTATTGCCCGGTATTGTTACCCTTTAAACAGTCAATCATTTGACTAATTGACACTGCCTGCAAGTATCGAGTGTCCCTGTAAGAGAGTGTTTTATCTGTCAACCTCGGTACTGGTGTCGACCAAGTTTGGAACGCCAACATTGTGAGGAACGAAGTCAGTAGACAGACTACCACAACAGATCAAGGGGCACAACCTCTATCGTCAATCGACGAAAGACAACATCAACTGAGAGACTACTTCACGTTACGGTCATAGCTGTGTTGACACGCCAGACAAAAACATATTTGTCAACCTTGATTCAAAAGCCGTCAAATAATACCCCGATTGTGGGGCGTACTTCATTGCCTACCTCTGTCGAGGATCTGATCTGTCATAGGAAGAGACGTGAAAAGAAGGAGTGAAGAAACGAAAACTACTTTGACTAGGTCAAGAGAAGCTACCGATATAATCGTCGACAACGGATACGTTTCTTGTTGTGGAAAGAAGGGCTCCCGAAACACTGTCGGCAGCGCCAGAGGATATGTTCTCGAACTGAGGATTACAAGAAGATGTAGAAGACTTCTGGTAGTCGAAAAGAAGAACCCATACCGGGTTGTATTCAGCACATACCCAACACTATCCAAGCGTTGGATGTCGAAGCCTAGCAAGTATATACAGTTCAAACCGGATCCGGATACTCCAAGCAAGAGAAAGAAACTACTAACCAACCCACTTGGCCCAAAGCGACTCAGAAAGATCGACTCTACCGACATTGACCATGATCCATTTGTCGTACTGAGAAAGGAAGACCAAAAGGACGCCGATGCAATCTTGGTCACCCACAAAGCGGTCGTAAACAGGATATCGTCCCACCATTTTGATATGCTTATCTGCGACGAAGGCTGTAACTCTGGTGGCCAAAACCGAGCCCATAGGATGACTCGCGATTCGAGGGCGTCAAGTCCCCTCACTATCTCGACAAGGCCGTTCAGATTCGCGAGAATGTTTGGAATAACACGAGATACTGCGAATGAACACTTCCTCATTACAAACGTGTACATGAGTTTCTTGAGCTTCTCAGTCTGCTTGAAACGAAATTGGGCGTTATACGCTCAGTCGGAGCTACCAATTCAAGACGTGTTATAAAGGGATACACCGACGACACACACGAAGCCATTACGGAGGCAGAAGAGGCCTTTATAGCAGAATGTGCAGCATTGAATGTTGAGCCGCATGATGTTCACTAGCTTTCGAAAGTCTTCGCCTTTTTGTCAAATCGTGAGAGAGACACCAACAAGCAACGAAGATGTAGGAATGGCCTGCGATACACGGTAACAATCAACCTCTATTCCAACAACATCATGATGTGGCGACACACCGACCACCAACACCACTGTAGCGTTTGTTTACTTTTCAAACACGAATCTCAACCTCAAAGGTCCTGCCTCTGCACACCCGAACTCGCATCACAACCTCAATCATTCACTCCGCCAAGATCCGAAATTGGCGGCTCGTAAGCCCTACGGGATGCCCTCGAAGCTACCATCGCTAAAGACCGGCGAGCCAGTCTCGTATGCCCTGATGCGCGACTAGAAAGAGTATAACATGGATGCCAACCTTTGCCGGTCTTCGTAGCAACCCGCGAAGTGAGGCCCTTCAAGGCCGAAAAAGACCAGAGGGGTCACCACGGATACGAAAATCTGTCGTTCGATAAGATAATCAGCGAGTCCCTGAATACGCTCGGCACCACCGCGTCACACAACACCTTCATGAGTCTAACGGTTCGAAGCTATCCGCATAGTCCAATTGCTGGCCGCGTGCAGTTGATACCTGTATAATAATAAATTTTACCTACCTGTCTCAACGAATCAGCATCCGGTATGGTGTAGTGGCTAACATTTCGCGCTCTCATCGTTCAGTTGATAGATCAAGTTCCGCGGAGCCCAGGGTTCGATTCCCTGTACCGGAGTTCTTCTTTTGTATTTTTGCCTCACGATGGATCTCTTTTGGCAGGCCGAGTGCATCATTTGCGCTCAGTCTGTATAGTATCTATCGTCTTTACGGTAGCCAACCAAGCTCTCGCACACGTACAACGCTGTCTCTGTGAGGAGCTCAAGTCACTTTGGCACCAACCATTTAATAGATACATACGCCTGGAACGTTAAACGCGAGTGGTCCAAAGGGGACATGGCCTACCTACCATGGTGAAGTGAGTATGTTACTATGATTGTCGTCACTAAATGGATGACCGTGGCCTCAACCCAATGTGGTCTGCCAGAATGGTTAACATACGAACTGTTAGAAGTCTGTATCTGTGAGGTGCTGAAATCCCTTTGGCACCAAGATACGCTTGGATTGTCGAACGTGAATGGTCCAAAGTGGACATGACGTACCACAGTGAGCATGTTGTCATTCTGGGACATGTCTTTTCTTTAATTGCCCGCATATCCCTCAGTGTGAAGACTGAGGAGGAAAAGAGCTTTTAGAACACCAATATTAATCTACTCGTCAAAACAGCAAGGGCAGTCTCGAGCCCTTCATCTCCATACTACAAGTTTAGAACCGTCGCGCAAGCAGAGTATTGGCTCGGCTGTACAAACAAACTATCGCGCTCGAGTCAATGCTGTTGAATGGGTGCAAACTATATTCTACAGCGAGAATATATCTGTATTCCATCGCAAGCACACCCAGGCGACCAAGAACTTTCTTGACTGGGTCATCAAGACCTTTACCAGTCACACTACATATTCCACGACCCTCTGATTCGTCCTCCCAACTACAATGAATCCATATTCGGCACCTTATTTTCCAACGAAGGCTATACGCACTTTTTCGGTGCAACTTGTCTGTCTTTCAGCTCTACAGAGATGCCAATATGCTTGATGCCCGAGATCTATCCCGACGTGGGTTCGTCCTTCATCGCTCCATACTCTGTGCAGAAGAACTACTATGATCTTCTCATGCGTGCGATTTCAAGTAACTGTTTACTATGATCGTCGGCGTTGGATCCAATCCCAAACATGACAATCAGGAACCCATATACTATGTTTTGCGCCTTTGCGTGAACAATTCGATAGCGTTTACACACCACACGAGGTCAAACTTTTGACCACAGAGGTCCCTGAATATTTGCAAGATCAGCAGTGCTTACACTGCCGTCCAAAGATAGAGACTTATTCGGCACAACACCTTCACAGCAAGAGACAAATTCCTCCATACATATGCTTTCGTTCTCATGCCCTTTTTGTCGTGTTCGCTATCATCTCTCTTCAGCATTGCCAAACGTTCCTCTTGAACTTGAAGCAATGCTAAGCTTATCCCAAATCGACATCTTCGAGTTAGCTAGGTACCATGGCTGAATTCTCGGACGCCCTTACCCCATCTCAAACCCCCTCCCCTCCCCCCCCCTTTATCCCCCAGCCCTCAGGCCACCACAGTAGCTTTGGAAGCTATCTCTGCCCACCAAACCGAACACAATGACTATGCTAGCTGGCCCGTGAGGGTGGATATGGAAGCAAGGGCACGTAAGATTCACAACTTATCAGGCAGATCATGCAACGCTCAAGGCCGAAAAGTTCTCCAGTACCACCCTGGGATGTTACAAATATACTACTGTCAATGATATTATCCCAAACAAAAACATCGAACTTTCTCGGCCAAGAACCAGGGCTGATAAAGGTCTCCGTGTTGGGGAGGGAGTTCACCATTGCATTGTCTCGAAAGCCATGTGTCCCTGGGGTCGGCGGCGTGCAAGGATATCCTCACTCGCCATAGGCAGGATACCGCGATACGGGAGATGTATAGACCAGTCCTCGAGGAGCGAGGACTTGCCTACCAACAGAAGTCTCAAGCCAGAGGGCTGCTGTTAGGAATTTTAAATATGGCTATGATAAGGATATCAGAGGCACAGACGCCTTTCTCGTTCTCTGCCGAGAAGATATTGATTGGGATAACCCCATGTGGACTGGAAATCGGTATGTAAAACGATCAAAGGTCTCGCCCCGGAAGGTTTCGAAGGCCTATACACAGAGCAAGTCTGCAAGAAACTATACGACGCCGGTATTTTCCCCTTCCAAAAGCAGTATATCGACAATCCAAACAGCCTGTGCAGTCAACGTTGCTGAAACTCTCACGAGTCGAAACAGACTCATTCAGCCCAGGAGGAGAATGCTTCTCAAAATAAAATCCTGAAATGGGTTAAGAATTCAAGTGGATCGATATTCTTCAGGCGATTCAATCGAGTTTCGTTGCTCATATTAAAACCGACAGTCAGCATGTGCTTTAGTAGTGCAGAATAGCGCCGATTCGTCTTTTCGACGTCCTTCAGAACGATCCAATCCAACAAATTTAAGGTGCCTCCCGCCGCACTATCCTTCGGCTATCCCTTACAAATGTATCGCTTCTTTCACGCTATTGTCAATTGTATGCGCACCAGCTCCCTCAGTTCGTCCATAGAATCTAGGCCGCATCTGGTTGGGTTGGGCCATGATGCAAATGTGCAGTCAGTTGGTCAGGCATATTATACAGCTATTTAAACTTATCTTGGGATAGTTGCTCCTTGGCTATCCACACACTGAGCATCTAGAAGAAATTGTAAATACGAATCCTCAATAGCAATTAGACCAAGAAATATGAGAAGTATCCAATGATGAGTTAGTAGCGAGTGATTGGATGATCCATGTAGTGATAATGAGCATCTAACTACCTACCTAAGCTGGTTCAACTTCAAATGGGATGTATAGCGACCTTGAGGGCAGCAGAATTCCCCATTGAACTGCAACATGTGATCGAAAACAATTCCACCACTGTCTCCATGTACAAGACGCATCTATCGCCTTGTTTTGGGAGGCCGACCACTCAATATATGACGCTAACGTGCATATGCAAAGGCCTCCGAACCTGCCAATGAGAGGCCAGCTGAGGATTCAAACCAAAATAATATATATACCCTAACGTTACCCTCGTTGAGGTTCGCTTTCTTTTTCCCTCTTCATAAACATAGCCTCATTCTTCCGGCCCTTTTATAATACTTAATCAACCTGTATCCGCACTGCCAGGAAAAGCCCCAATATGCAGGCAAAGGATCACGATGCGCAGATGGTCCTTTGCCTGAAGATTGGGGCTATTCCTGGCGGTGCGGGTGCCTTTATAGCTGTCCAAGCTCACCGCGGGTGACAGATACCGGGTGTCACCCGCGGTGAGCTTGTATGGACTTTTGTGCAAAACGCGCGAATGTGAGTGCGCAGAACATTGTGTACGGGAATATTACTGATGATTACTTAGGCTGGCTGGCACTCTTACCACAAGACCTCTTGGTCATGTTTTGGAAAACATGTATTTCCGCTTCTCTGGTGCGCAGGGATAAGCGGGAATACATGTTCTCCAAGCCATGCGATGGATGTCTTGAGGTATATTTCCAGTAACGCGCGAATGTGCAAGTATTCACCATAGTTATTGTCTTCTTATATATTCTGGTAAGTGAGCTTCTACAACTACCGTGATTTGATGGATAACTTACCGTGTCAGTTACCTCTCACGATGGACCCGGTCAAGTCATTAAAAGGTGTCCCGTTGCGAAATCCAGGCGGACAGCAACATCAAGCTCTATTAAAACCTTCAACTCTCAATCAAACAACCACAACTCTTCTGGACTCAGCCATAGTAACAAGTCCTGTTCAACCTGACGAAAGATGGAAGGTTGGACACCGATCGACGATGCGTTCGTCATGAACGAAACGACGAACTTCACTCCTGACATGACAAGCGCTGACTGGGATAACTTGTCACTGAGTCTCCCGGATTGTACGAATGACGCAGAGACTGCCGACGTAATTTCGGGATTTAACATGTATACAAACAACTACAGCCTGCCCGACAACTATACTCAAACGATTAACCAAAGCTTTTATAACCTGAACGACCTATTTACTCTAGAACATACCAACATCGACACCTCACCCGTGGACTGGGACTGGGACTTCATGATGTTATCTACGCTCAGCGATAGTCCTTCCTCTATTACCTTAACTGGCTCAAACACTACCACAGAGCCATCAGATTACACCTCTACCTATACCACCTCTTCGACAGCGACAGTCCATAGCCCAACAGGACCAGGGCCCTTGCAAGTATCAGGCAACGACGCTCCAGAGCAAACCATCGACGATAAAGTAGCAAGTTCAACGAATACTAGAAGACGAACGAAGATGAAACCTGGCACTCGGCCATGTGATCTAAAGTAAGTGACATGTGTGGCTATATCTAGCTGATCCTAACACGAGCTTCAGGAAAGCGAGACGGAAGATAGACAAGCCAGAAATTTGTCTCTTCTGCCAAAAGGGGCACCAGGGGAAGCGCGAACTGGAGAGACATTACCGCACCAATCACCCAGTGGAGGCTGAGAAGATGGGAATCAGCATGGCCAGACCTGTGTGTGGATACTGTGGAATGGACTTTGCCAGGCGCGATCATCGGACTCGGCATCTGAAGAATAAGCATGGGGGCGGCTGATGGGGTGTGTTTCTTTTGTAATTCCTGCTAGGCAAGCAAGCCTGTTCATCAGTGGTTTCTTTTGTAGTCCTTTCTTATGTAATAAATTGAGTTATCGAGAGCCATTGAGAGCCTTTTAAGAGCGCCTTACAGGAGTGCCAGGGTCAGTAAGACTGGAGAGGAATATGTTTCCTACTACCACTTGCGAATAGGGGTCACAGAAGTACGTGACGGATGAAGGTCATTTATCCTCAGCTGATCCTCGTATTGCTACATCATCAACTGGCCTCTTGCATGTAGCCATAGCACACACGTGCATAGCAATCCATAATGAGGGCAAAGAGAGCAAATAGCGACATGCTTAGGCTGCAAAAAGGAGCAGTACTGAGCAAAAGGAGAACTCCGGTACAGGGAATCGAACCCTGGGCTCCGCGGAACTGATCTCTCAGGTTATGAGAGCGCGAAATGTTAGCCACTACACCATACCGGATGCTAACTTGTTGAAGAAAAGATTGACAGTTTGAAAATATGGTTGCCAAATAATGCCTGACCCTTCTGGTGTCTTGTCATCTTTCTCAACGTTCAGCTTGCCACCGGCTGTTCTGCTTTCTTTGGAACATTCCATGCTAGGCATATATGTCTGTTTCCTGTTGCCTTGGAGCACAACATTATATCTAGGTATTGGAGGTGTACCCTCTCACACGAGATGCTTGATTGACAGAGCGAGAAGTCAGGTAAAGCTGGGTAAGGTAAGGCTACTGCTAAACATTTCAACTAATAGCGGATTGAAGGGAGATCTGTGTGTCTCTAACTACCTAAGGTAGTAAGTAGTATGTGTATGCCAGAAGCTGTTCCAGTGGCTTGAGCAGGTATCTGCCGGCCGTCTTTGCCAGTGTCAGTGGCAGTTACAGAACCAGTCGCTGAGCAACGCTGCATCATACATCATACTATACATACTGTACCTAAACAGACTCGTCTGGCCAACTTCATATTTGCATCCATCTTGTCAAACTAACTCAAAAATAATCTACAGATTCTTTGTTTCTTGGTGCCGGGTGCTTGTTTACTCGTGCTTGCCCTCCCTACCTCCGCCTATTTGCGCTTCAACCCCTCTTTCTATCTGCACACTCAACTCCAGGCAGTCGCCATCGCGAGTCACCCTCTTCAAATCATATTTCCCATCTCCATCTTATCCCACTACACCTTCTTTTTTGAAACTCCTTTCGGCAACCGTGATCACTTTCTTGCTTCACAGCCCAAGGTATGTGCACTCGGAGTCACTCCTCGTCAAGCCCTTACTCACACTCATGCAGGCTGCTGAGGAATCTCCCGATCTCAGAAGCTCCCACAAAACAAAAGCAGAGTTTCTGGCATTTTCACCTCCATGTCTCTCGACGAAGAAGTCCTTGAGCCGCCCGATGGCTACTATGTAGCCGAGTGTCCTAACCCTGGCGAGAGCGGCACGCTTTCTTGTCCTTACATCGGCTGCGACGGCTTTGTTTTCACCTCGGCTGAAGAGTGCTAGAAGCACGAGTACAACTGGCATCAAGGCCCCTACGCATGCGGACAATGTGGAAAGAGTTTTTCGGCTGCCCCGGCGCTCGAACGGCACGTCCGTGCAAGCCTGCACCGGGTCCAGTGGTTATGCCAGGACTCTGAGTGCGAAATGCACGGAGAGGAATTTGCGACAAGTGCACTCTACTTTGAGCATCTTCAAGAATCAGATGGTCATGGGGCTGTGAAAGCAAGAGACGACTCGATGGATACTGAGTCTGATTTCTCGCTATCTCCCACTGGACACCAGAGCACTGAGGACGATGTTTTCGGCTCAGTCACTTTCGATGAGAACATTTGCCACGAGCCCTGCTGCCGGCACTACGGCGCAGATTACAAGCGCATATCCGAGTATATGCGTCATGCAGACACCGGCATTCACCGACTTGCCGTGACCGTCAACAAGTGTATCGTCGCCAGCATCCCTCCTGGTCCTGCTCTTTACGCTGAGCAGAAAGCAGTCCGAGAGCTCCGGTGCATTTCCCCTGACTGTCTGATGTTTGACCAGATCTTCAAGACTGGCCGAAGTTTCTACAAACACCTTTCTAAGGGTTCTCACCGTGAGGGATGGCCCGTTGATTTGGGCAACGCAGATCTCGACTACAATAGTGATAAGGATATACTACCTGGCATTGAGTTCTCTACTGGTGGCCGCAAGGGTAGGTGTATCAACGGTATGTGTCCCCGTTACGGAATGAGGTTTGACTCCTATGGAGATATGAAGCAGCATGCTAGGTCATTTGGCCATGCTCTGACCATAGAAGACTTGGAGTCAACAGAGGCAGAAGAATCCGACGATGAAATCTGGAAAAAGAGCGACATGTCTGGCATGGAGGTCACCGAGTGCGAATCTCGGTGGAGATGTATCAAGGAGGGGTGTAAGGGATACAACCTGATAATGAGGCACCTTGGCAATGTTAGGTCTCATTTCAACTCAGATGCTCACCTCATGGCCGCCGATGAATTAAGCTCTTCCGACGAGTCCCTGGAACAACTTGAAGGCATGACGTATTCCAAGGACCTAGGAGCATGGACATGCGTCAAGGGTGGCTGCAGGAAATTCGGCAACGCTATGCAACAGATCGGCAATGCCAGAAAGCATGCCAACACTGACGCCCATCTCTTAGCCGACGAAGGGGTGAGTGCTCCAGGTGATCCGCCAGAGCAGGAGGAAATGGAAGGTATGGGTTTCTCCCATGAGAAAGAGGAATGGTCATGTGTCAGGCATGCCTGCAAGGGCCGGGGCAGGCCCTTTGCCAGCATCGGCTTTGCAAGAAAGCATGCTAGATGTGCTTCTCATGTCAAAGCTGGCGAGGATATGGTGATGACTGAGCCCGACATGTATGAATTCAGCATTCCAAAGTCTACCCCTATGCGAACACCTGCTTCCCAACTACTCACACCTGTCGATATGGACCCTTCCACTATTTACGTCAGTCCCGAGAGCCCCTCCTCTGGTCGAGGCACCAACCGTTTTACTACTGGAAGCACTTCTCGCACGGCCACATCTGCTCGAACCCCAAAGACTATTCGACTGCGACGCTCTCCTGCAACCAAATCAGGAATGGAGAAACGGCAAGTTGAGTTGGAGAACAAGAACCATGATCTAGAAGAGCGAGTTTCGAAGCTGGAAGAGCAGATGGGCCAGCTTCTTGCAGAGCAGAGCCCACAGGCTTCTCGATCGGCATACTCAGAAGTGCCGTCCCCTCGCTCGCCACTTCCTCCCCCATCTTTGTCTCAGGCATCTTCTCCTCTGACGTCCGTCTCTAAGTCTCCTGTTGCTTCAGCATCGGTTATTTATAGTCTCTCGAGGTTCGTCCGATCACCGTTTCGTCCTAGAATTCCTGTAGGTGGAGCTGGAGAACCTTCGACACTTAGACGATTGCCAGCCCGCCCTCAAGTTACTATGGATGAAGAAGAAGAGCTATGAACTACAGTCATGTTTTGGGATCCAGGCTGTGGAATTAATTTGGAACGGATCTCTGTTGTGCAGAAAAGACTTGGGGATGGCGATAGCCAACATATTGCTTTGACGTTCAGGGCCGATCAGTGTTGCGCAACATGTACCGATGGGTTAAGGGTATCAACAGAATTGCTTGTAAATGTTTGATGTGGAAAAGTCTAAATACATAAAATGAAAGTGATAACAAGCGTGTGCAAATCTTCTAATTTGATCACCAAACAAATCCATCTTCTGTTTCTTTGAAGATGTCTTCGATAATATCATGCTCAGTGTTCTGTTCCTCGGTTTCATTGGTAAGATCAACAAGAGAATCCCTATGGGCCACTTCATCTGGGCGAGCATTTTCCTGAGTAATCTGATCTTCAGAGGCACTCTCATTAAGGTCCACAAACGAATCATCCTGCGCTTTATCCAGGATCATCTCCTCATCCTCCTCAAAAAGCTCACCGGTGCAAAGAAGTTGACTCCCTTCGATCTCTACATCAATCGCCCCTTCAGAACCAAATAGCTGCTCAAAAGCCTCTCCATCAATACAGAGCTCCATCTCTGGGAGGTCCCTGACCTCATCTTCATCCTCGATCATGTAGATCTGGAGGTCGACAATGGCAGGGTGAGAAGAGAGATCTGCGACTTCAGCGCCATGAAAGATGTTTGCTTCATCGTCTTCAGAATCGGGGTAGTGCGGTTCGACGTCGAAGAGATTATCGACTGAGATCGCATCGTCAAAGTATCCTTCGGAGTCCATATCGTAGTCCAGTTCGGAGTCGGAGTCTGAATCGGAGGTGTCAGGAAAGGCTATGTCCTCCACGATAGAGGCGTGAGATGTGGTTTCAACTGTGCCATGGTCAATCAAAGCATCTTCGGTGAATTCTAGGTGGTCGATCTCGTCGTCTTGAATAACACCGATTTCATCCTCCTCTTCATCCATATCACCTTGCTCAACGTCTTCTTCTTCACATAGAAATGGGACCGCTTCGTCTGCTGCTACACCCCAGACAGGCAACAAGTTCAATCCGATTTGGATGTCCCGTAGACTCAGTCCCAAAGCCTTCGCCTCATCCAGCTTCCTGTTGGTCTTTGATATAATCGCCTCGCGCACCAATGTGCCTACTTTCTGAGCTTCGTCAAGATTGACAAGACGGGCTTGGATAGTCTCATGAAGGGATTCGGCAATAGGATCCCAAGTACGACCAGACCATGTGAGGAGGCAGTCCTCTCCGACGATGATATCAGCGAGGCTGGCACCGTTCTGCTTGGCTTCTTCGAGACGATAGTTAGAGGTGTAGAAGAGATAGTTTTTGAAGTCAGCTGTCATGAGATTCACTGGCAAGCCGTTAAATAGAAGTTCCTTGAACTTGTTGATACCGGTGGATGTTTCACTTTCATCTATTAGTTAGGTTAGGGGGTGTTTGCAAAGATCTGTTGGGATGACTGAGGCGAACCGGCAACTGTGGGAGAAGACAAATGAGGACCCGGTGTGGTTTCTTCCGAAGAACAGTCCTCGTCGACGAACCCTTCCAGGCGACGATAAGCTCGGGGAGAAGTGCGGCCATCGGAGTTGTCAGCGCCTGACATCTCGTCGGCAGTTCGCTTCGTGTTGGTCATCTTGAGAATAGGGGATGCGAGTTTGGGTGGGATGTGGAGGAAAAAGAGGTAACAGTGAGCATTTAGAAAGTGGAAGCTTAGAGAAATTGGGAGAAGAGAGGTGGAAGTTTTGGTAGGAGTTCAGCTTGAGTGAAGATGAGGAGAGGGTGTGCTTTAGGGGAGGCGTGAATCACAACTTGTTCAATCGAAAGTTGCCACGCCTCTAATCCATTCTGATTAGCAGCTCTCTCTCAAGAAGCAAACAGCTATTTTCCGTCCATTATTTGCATGTCACATAAGAAAAGGCTTTATTCTACGGTGTTTGACGGAAGGGTTTGCATCCGTTTGTTCATTCTAGATGGCTTTCAGGCCTTTTTCAATATTTGTCTGAATTAATTCATTCAGACCAAATGTCACTCATTGTTAAGAATTTACTCTGCATCTCCGGACGATTCTTAGTGAGCTTTTTGAACGTCGTGTCTTTCTCAGCCAAGCATACTTGAATACCTCCCTAGTTACAGGTTACAACAAATCACAAGGATGTGATGCGCATTTTATGAATGATATCAACCAGTGTATAATAGTTAATTATCACACGATGATGTATTTGGCTCTATTTCGCTTTACACACAGCGAGCTTGAGACTTGTTGATCACAGCTGTAGACTTGACGATATCTACATGAAAGAATAAGGCCAACGGGTATGGCTGAGCCATCAGCAATAGTAGAAAGGGAGGACAAGTCGGAGATAGTATCGCTAAACGACATAACCCCGTTAATAAGGCATGACTTGAACTGAGACTCAAGTTCTGTAATTCCAGAGGCGGCGATTTGGCCAAGATTGGAAACAGTTACTACGATGCCCTTGTAGTGAAGTTTATTTTAAATCAAGTAGATGGAACTTTGTCGTTTTTAGCAATGATGGCTACTTGGAGGCGAATTACAAAGACGAAGCTAAGTAAATATTAAAAGTTCACAATAATTACAATTTTAAGTACAAGTATAGAAAATGGCAAGTCAAACAAGACCTTTCTGTAACATAAAGACCTTAGTTAAACAAACAGCACGAACCACTTGATGTTCGTCTGAAGGAAACTAGATAGCAAACGCCAACTCCATGATATCTTTGCCATCCTCCTTCACAGATTCTCGTTTTGCCCCCTGGGTACAGTATCATATCTTAATATTAACAACCATCCCTTAGCCTTACGCCCAACATGTCTATTCTCACCTGGTTGCGAGACTTCTTTGACTCTGGCTTTTGGACAAGCATCACCAATGCCTTTGTTAGTCTTTGTGGTGATGATGGTACGGAGTCGGGTCAGCCTAGCAATCCAGCGAACACCAATGGTGGTACCCAGGTAGATGAAATCGTGCAGGTTGGCCAGCCTATCGATGACTTCGAGTCTGTCGGTTTGGACGAAGTGGTCTCCCTCTCGGATTCGTCTTCCTAGGTCACTGTCGATTCTGAATCCATGACCTCCAGTGCAAGAATTCACGAGTGGATGAAGGATGTTGCCTCTGGTAAGCAATTCCACAGGTATCAGTAGACATTGCCCTGACAGGTAATACAGGATCACCTAGTACGTCTCCCAAGCCATTCCCTCGCAAGAAAGTTGTCACCAAGAATAAGAGGACAACGAAACTCCAGAAATGGGTCCAAGCCAATACCTCCAGTAAGGGGACTAGTATACGACCATGTCAGAGCTTACGCTGATTAAAGCAGTACCATCATATGAAAATTCCCCAAGCAAGGCAAGGAAAACTCAAGAATGGGTTGAAGAAGCTTCCACTGGTACGTAAGATGATGTACAATAGAAAGCATCAAACTAAATGGCATCGTAGGGTCATCGTTTAGTGATAAAATGTCACAACTTTAGTTAAATAAAATCCAAGTGGTGGAATCGGTCACCTGCAGATCAATCATAATACCGAGGTCTCTGCTTAGCAAGAAGGAGAAAAAATGAGGGTTGAAAACAAATCGTGATGTTCATTATTCTCGAGAAAGTCTAGTGTTTCCCTTGGTTGCGCATTTGCGAGCACGGGAGCCAAATACTAGATGGAACTGAAGTATATAATCCTTCTCGTGGTTTGTAGCCATATTCCACTCCGCTTCAGCCCTTGATACCACTCGGATTCATTGGTACGACGTTTCATATTTGTCGCTATGATCGTGGTTTGGTGGAATGTTTGCATCGCATCAGTGTTGCAGCAAGCTTCTTGGATCGAGGCCCGCGTTGTTCGTCGCCCTTTCGTTTGTTCGTTTTGTCTGCCTTTCCCTCTTCATCGCATATCCCTCATTGGATATCACCCATCTCGGCCTCCTTGGTCGTCTCCTCAGTCTCCAACTCGGGCGCATCTACAAAAAATCAGCATCCCAGCACTTGTCCGTTATCTGCATCTTCACTTACCCTTCATCTCAGCCTCTCCCTCGGCCTCCATCTTTCTCTTCAAGGCATGCGCCATAGCCTTTTCCACCTTGCGCTGCTTCTTAGCACTCAGCTTGGCCCTGGGTCCGCTCGTCGGCAAAAGACCCTTGCGCGCGCCTCTTGTTGTATCGGCCTTTGCGACCTTGTCTTTGGGGGCCTCGGATCGCTTGCGTCGCTCCTTGCGGGCACTGGATTTGCGCGCCGCGAGGCGGTTCTTGGAAGGGCCGTTGGGGTTTCCGACGGAAGGCATTGTGAATTATGTGTGACGGTGGTTTGTGGTGAAATTGTGAGGGTGATGTTTTTGCGATTGGAAGGGTCTAAACTTTTTTTTTACTCTGGGGTCGAAAAGCTCGGTGAGCTCGGTGAGGGATTGCGCTAAGGTTTGCCCCGCCGTGGGGATCGACAGTCTTGCATGTTCCAGAACGCCTCCACCAAAAAGACGAGATATCGACTTCGACTTCGTCTTCCTCATAATTATCACAACTCATATTAAACAGGCAAGACCCGCCAATGCCAATATCTGGTGTTAAAAAGCTTTTCTGTCTGATGTCCTGTTCACTGCTATCTTATCCTTTAAGAACCTTGGCAACGGATCGCCAAAGCTTATTCAACCATGGTCCTATCCTAGGTACAGTGGGCGCGCAGAGCTCTATGTTTTATACATCTATAGTATTACATGTATGTATAGATGGCTTGTTCGGGGGTTTGGCGGAACTATTCAAGTATACGATGAAGTTGTGTCGCCTTGAAATCGTAATCTTGATAGATCGTCAGTCTTGTGCTGTATCTTCATGTGTCTTCCAATAATACGCCTAAACTATGTACAATATGTCTCTATAAAATCGCTCTCCCATTTCGTTCAACGCCTCATCACGGAAATGTCTCATCATGCACATGCCACCGAATGACTCCGCCTAGACAAATAAATGTTCTTGATATACGAAAAGATATACCAAGTTGGAGCATATGTACCATATAGATCCCAGTACACCACCTCGGACAGCGTGGCTTGGTTAGTTTCTGGTCCTAGTTCTTGTACTGTCGCTGTTGTGGCTTAGCATTTGTGAGCTAGGATCGTCTTCGTCGTCGCTCGTCAATCCGTCCAACTCGAATTCTTGGGCATCCCGCATTTGGCCATCCTCCACTGCCAGGCCATTGGCATAACAGTTGGTACCAAGCTCCTTAGTGTCCAAAACGGGATGGGCAAGGCGGTCCCAAAGACCGATGAGCATGTTGGCGAAGAGGAACATGAGCGAGGCGAGCGAGTAGGTGATAAGTATATACGAGATATGGTCCATAGAGGAACTGGCGACTAGTTGCATTTGCTCTTCGGTAGCCCCCATGAACAGAAAGCCAGAGGCGTACAGTAGCTGCTAAGGTTAGTTGTGCGTTTACGAGTAGGGGGGCCTGACTTACAAAAACGGGAATAAACTGAAAACTGTTGGCGGATCGGCCATCTTCTGAGATTGAGTGTGCATCTCTCAGTACAAAGGCAATTTCGATAATTCGAGTAATACCGACAGCCATAAGAGTATAACCAAACATCGTGTGCGTAGCAGCACTAACCATCAACTCTTGAGGATGGGCAGACATGCCCCAGCCAGTCAGGAAAATGACGAAGCCGGGGATGAAGTTGCGCTTGGGGTTTCCATCACGGTCCTTGCTCAGCCAAATACCAGCTAGACCAGCACACCACCATATGACGCCCATCGTCGTGTGCTGCCAGTCATTCTTAACCCAATCGGTGCCCCAGCGATGTTCGGTGAAGGTATTGACGCAACCCCAGGCTGCAATGACAATGCTATCGTAGAATTCTTGAGAACGACCGTTGCGTCGGATCCAGAGCTGGCCAACAACGAGAATAATGGTAAGAATAATGCCGTACGCGATAAATGCACCGCCCATAATGAAATGAGCTGCACACTGGCCGGTATGATCTCCTTGACAGAAGCCAAGAGCTGTGATACCGCCAAAGATCATCTGCGTCCATGCCAACACAGGCATCAACTTGCCAATGACGGAATGGCATGGTCGGATCAGCTTTCGGATCTTTCCATTAATACCCTTCTCCCAGTGGCCCTTGAGGTAAAGTCCAAGAACAACCTGCGCTACGAGGAAGAGCTGGAGGACATGCGCGAATTTGCCATGAACGTGATTCGGAATAAATTGGCGACCCTTATGCGCATGGCCCAGGAAGAAACCGAGAATAGCGAAACTTGTTCCAACGGCCTGGGTAGGAACATGCCATCGGTTCTTTGTCATCTGGAATATGTCAATAATGCGCTTAAGACGCATGCCAAGGAATTACTTACACCCAGAACCATGCCAATCGGGAAGATAACCCCATAGGCTAACATTTGAATCAAGATATGAATCCATAATACCGTGTCCTGCTCCTCATTAGCCGCTGATTCTAATAATTCCGACTGTAAAGCGCACCAAAGGCTCCAAAGAGACTGTCTCGCCATCGGGAATGCGACTTGGATCGTGCTCGTGGGCTCGTGCAGTTGGAACAAGAAGCGCAAGCGTCGCAATATTGAATAGCCAAGGCGCCGCAATGGCCTTTGGCTTATAACCAGCAATCATGGTCGTAATGCGTTCAATTTCGTGTATAACGTGATTCAGAAACCCCAGGAAATAATTCGAGCAGTGGCTGTTACAATCCTATCCTTTCTGTCGCATCAACCGTCGGTGGGGATCGTCACGATGATCTAGCGGCGTTCGATAGTTTAAGCAGTAAGTCGCCGAGGAATTGTAGCTTGATAAGCGAAAAGATAGCGTATCTGAGAGGCAAGGCAAGCAAATGGCTGCTTCTGTCGAAGGCGGCAGGATACAAAACTCCTCTAGGGAGACCAAGAAAGGAAGAAGAGAGGGTTAGAAATGCGGAAATGGGAAACTCAAAGGCGTTGTTTTCTTGTGTTGCTTGAAAACGGGCCACAAACCTCCATCCGCCAACCTTCCAGGGGGTCCGTCGATTGAGGGCGTCATTCCGGAGCTATCGGCAAGTGTGGGATTACACAGAGGGGTGTTGTGATTGGTTGTCTTGTGCTTAATGGCTGGTTCCGGGGCACTAAAGCCTGGAACGACAGGGTACGCCGGAGGTTTCTTGTCCGCTAATGAAGCGACGTTCGTTTTCTGGGGCCGATGGACCCGAATCCAAGAATGCCATGTTTTTGCAACGGTCTTCCAAAGAACCGACGATAGATACCGAAGTGACCCCAGTAGATTACTATCAGTCTTGGCCTCGCTTGCTTCCAAGATTTGTTTACCGATCGATTGAATGTTGCGATGTACCCTTGTGTTAGTGTCCGTCTACCCGTGAGAGTTCCTTGCTGAGTGAGTGACCCTCAACATTCCACCCCGCTACCGGTAAGGTGATTATTTGGCAGAACATGCTGGGCTGTGGTCAACTTTACTACTGCATGCCCTGTTGAATTTAAAGATATATCAGTAAACATGGACGCGTTCTAGGCATTGAGGCCTGTGGTCACCTGCTAAGCTCTGGTAAAAAGAGGTCACTCTGCAAACTCAATATTGTGCTGGGCATCAACGAATGTGCCTCTACTGGTACGATAAGAAATCGGATTATAATGCGGACTTTTTACCTTGCAAATCAAAACACAAACTCAGCATATTTGAGGGTTCAATACTCTTGAAATTGTCATGGTACTGAGGTCTGGGATCTGACCGTAGAACTGATATAATGGTTTAGGGTAGGCGATTGGCCATAAACCCTACAGATATTGTGTTCATGAACATGGTCTGTCTACCTAGGACTGCCTTCTATCATACTAGGCTGAGTTCGACTCATCGCTCTTCTTCAATAGATCTTTGGCCTTATCCCAAAGCTCTGCCTCCATATCCCTCTCCACTCTTGTCCCCCGACTGTTCAGCCAACCTGCACCAATGTTGCCCACCGCTCCCACTCCGTTCGGCTTCTGCGACGGGAGGATAGGTTGCGCAGTCAAGATAGGTCCTTCAGCCTCTTGACGCTTGGGCGGTGCCAAGTCGATGATACCGGCTTCCTCGAGAGCAAAGATCTGACGCTTCATCTTGACGTCGATGGTGTGCAGTGTGGTAAGAAATGAATCTGTCGCAGAGCGAAATGTCTCCTTCTGTGCGGGAGGGTCTAGTGGGGGCTTCGCAGCCTCGGCAGCTGGATCATTGTTTTGGTTGGGTTCTGAGGATGAAGGTATTGTGAGTGAGTTGAGTGCTGTGGCAGTGTGCTTCATGAGCTGGACCATGTGTTGGTCGATGGCATTGAGTTGACGAATGTTCTCCTCTACGGTGAAGGGTTCGTAGGCGCGTGGTGTCTCATCACCGCTCATGTTGACGTCTTCTGGTGAAGACATGTTCGTGAATGACGATGAAGTGAATACCTTTGGCGGCAGTGTGATAATGTTTGATTGCAGTTGATGTTATGCCCGGTTTTTAGTGAACAAAAGGCTCAAAAAATTGTGCAGATCCAACGCACGTAACCTATATCTGCAAAGAACAGGTAAAGTTTGCTGTTTGGTTTTGAACAAAAATGTTGTTTCTTGCGTATTATTTTCGTTGATCAATAGATAAATGATGAATGTCTAACTAGAAGCGCCTTATAGCTGAGGTGAAGTGTAACGGTGGAGGTTGCCCTGGCATTTGCGTACCCACTCATCGCGCAGATCTCCTTGACAAGAGGGGCCATACTCCGTACATGCTTTGCCATTAGACTCAACAACGAGATATCGTAATAAACCGTCCTGGACAATAGGAAATAATTCCGAAGATGGAATAAGTAACCCTTGGATATTCTCATATTCAAGGTCAAGCTATATTCATAATTGAAGCGCTTAGTGTCTCGCCTCTAAATGGTACTGCGTCGCTTAATCCTCGGCTAACGATCAGTCGCGGTTCCTGAAGCTTGAGCGCGCTTGAACCTTCACGTTAAACTTTGGCATCACTTTAAAGCCTGCACACGTTCCGAGTCATCAAATCTTCTTCTTGGTTTCGATTCTTCATTGATTTTTTCAAAGTTCCTCGGTAATATAATCAACAGACGACCAGAATATCTCGAATATCCGCCAGACGAGGCCACAGGCTTGAGATAGCATAGCGATTTCTCATCTCACTACCTCTCTACCAGGAGCTATCTTAACCACGAAAGCCGTATTAGTCGGGCTATGGGCTGCAACTAAAAGATAAATTCTTCTCAAGTGTGTGCCGCGAACAAGCGTGCTCGAGTACTCGCCATTCACTCGTCTACTACCGACTTCCTTTAACCATCATGTCTGCGCCTTCACAAACTTCGGGTGCCCCTGCACCAGGTGGTTATCAAGGGCCAGCAGCCACTCCTCCAGCTCCTGCACAGGCTGCCACCACAGCAGGACAGACAGGCACTGCCGGAGGGCCAATGTCGAACCAAAACCTCAACCAAATTGTAGGTTTGAATGTTTTCTCTCTCGCTTCGAATTCCCCATTAGTCCCTGCTTTTTGTTATTGTTTTCATCAACATACTCATCAACTGTTCCGTGACTGTTTGCCAGACACGCAAACATCCAACATCACTACTTGCGTTTGCCGCCTACGAACTACATCGTGACTAGCGCATCACATCTATCATCTGCCGTTTGTATTCATCATGGTGGCAGCGCCGTACATGCCTGATCCAAGGCCAAGTCACCGCGCAACCGAACTTATTGAAGCTGTTAGCCATTCCCGAACATCCTCTACTGACTTTCGATATCATATTCATCTCAGACACGTCTGGCGAGATTTCATGGATCATATACTGAGCCAAACCCGGAAGCTGACTGACAATCATGTATAGGTTACAGATTATCTACTCAAGCGAGGCTTCAATCGAACAGAAGAGGTGTTCCGCTCAGAATCCAAGCATCTTGGACCTGATGGCAAGCCAATATATCAACTAGCCAACCTCGGTCCCAAGAAGTACCAAAGAGCCTTCGGTCTTCTTCGTGAGTGGGTGGAGAACAATCTGGACATCTACAAGGTGAGTTAACATCCCCATTCTACTGCTGCTTTGCTTACAGCTCCAGTTCGAACTTTCCAAATTACTCTGGCCTGTTTTTGTCTATTCTTTTCTGGAGCTTGTTACCCATGCCTATACCGAAGATGCCAAGACCTTTCTCAAAGATATTGGTCCTAATTTTCAACCAGTCCATGCAGATGACCTCAAGACGCTTGCGACTATTACACTGCCTCAGCACATTAGCGAAAACCCTATGACAAAGCTTTACCGGGAGAACAAGTACCGGGTTCCTTTAAACCAGCATGCCAGCGGTGACCTTTTTAACTTTTTGGAGCGAGAATCAGACCAAGGAGGTTCTGTGATCCGACAACTCTTGGCAACTTACTGTCAAGTTGATTCCACCGCTCGTGGGCCCATCACGCCGTTCAGTTTCGAGGCTGTCTACAGGAGGTCAAGGAACATGGAGGTTGAGAGTGTGGACACGAACGAGGGTATCCCTGGTGTCAATATTGGACTATCCAACAAAGATGTTCTCGATCCGACAGCTCCCTTGAAGCTTGGGCCCCTGCCCATGGAAGGAGATCTTCGCGAGGATGTGCGTGCAGAGCTCGAAGAAGAAGAGCGACGAAACCCCCCTCCTCCTGGCAAGACTTCACTTGTGGAAGAGTTTGACCAGAAGATCAAGCGAGAGGAGAGTGCAGATGTCCCTAGCAGAGCAGAGCTGCCTTTACCGCCATCCAGACCGAGAGATATCATGCTGGAGATGCAAAAACTACGAGAAAATCGTGACCGGTTCAAGATCGATGGTGCAACAGGAGGCGTAGGGGTGTCTATTAGCGCATGCATGTTTACATTTCACAACACACTCGGAAGGTAAGCTTCAGACAAACAAACAAAACTAAAGAGAACTACCAGTGCTAATAAATCACAGCGTCTCTTGTATGGACTTTTCCAACGACGGGCAGCTGGTAGCTGCCGGCACTACTGAGTCGTATATCCGCGTATGGTCACTGGATGGTAAAGCCCTCCCCACTATGAACGCGCATGAGAAGGACGCCAAGTTCAACAGCCGAAAGCTCATCGGACATTCTGGCCCTGTCTACGATGTTTCCTTCTCTGATGCTGTATCCGGTCCACCGCAGAAGCTCTTTGGTGACGAAGGAAAGTCAAACACGGCCATGGACACGCGACCTAAGCTGTTGCTATCTGCATCAGCAGATGGTCAGATCCGCCTCTGGTCGCTAGAATCTTGGAGCTGTCTGTGCTTGTACAAATCTCACGATGGACCCGCATTCAGAACATTATGGGGTCCTCACGGACACTACTTCATCAGTGGTGGCTACGACAAGGCTGTTCGAGTGTGGATGCAAGACCACGCTTCTCCTCAACGCCTGTTGGTTGGACATGACACGGCCATCTCTACGCTTGCGTGGCATCCCAACGGCCTTTACGTCTTCTCAGCCTCTGATGAGACCGACAAATCAATTCGTATGTGGTCTGTGGTCACTGGTGGTTGTGTCCGTGTATTTACAGGCCACAATGAGTACATCAGCGCAATGGAATGCGCGCCAAATGGCAAGATCCTAGCAAGTGCCGATTGTGCAGGTAATATCTTCTTCTGGGACCTTGCTAAGGGAACACGTATCAAGAGATCACGCGGCCATGGTAAAGGTGGTATCTGGTCACTCAGCTTCAGTGTTGAATCCAACGTGCTTGCATCCGGTGGTCAAGACGGCACAGTTCGACTCTGGGATGTTGAGCTACCTGCTGATCCACAAAAGGCAAGCCAGCAACAGACAGGCGATGCAGCAGCAACGGGGGCAGACGGCACGAATACAGGGAGCACTGTTGGCGAAGCTTCTCGCGTTGCAGCTGGAACAACAGGACAAACGAGTGGAAGTGGTCCCACTGGAACTCATAAGAAGAAGAACAAGGAGGTAATGGTCACCCCGGACCAGATCAGTGCGTTCCCGACAAAGAAGACGCCAGTGATGAAGGTTAAATTTACACGGATGAATCTGGTGATCGTGGGAGGCTGTTACGACCCCGAGCGCTAGGAGCGTGAGGAGGATACCGACCCAGTTGCTACCGAGAAATACCGAAAGCAAGTTTTTGCCGCCCAATTTGGGATAGATTTGGGATTGGCGGCGACAGCTCGTAACTAGTCAACGGTAGAGCTTGGGAATGCGATTAGAAGAGGCGTAATGGGTTAATTTGGTCCATCACTAAGGGCCGTCGCAGAAAATGAGCGACGGCTAGGATGTTACTCCTGGGCGACTAGGCTGAGCGTTGCACTGAAGAAACTGGGAACTAGATGGGAATTCTAAATTATTATCTTGGACTGCTCATAAGGCTACTTTTAATAATAAATGGCTATGAGCATTACATAAGAGTGCTGTTTGAGGTGTAACTTACAAGCTGTTCCATGGTTGACAGACAGCACAGCATGAACGATACGTACCTGCCTTACGGGAAAGGGTGGGGCCGTCTCCGCTGACGTCCGCCTGCGTGGGTGCATGCTCTCCAAGCTTCCAACCTCCCTCCCAAGTCACTATCAACCTTCGATCACCAACTCACGACAGCGATAGTGTAGCTCCAAAGCTCGTGATCGCATTATTAGCCATGGACGTCGAAGAATCGCCTTGGGCCGACTCATCACAGGCCGCAGCGCAACGGGCATTGCAGTCTGAAGGCGGTTCGGCCTCGGCTTCGCAATCTACTCCAGCTCCCTCCGCTTCATCATCCGCCCCTCGTCCATCAAGAGGGCCCCGTCGCCTGGTCGCTCAACCCACCCGTCTCGAAGCTGTCGATGATCCTCTCGGCCCCCTCGGCGCTGTCCCCGAAGACAATGGTTCCGCTAATGATGCCCCTCCGGTGCCTCCGCAAAAGGAGCAGATGGTGATTCGTACCACCATGCCTCAACCTCAGCAGCAGCGACGACCTGCTGATCCTCACAATGTTGACGATGAGGAGAACGATGGGCCGAAGGTTCCTCGCGCACCTCCACCTGTTGAGGCTGCGCAGCCAAGCGCCGTGAGGACCAGCAACCAGCCCAGCGTTAGTATTGAGCAAGCTGCCAAGCCGTCGTTCCAGATCACGGTTGGAGATCCTCATAAAGTTGGCGATCTGACAAGTTCCCACATTGTGTACTCCGTCCGAACCAAGGTATGGGGACTCTGATCTTCAATTGACCCAATTCTTTATTGACGCAACAGAACAGACCACCTCGAAGGGATACAAGCAGCCCGAGTTCGAAGTCAAACGCCGATACCGCGATTTCCTTTGGCTTTACAATACTCTCCATGGCAACAATCCGGGAATTGTCGTACCACCTCCTCCTGATAAGCAGGCTGTCGGTCGCTTTGACAGCAACTTCGTCGAGAGTCGACGAGCTGCGCTTGAGAAGATGCTCAACAAGACCGCGATACATCCCACACTTCAGCACGATCCCGACCTGAAGCTTTTCTTGGAAAGCGAAACCTTTAATGTTGACATCAAGCACAAGGAAAGAAGGGACCCCATCCCTACCGAGAGCAAGGGTGTACTTGGGTCTTTGGGTATCAATGTCGGAGGCGGCAACAAGTTTGTGGAGCAGGACGATTGGTTCCATGATCGCAAGGTCTACTTGGACGCTCTTGAGAACCAGCTCAAGGGACTTCTCAAGGCTATGGAGACCATGGTCGGTCAGCGTAAGATGATGGCCGAGGCAGCTGGTGATTTTTCCGCTTCCCTCCATGCGCTTTCTACGGTCGAGTTGTCGCCATCACTATCAGGTCCTCTTGATGCTCTTTCCGAGCTTCAGCTTACCATCCGAGATGTCTACGAACGCCAGGCCCAACAAGACGTTCTGACATTTGGTATCATCCTTGAAGAATACATCCGCCTGATTGGCTCGGTCAAGCAGGCGTTTGGCCAGCGACAAAAGGCTTTTTACTCATGGCACGCTGCCGAATCTGAACTTCAGAAGAAGAAGACTACCCAGGACAAGCTCCTTAGGCAAGGAAAGAGTCAGCAAGATCGATTGAATCAAATGGGAGCTGAAGTGGGCGAGTCAGAGCGCAAGGTGCACCAGGCAAGACTTCTCTTTGAAGATATGGGACGATTAATGAGAAGCGAACTTGACCGATTTGAGAAGGAGAAGGTTGAGGATTTCAAGAGCGGAGTTGAGACATTCCTTGAGAGCGCAGTTGAGGCGCAAAAGGAGGTAAGTAAACTGATTACATCCGGTTCAGGAATAAGTGCTAACAAGATACAGCTTATTGAAAAATGGGAGACATTCCTGATGCAGCTCGACGCTGAAGACGATGAATCGGTATTTTATAGACCTCCAGTGTACCAGCAGCAACAGCAACAGCAAAAGGGAGGTGACACCGCTGTCGACCGTGCTCGAGCAAGGATAGACGAAGATTCGGATTAGTATAACTGGGCGCAGCTATCCACAGCGCAATACCACAATTCCATCTATTAGCGATAGAGTTAAACTCTCGATGAAGAAGGGGGGATCACGTTCACGTCAAAAGGGGATGTTTGACTATTGACCGATTCCGAGAACTGGAGACGCGTGTTTTCTATCTTACAAGCCTCGGGGGCTTTTAAACTGTTGTACATATCAAACCACCCCCATCAACCGCATAGTTCCAATTCTCGGACCTTGGCAGTAGTAATTCATACAAGACACATTTATACCCGTAACTGATTTGGGTGAACAGTCATGGTGCTTGCAGTAATCGTCCCTCTAATTAACTCCAATGTCATCATCGTTTACTTTCTCTTCTTGGCCTGCTTCTTAGGTCCTGAATCCCTCATAGTATTCGCATCTTGTGAAGGCGCATATCCAGTGATAAGATCCGCATAGCCTCCGTCGGTCTCCTCCTCGGCAGCTTCCTCACCCTCCTTGCCCTCCTTGGCAGTAGCAGAATCGTAAGCACGACCGAATCGCTCTCGGAAAGCAGCCAATCTACCAGCCTCATCGAGCTCGACGTTCTTGAGTGACCTCTCGGATGGCTGCCACAGCAATGTGTTCCGTGTATCCTTTGCGGCACGGTAAATAGGTAGCGGCGAAGTGGTTCGCATGGTGTATGAGGAGCCGTCCGACAGAGTAACAAGCTGCGTGAATGTGTATGGTCGTCGAGGTCGAGGGATGAAGGTTGCGTGTCGGACTTGGCCGAGAGACAGGCGAGTTGGTGAATATGATGGTGTTGAGAGCGTTGTTCGGATGGGCGAGAGAGTCGCCGGCGAGATGGAAAGTTTGGCCATTGTGATGTGTAAACGCTGCTTTGAGCGAGACCGGAGAAGACGAATTGACAGCCCTGACGACAGGGAAGAGAGCGATCGACGACCGTGAGCTGGTGGTGTTGAAGCTTCGGATAGGCTTGAAGTCGATCGGTAAAATTTAGGATGCGAGGTCCGAAGGCGGGTACACTAAGCAGGGGTTTCGGAGCTTATCGATAAGAAAATGAATTGTTGCTCGTCATTTCTAGTCTGGCTCGGCCTTCCAAACCCGTGGAATTGAGTGAATTAAAAGGTGATTTTTTCCTACGCAGGGTATCTTATTAGAACCTTCCCACGTTGAATTCGAGGTTCTTGTGACTGTGTTTGTCGATAATGCGCTGTGTTGGGCAATGAACAGCTCCCGAGCGCTGCGCAATGGCGCTGCGACAGCACTTGTCACGACGAGAGGCGGAACCAGAGGATTGAGCTCTCTGCGGAATATTGGGGATTTGAGAAGTACAATGAGAGGATGCGGCGACTTTGGGAGGTCTACCATACTGGGATCGGGGTCATGGTCGCGGCAATGGTCTCAACATCGTGAGTGTCTCTGATCCCACATGCCGTACTCTAGCTAATGATGTACATCTAGATAAGAAAAATTACACATCCTCGGCCTCAAAACATCCGCGTACAGCCCCAGTCGAACATCCGACCGTCCATCCGACCAAACGAGTGCCTCTTCCTGAGCAACTACGCTCCATAATGCGCCTCCTCCCCCATAGCGTTGTGGTCTGCACATCCAACCAGCCCGGCGACGGCCCGCGTGCCATGACAATGTCGTCTTTCACATCATTAACACTTACACCAACACCTCTCGTCACCTTCAACATTGCGACGCCGAGCAGAACGCTGGATGCTATAAGAGCGAGTGGGGGTTTCAAAGTGCACGTCCTTAACGGCGATGAGCAGGGGGCAAATGTTGCGAGTCACTTTACGAAAGGCAATGTAGGCGACAGCATATTCAAGGGGTTAGATTATAGCCAGGACGGCGACGAAGCGCCCTTGTTGAAAGAAGATGGTGTCATGTTTGCACTGCGGTGTAGAGTACTGAGAGATGCCCCCGAAGAGGGCCTCATGAGAGTGAGGGACCATGTTATTGTGGTGGGAGAGGTGATGGAAATGGTCAGAGTCAGCGAAGAGGAGGATGAGGAGTTTGGGCTTGTGTATGCGGATAGAAGGTATAGACAAGTTGGAGGGGCTTTGGAGGTTTGATGACCGTTGAAAAGCTAGATTTACATGTAAAGTACCTGTATAACACCCAGAAGTAAGGTTAGGTGGAGAGGATGGAGTTGACGTTTTTTGTTTCTCGAAGGTTCAAGATCTAATGACAAAGAATACGCGAGTAACAATACTTCCTGGTGGTCTGTCCATAGCGACAAAGACTGTGGGAATGGAGTAGGAATTTGTAGAATCTGACGGGTTGCATGTAATCATCCAACTAAACAAGTAGAGATAACCCGAAATCAGAATACGAATCATATATCAAGTTGCTGATGCAATAGAAACATGCTGATTGATCATATAAAACTGTTGTCCCGAGAAGTATCATCAAGCTAATTCTGAAAGTTTTATTCTTCTTCTTATTGAATAAGGATGTGCTATAGATTCAAGCAAGAAAAGAGAGTTGCGATTTTGGAATTTGCTTGAACATGCAGGGAATCACTCTGCATCACGCTTGGCCTCGGTCTGGTACTTTAGCTGCTTGTACAGACATTTGCGCTCAGCCTTGCTGCTTTCGTTGTTGTATTTCATTGGTCTGTTGAAATCACAATCCGGCAAAGCACAGGCACTTTACAAACTCAAAAACAGAAAACTACAGGTTGCTGGCGGGCCTCAATTGGCTCCATAGTAGAGCAAACCGTAGGCAACACAAGCATCAGCCGACGTTTAATGGCTAGAAGATTCGATCAATCGAGGGGTTGTGCTTTTTTGCTGGGGAAAGGAAGCGGTGGGACTTTGTCATGGAAAGCCTAGGAACATGAACAAGGGTCTTGTTCAGCCTCGAATGAGGGGTTGTTTACAAGCCAGACTCGAGAGCCTCGAAAAGGCAGGACAAAAGTGACAAGGCTCTGTCTGCTACAGGTTGTAAAGATGTGTAGGTAAAATATAGTTCTTTTTGCCATCATAATTAAGCTACGTATGAATCATGTAGATCGGTGAAATCTCTTTTCCCGCTATCACAATGGTCGAATCGTTGACTCGGCTGCTCGGATACTTGTGGTACCTGAATTCGCAACAGATGAACATTTTGAGGCGATGCACATCAAGGTTGGAGGGAACGTGGAAGTCTCTGGTCGAAACTGGCCAATCATTCGAGAACAGGCTAGGGAAACGTGCTTTTTGCCGCCTGGACCCTCTGTGCTTTCTTTTGGGGTAGACGGGCATGTACCAGGTACGACTGAAATGTTAGCAGCCCGGGCAGTCCAAGCAGGCAAACAGAGGCAAACTTCACGCAGTACGTAGTTATGTGGCCAACTGCTGCCCGCTGTACGGGCAGTTGTCAAAATCTAGTGCCAAAGGTGAGGTGGGCGGTTGCTGTGGTTGCCTGCCTAAGACTGAGACTCCTCAGTCACTGCAACTGCAACTGCAAATGCACCTAAACCTCCACTAGCGGAAGGCGGGGGGACGGGAGGGGCCAGTGGCCAGCAGCTGTAAGATAGGCAGCGCTAGGTCGTAGAATCTCATGGAACCCTTCACATTGGGAGAAGCAGATGGAAGGAAGGAGGGGCCGGCCGCCAGCCTACATATTTTTCTTGTACCTACCTCTGCCTCGAATCTTTCTTCCCTCCAAACATCACATCTCTCTCATCTCTCTCGCATTTCCATATTTCTCCTTTCTCTCACAGGAGACTCATACCATTTACTTTAGACGAGCCAACTTGTCTAGCCTTTTCCTTTTTGTAACGAACATTTCAAGGTACGTGTGGTGCAACTACCCCCCGCCATCCCTCTATCAGCCTTGCACGAGCTTGCATTGAGTTTTCGCTCCCAACGATTATTCGCTACACCAAGCTTTGCAAGTTGAGAGAGCTTCTAAACTCATCACCGGGTGTTCCGCCTGTATCTGAATAGCTCTCTCGCTTGTACTGCAGAAAGAATGGTCATGGGAAGCTGAAGTTCTAGAGCATTCGTTACCCCTCCATACCCTTCCTTCACCACTCACCGACAAACTTGAGCCTTTGAAAACTATAAAGTCACACATTCCTTTTCAACCACTAACAGTATTCTTGATAGTCACGATTCCCTTTGATACCCGACACCATGGCTGAGACTTTCGAGTTCCAGGCTGAGATCTCTCAGCTTCTCTCCCTCATCATCAACACTGTCTACTCCAACAAGGAGATCTTCCTCCGAGAGCTTGTCTCCAACGCCTCCGATGCCCTCGACAAGATCCGATACAAGGCCCTCTCGGACCCTAGCCAGCTCGACTCTGGCAAGGACCTCCGAATTGACATCATCCCCGACAAGGTCAACAAGACCCTCACCATCCGGGATACCGGTATTGGTATGACCAAGGCTGTAAGTTTGACTGTCTACTAGTAGCCATGTTTCAGCAACTAACCCTCTACAGGACCTTGTCAACAACCTGGGTACGATTGCCCGATCCGGTACCAAGCAGTTCATGGAGGCCCTGACTGCTGGCGCTGATGTTTCCATGATTGGTCAGTTCGGTGTTGGTTTCTACTCTGCCTACCTTGTCGCCGACCAAGTCCGCGTCATCTCCAAGAACAACGATGACGAGCAGTACGTCTGGGAGTCCAGCGCTGGTGGCACTTTCTCCATCGCTGAGGACACCGAGGGCGAGCAGCTCGGCCGCGGTACCTCCATCATCCTCCACCTCAAGGACGAGCAGATGGACTACCTAAACGAGAGCAAGATCAAGGAGGTCATCAAGAAGCACTCCGAGTTCATCTCTTACCCCATCTACCTTCACGTCGAGAAGGAGACCGAGAAGGAGGTCCCTGATGAGGAGGCCGGAGAGGAGGTCACCGAGGAGGGTGATGACAAGAAGCCCAAGATCGAGGAGGTCGATGACGAGGAGGAGGAGAAGAAGCCCAAGACCAAGAAGGTCAAGGAGACTAAGATCGAGGAGGAGGAGCTCAACAAGCAGAAGCCCATCTGGACTCGCAACCCCCAGGACATCAACCAGGAGGAGTACGCTTCCTTCTACAAGTCTCTCTCCAACGACTGGGAGGACCACCTCGCTGTCAAGCACTTCTCCGTTGAGGGTCAGCTCGAGTTCCGTGCTATCCTCTTCGTTCCCAAGCGCGCTCCCTTCGATCTCTTCGAGACCAAGAAGACTAAGAACAACATCAAGCTCTACGTCCGCCGTGTCTTCATCACCGACGATGCCACCGACCTCATCCCTGAGTGGCTCGGCTTCGTCAAGGGTGTTGTCGACTCTGAGGATCTTCCTCTCAACCTGTCTCGTGAGACCCTTCAGCAGAACAAGATCATGAAGGTCATCAAGAAGAACATCGTCAAGAAGTCTCTTGAGCTCTTCCAGGAGATTGCTGAGGACAAGGAGCAGTTCGACAAGTTCTACAGCGCCTTCTCCAAGAACCTCAAGCTTGGTATCCACGAGGACTCCCAGAACCGATCCATCCTGGCCAAGCTCCTCCGATTCAACTCCACCAAGTCTGGTGATGAGCTGACCTCCCTCTCCGACTACGTCACTCGCATGCCCGAGCACCAGAACAACATGTACTACATCACTGGTGAGTCTATCAAGGCTGTCCAGAAGTCTCCCTTCCTCGACGCTCTCCGCGAGAAGGGCTTCGAGGTTCTTTTCCTCGTCGACCCCATTGATGAGTACGCCATGACTCAGCTCAAGGAGTTCGAGGGCAAGAAGCTCGTCGACATCACCAAGGACTTCGAGCTCGAGGAGACCGAGGATGAGAAGAAGGCCCGTGAGGAGGAGGAGAAGGAGTACGAGAGCCTCGCCAAGGCCCTCAAGAACGTTCTCGGCGACAAGGTCGAGAAGGTTGTTGTCTCCCACAAGCTTGGTTCCTCTCCTTGCGCCATCCGAACTGGCCAGTTCGGTTGGTCCGCCAACATGGAGCGTATCATGAAGGCCCAGGCCCTCCGTGACACCTCCATGTCCAGCTACATGTCTTCCAAGAAGACCTTCGAGATCTCCCCCAAGTCTCCTATCGTCCAGGAGCTCAAGAAGAAGGTTGAGACTGACGGCGAGAACGACCGCACTGTCAAGTCCATCGTCCAGCTCCTCTTCGAGACCTCTCTCCTTGTCTCTGGCTTCACCATTGACGAGCCTGCTGGTTTCGCTGACCGCATCCACAAGCTCGTCCAGCTCGGCCTCAACATCGAGGAGGACGACTCTGCCCCTGCTGAGGCTGCTGAGGCTACTGACGCTCCTGCTGCCGCCACTGGTGACAGCGCTATGGAGGAGGTTGACTAAACGACCACGCATGCTAAACGGGATACCAAAAAAAGTCAACGGAGTTGAAGGGTTTCGGTTTTTATGAGCAACAAGGTTTTTTATGTCTTCTGGTTTTTATGCGGACTCGTCGGATTTGAGCAACCGCCCATTCTGTCATAATTCCCCGGTCCTTTGCGGGCGGGGTGTAACTCTAGTTAGCTCTATGATTACGAGAGATGAGAAGTAGACGCGAAATGGAAATGGTATAGAACAAACATCTTCTTAACGCGATGCTGTGATGTGATAAATATGTGTTCTTGAATATGATGTGTGCCGTACTCGTATCTTGTCTACGGATTACCAAGATTTCAGCGCCTGGATAAATACGGTTGTCACACAATCATCTTCACATCAGTAATGTTGTCCAGCTCAAATGAAAGGTGAAATTCAATGTTAACTATGGGGTATAAATCTATGTTTCCTTTTGCTCTGTGGCAACAGTATAATGCTTCTATCTGTGATTCTAAAAGTCCACATGTTCGTATCCTTGTGAAGGCACAGGATGTATTTTCCAGACTAATATTGGATTGATATGTTGACGTGGCAATGACTTCCGTACGACCAGCATACTCATTGAATTGCAAATCCGGTACGATATACGTTATTTGAGCCCTGACTACACCAGAACGTAGAGAGCGCAGATCTGTGAGGTTGTTAGTGGTATTTGAAACATTGTGAGGGTGAAATCTTACCATGCTGAGACCCAGAACCATTGAAGCCCAGAAACAGACGTTGTTCAAGGTCTTCTTACCACGAACCCATCTTGTGCGCTGGAGCATGACAATGGGTAGCTGAGACATCTGACAGATGAAGCCGTACCCGCGGACCTTCTTGGTGATACAAGCCATAACGATTTCATGGCCAAAAGCAGAAATCAGGAATGTCAATGCAGTAGCAGCGCCTCTACCAATCCGAGCTCGAGAGGCGCTGTAGACGTGACGCCTAAGGAAGCTGTACACGGGAATATTCCACTCGCGCGAGAACTCCATCCAGTCGGTTGAGTTCCACCAGTCAGAGTAGAAATGTCTATCGGCAAAGTAGGTAATTTCGGCGAATGCACCAAGGACGTATTCGAAAATAACAAGGAAAACGAGTAAGAATGTGAGCATGAAGGGGAACAGCAACCAAGAAATGGTCTCAGCGAGGATGAGGGCCTTCTCGGAGAGGGATGATACTGCGGGAACAGCATCGAGGCGCTGGGAGGCATCTGTGAGAACAGGAAGGATGAAGTCTTCGGAAATAATGGTTAAGAGGAAGATGCAGCCAAATGTGGCAATGATCTTAGAGATGAGGTTGATCCAGTTTATGTGGGTGGTTCGAGGATATTCGATTTCGTAGCAGAGCGTCGGGCAGCAGAGATAGTCAATGTAGTTGGACCAGGTGAGGTTATTCGGGTAGGTAATGTTGCCAATGGGACTCGTGAGTTCCAGGGCGAGGTCCTCTCGCAACTCGTCGACTTCGTCAGCACTGTTGCTAGCGCTGGCGGCAGGGCTCGGGGCCAGGTAGTTGCTGTTAACATCCGCCTCGTCGTTGCTTTTGGAGTCGTCGCCGCCCCTTCGCCTGGATTGCTGACGTCTCTTCCGGCTACGTTGTCGACGGCGCTTCTTGCCGCTGGTGCTGGCAGGCTCTCCGTCAGCGGCACTGGCTGGTAGGTCGGCGGAAGGGTATTGGTAAGCAGGTCGTCGATCCAGTGGTGAATCCGGGTTGTCGAGAGCATAGAGTCGCTTTTCCGTGTGTGACAAGTGTCCGTTGTAGAAAGCATATGAGTGCATCTTCATCAATAGCACCATGGTGTGTAGTAAGAAGAACACCTGCGAGGTCCATGTCCATTCGAAGTAGAAGGGTACAACAATCCAAAGCGAAAGCCAAAGAACCTGATATACGCTCTGAATAGCAATACCTCCCTTATTCCAAACCATGAAGCTACCCGGCTTCGCACTTCGAGCTGCACGGTTCAGAGGCAGACTGACAGCAGTCGAGGCAACCATAAGAAAGTCCGCAATGGCAAGGTGCCAGAGCTTGACTGTAAAAAGACCCCATATCTGCACTCTCAGAGGAAACCCAGTATCCTTCAAGTTGCGTAGCATGGAGGTTATGCCCATAATAGCAAGACCAATCCAGAAAAGGTTGAAGAAGCCGTGGAAGTCTCGGTAGTCGCTTTCGGGGTCGAAGTGGCTGACGCGCGAGGCAAACTCAATCGTGGGAAATATTCGGCGGCGTTGCTCTGCGCGAGCTTGTTTTCGAGCGGTAGAGAGGACCTTGACTGACGGCGGCGCATTTTCAGGGACGGGCGTAGATCGACCACTATCATGATTAGCTGGAGCAGATTCCTCGAGTTTTGGTTCATACCTAGTCAATCCACTGGCTGTCCCTATGCTGACATTATCCGGCATGAGATGTCCCTCGCTGTCCTCCGCCGTTGACATGCGCAGAACTTCGGCCACCTGTGAATGCTTCGGTTTGCGCGGTCGAGGACGGAGGACATGGTCATGCTCGCCAGCATGGCCGTTCCCATTGGGAAGAGCATCTATCGAAGAGCTCATATCGCGGCTGTTTTGTGTATGTGTCGTGATCAATATTGAATGTACATTCGGCCACGTCTTCGGGGGGAGATAAGGTGGAATCCGGCGTCCGCTAGAGAGAAAGTAGAAACAATCGAGGTCGGAAAGAGAAAAAAATAGATCCGAGTCAAGTTTTGTTTTAGTCGGGAAATGTGAGACAAGACAGCAAATGCCCCCAACAGACTAAAATAACCTTGGTTTCAAAGTGTCGTCAGCGAAGCAACGCTGGTGGGAAGAGGCGATGTGATAACTGCAAATGAGGGGGAAATAAGAGGGAAAAGGAGTGGATACAATGCTGGGATAAAGAATGTAAGGAGCGATTTAGCTGCGAAGCCAAGCGTTGACAATTCCTGTTTTATGTTGAAGATATCTGCAATTGTAGTACAAGTACGGAGTACGGACACGCTGTAAGATACGGCGGATGCGGCGGAGAGCTTGGCTTGGCTGTTGGGCTGATGACAGCTGGAGCTGCCCTGAACCCCTAATTTGACTCTCTACTTTCTGCTTCTGCCTCTCATGGATGACGTAACTTGATCATGGGTCCAGGGTCTGCCGTCATTTCTGCAGGCACTCAACTTTTCAACAGCACATAATACGCGTAATTTACTCCGTATCCGTACATTAAACTGATACTAGAGTTACCGACTGTCATTTGTTGGCCACATCCAGGCAGAGCATATCTGAAACACATAATTTCGTAGTTAATCCGTATTGCCCGTGCGGTCCTTTTCATAGGGCTAGGTAGTCATTTAAGGCTGGAAACTATCCGCGTATCACGTCTCGTTCTTTATACGCGCGGGTCGTTATCTCTTTTTCATTCGCCAAGTACTCGTTTAAAGTTGACGTTGTCTCACCTGACATTGGTTAAGCACACCAAACGAGGCTGACTGAAAGACTTAGTCTAAATTTAGTATAAGAGCGATGTACTCCGTAAATTTTGACAATAATCACTTGAGGTGCTCGGAGTGCTTTGATGTGCGGATTATATTATATTGCGACCAAGATACCTCATCATTAAGTACCTATGCATAACACGTTTGCTATTTTGATCTATATAAGTACCCACCCATTTCACATGATAGAAAGGAACGTTAGAGGAGGATGGTGTTCCTGCGCTTGTGGTTCCTCCCCGAATATCATGAGAGTGGTGGTGTGGCTGCGGCGCCACATGGCTTTGATGGTTGTATCCACGTGTGAAGGCATACGAGATGGCAAGATGAGGAGATTAAGTTCCAGGAATCTAGATATTAGACCAAAAAGTGAATCTGCTTACTGGAAGTACTTATGTTATGGAAGATTTGTAGAAGAAACCTTGCTTGTTATGAGGCAGATAACGCCTGAGGCACAGCCATGCACAACTGGAGTATATAACCTACCCACTTTCCCATCTGCCATATCATCCTCAAATGGCGCTATCATTAGTCGTAACTCTTGGGGCGGTCACCAACACATCATTCTCTACAGGGGAAAGATGGATTTATGTGGGCATCTGGGGGGAACATGGAAGTCGGTAAACAACAGAGCGATGATGATATCCAAACCCATTCAGGGTTTGGACAAGCTGAGCCCCCGAAATCGATTGGTATTTTGAGTGCGAGCAGTTCAAGTGAGCTCTCAAACATATTCTGAGTGCGTCCGGTTCGAATGAACTCTTGTATACCGTTCTTGCCTCTTATTTATCTCGTCGTTTTATCTTCAACCCATAACACCTAGCCTACAATATGCCACAAAAGGTAGCCAGCCATAGAAGCTTTATTGAAGCGATAGCAAACAAGATGGCTTTGATCTCAGCCTACGGTCTCATTTATGCACGTCTTCGATTTTGGATTTCAGTATCTACATAGGCCAAACCATGGCATTCACAAAGCACATACGACCAAAGCTCGAAGAGAATACGTCAAAGGTCGAGAGTTCGAGCCTCTCCACCGCCACTGTATATTTTTGTCTGAAACGACATTGCACGATTAATAAGTAGCATATGGCTCCTAAAGAACATCACACATTTGCACAATTGCAACATCTCAGTTTACACCAAGTGGACACGTCGAATCGTTGTTATCTGCTTGTTGTAGTCTATACCACTCAGTCAATCATCCGCGTGCTTACTGCTCGCTCTTCGCCCTTCGTTGGGCGATTGCTGCGCCCCACGTCCACGCACTACACATCCACCTCCTCCAGGCGGCCGCGTTCACTTCACATCGAGGCGGTAATAGTTGTTGTTTTGGGTTGGATAGATTGCGTAACCTAAGAGAATGCGAGTTAAGCGTGTAAGAGAGAATGCTTCGGTGGAGGACATATAAGGATGAAGATGTTGCCGGTTCAAAGATTCGTATCAGAACATCATAGTCAACTTTCTTATAAGCATCTTCAGTTTTTATACAACTAATTCACATAAATATACCATCCAACACTTATAATGACTCTCAATTCCACCTCCAACAAATCCGTCGAGGCCATCGACCCTCTCAAGCAAGCTGGCCAACTACCTCCATATACCATCCAGCCCGAAAACACCGAGTACTACCAAACTGAGCAGCAAGATCGCGATGCTCTTACTTCCAGCAAACCGACAGTGGGCCAACGCTTTCATAAGATGAGCTCTAAAGCTGGCTCACCGTTGAACAAAGCTGCTCACTTTGTTGGAGCTGAGGGATGGTGGCCTTCCACTATGGACAAGGAGTGTAGCAAGGCTGCTCGAATTCTTCACTCTTTTACCAGTAAGTATACCATCCACCTCGCTTTTGAGTATATAGACTTACACTTCCCAGGCCTTAGCTCGTCTACATCGCCTAGTGCCAAGGGCCCTCTTCACCCAACGGGTCTCACTCGCAAATCACTTGTCAAAATCCCCCCTCCCGTCCTTCAACGTGCTGCCGGTCTCGCCATCTTCAATGTGCTGCGTGCCGGAGGATGCCACGGCTCGCTCTCTGGTGGCTCCGGTGTAGTCCTCGCACGCCGTCCAGATGGAACATGGTCTCCTCCCTCTTCCTTTGTAGTTAGCACTCTCGGTGCTGGCTTTGTCTTTGGTCTCGATCTATACGACTGCGTCTGCGTTCTCAACACTCCTGAACAAGTCGCCGCTTTTGTAAAGCCTCGTCTCTCACTCGGCGCAGGGGGTTCCGTTGCCATTGGACCTGTTGGAACGGGGGCCAGTGTCGATGCCGCTCTGAGTAAGACTGTTCAACCTGTGTGGAGTTACATGAAGAGTCGCGGTCTATGGATTGGCATCCAGATTGACGGTACCATTGTCGTAACCCGGGGAGATGCCAATGCCACATTCTATAATGAGAAGGGTATCACGGCGGAGAAGATCTTGCACGGCGATGTCGCTTGGCCCTTGGGTGCCAAGCCCCTATTCGAAGTGCTCCAAGCTCTTGAGGGTCGAACTGACTACAATCGAATGACTGTGCAGGCAGTTGGTGAAGCTCCCCCAGTCGACGACTCAACCATATTCGAGAAGGAGAGCCATTCAGATGAGCATGAAATCCAAGGCTCGGAGAAGCAAGGAGGTTATACTGATGAACGTCCGGTCCAAGAGAGTCGCCAACAGCCAATTCCAGAGGGTGCAACTCACGATACCAAGGAAGAGCTTGCTGAGTATGAGGTTGTGAATACTGAGGATCGAAAGGATAAGGACGAGAAGATTCTGGATGAGAAGGCCAGGCTTGCCGCATCGGGATACTAAGCCTTTAGATTGTTATTCAGTTTATGAGGAATGGAGTTATTGTTAAGCTTGGTGATGTTTGGATATTTGGTCGATAGCACATATAGTTTGTTTGAAATAGCCAATTAGGTATTAATATTTGCACATGCATACCATCAAGTGTTTGAAGCTTGACACCCTGATAGGTTTAGCCACAAGACTCTCGAACTACACACGTAACGAATACAGTTATCATATCCTGCCTCAATTCCACGACTACACAGCCTCATCGCCCACAGGTCCCCTTCGCTTCCTTCTAGTGTTCGCATCCAGGTTCTCTATCTCCTCAGCGCCACTGCGAAGCGTAGACTCGGTGCTGATGACAGGCGCGCTCGAGCTTTCAGGCAACCTAACCTTCTTGCCTCCCCAGCCAGCAGCCATCGACAATGTCTGAGCTCCGTAATCCAGGTCTCCGTCAAATCCATAGCGAAAAGCCTCCGTCTCTTGAAGCGGAAGGTGGTTGAAGCGCCAGTCCCAGACAGCTGCGTAGGTGGAGCGGTAGGATGCGAATGCCATGATCGTGCCAATGAAACCGCCACCCAGGATATCGTACCAGTTGTGTGCGGCATCGATAGTAAGTGAGCCGGCGATTAGAACTGCCGCCAGGAGAGGGAGGAATGTGAGGAACAGTTTCCAGAACGCAGGCTTGTGGTCAGCCCAGACCTTTAGCTTGGCGTTGAGCCACAGGAAAAGGAATCCGAATCCAGCAAAGGCTGCGGTCGTATGTCCACTTGGGAACGAAGTAATGGCGTTCTGAATCCTCGAAGGATCAGGCTGGGTGCAGATCTCGGTCGTGTACATGATCTGGTAGAAACCAACTCCATTCAGGCCAGTCTTGTTGTGCGATTTGGCGAGCGAAATATCCGGCATACAAACATCCAGGAAATAGGGTCTGAAACCACCGACGAGTTGCTTGAGGGTAACCTGGAAGAGCGACGCCAAGATAACAGACCAGTTCGTTCCAATAATAGCGTTACTCGCATCCCAAGCGGACTTAATCCTGATCTGTGCGACGATATAGATGATGATCGGTATAGCAATGGAAAAAAGACCCGCGAGCCACGAAGGGAGAATCCAGCCGCGATCAGGGTACGCCCATTGTGGGTAGACAATATCTCCGGAAGTCGCATCGAAAGTAATGGGGAACGTTCGCGTGATTATGACTGGAGAGTGGTAGATCTGGAACATGTTAGCGACGGAAACTGAGTAGATGAGAGAGACATACACCAAAGGCAATAGCGCCAACAAACGCCATGCAAGAAAGATCCTTCCAGTTCACCAGAAACCATTCTCGCATGAAGGCCTTGAGCTTGTCCTTCTTGGATTCAGATGCGGCCACAGCCGGGTTTATTCGCGGAAGGAGAGGCATGACGACTCGAGCGATAAGGATATCGCGCCGGCCAAAAGATTGTCAAAAGACAGGTTAAGAATATTATAGGCGAGATGGAATAGAAAGAAGAAGAGAGGAGGAGGAGGAGAAAAGGCGTAGGACAAACGCTTGTGGTCGTCGCGTGCCTGCTTTTAGATGGCTGACGTCATGGTACGCATGAGCGATCGGGATCGTTTAAACCATCAGCGACAAACACTTAAGCTCAATTTAGCCTTGGACCTATAAATATTCTTTAAAAATGTATACTTTCTAGAGAATTCAATTTGTAGTTAACATTATTGCAAACGTCTATCATGGTATAACTAACTTCATCATGACCCAAGAATATCAATCACCTTCTATGCCAACGCCATGCTCATAATACATAAATCATTACATTTCAACCCATCACTTCTTCAATGAACCAGGTCCCGTGATACCAATCGCGCGACTTCGAACACTAGAATCATACTTGACAGTCTTGTCACCAATCTTCCCATTCTGATTCGTTGTTGAGCCCTGCACACAAGGCTCATCATTCCACGCCACGCCTCGCGCACGTCTCCATGCTTCAATCGGAGATGCCAACATGAGCTGTGTGTAAAACAAACGACAGTTGGCTGCCTCGTACCGAAAGTGCACCGGATATCCCTCGAGATCATCTTCGGTGTATCCATTTAGCGCATTGACCTTGCCAACACCGCTGGTAGTGAGAGGTAGAAGAGGGGGGTCCTGCATACTGGGGAATGATGCAGATGCGTCACTGAGGATCGAGAGCTTGTTCTTGTCTGCTCCTGCGCTGCTGCGGACTTCTGCAATTGCTGTAACGATCTCGGAGTTGAAGTTGAGCAGTGTGCCTTTTACACCACCCATAGCTTGCATGGCCTGGTTCAGAGGACGACCTCCCAGAGCAAGCGTGCGGATACCGTGGTTCCGAGTGAGAAGACCTGTCAGGAGACCACATGCTGAAGCGCAAATACCGTCTGTGACGATGATGATGTTTTCAGGCTTCCAGGGAGCTTCTTCCACCAGAGGCTCCATCTCAGGGTCGAAGCCGTTGAAATAAGCCGGAATGCTAGGGTCCCAAGGAATGGTCTTATCAGTCTGAAAGGCTGCAGTCACGTTCTGACCTTTGACAGTGTAGGGGCCATAGAACTCTTTGCCAGTTTCGATGGACCTGTTTTCAGGGCTGATAGGGTAGTGTTGGGATCTTGTGATCAGGGCCTGGACGAGATTGTCATAATCAGCCTCAGCAGTTGCCTCGAGAACAGCGTTCGCACGATACCGATCCCAGCTGGTGAACTTTCCATCAGGGAACAACAGACGATAGATGGAATGGGCCAGAATGACCGACCCGCCACCGTTAGCAGACATGTCGATGATCAGCTTATCTCGACCAGCCGCTTTGGCTTGTTTGATGAGCTTAAGTACAACAGCTTGCCCTTCAAGAATGAACTTGGACATATCAAAGTCAGTGCCTAGGTTGGTAAGATCAATTCCAACAGGGAGGAAGCTCAATATGGATAAAACGACAGTGTCTTCATAGTCCTTGCCAGAGAGAAAGTATCCGGCGACTGAATTGTCCGAGTGCTTGACGACAGGTCTAGGATATCCGGCAATAAGTTTGGTCTGAGTCTCTCTTTTAGACCGACGTTCATGGTCAGAAGACTTTTTGGAGGTCGTGTTGGCAGGAGCGATTTCGATGTACTGATGGAAATCCTCTCCAGACTCAATACCAGACAAGTCAACGGTAGGCGGAACGAGAATCTCGTTGGCAACCTCCCATGTACTGCCATTGTGGAACTCAATGGTATACGTATCTGGGATCTCGAACTGAGAAAAGAGTGTATTGCCTGCCTGACCAACAGCGCCACGAGGAAGAGACGCAAAGAGACTATTGTACTGAGCATCAGGATCTTGTGCGCCGGTTACTGAGAGGGCAGCGTCGTTCTCGAGCCACTTAATAACGGGGGTGCCGTCGATGCTCTTGACTGCTGAAGGTCTATAACTGAGCAACCCTTGGTTACCGCGGCGGGTATCAATGGCGTGGAAGATGTACGGTAGACGAATACCGTCGACTGACACAGACTCGAACTCGAGATCTCGGCGGATGTAAATGAAGGCGTTGAGGAGAGCTGGGGGATAGTCAAAGTGTCCATCGTATGCAGAAGCGAACTATCTGGTTAGTAGGCTTCATAGAGAGAGTTTGGGAGCTCTTACGATGCTTCGCAGGTCTGTCATGACCTCATATTGTGTCTTGTACTTGTTGTTCTCCAGCCTACTCCGGATGGTGTCGAAACCACCTAGGACATCCACGCCGGGAAACAGATACTCTTTCGGTGGATCGGCGAGGATTTCAAGAGTACTCTGGAACCCGACCAAAGGCTCCAAGTAATCTAGCAACTCCAGATCTCGTTCCTTATCTAGAGGAACTGACTTTAGACAAGCGATGGCGATGGAAGGAGGGACAGCTAGTATAACGGAAGCCCCAGGCTCGGAATTTGACTCCTCGTAAGCCTGGCTCAAAAACTTGCAAGGCTCGGTCTTAGCATGGACGAGATCGCGCGACGATATGAAAGAAGGCTGTTCTCTCGCCTCGTGTATAACCTGCCGAGGCTCAAGGGCAGCAAAGCTAACCCCAGCAAGAGTTAACAGAATGGAAGGAATCATGATGAAACTATAGATAGAGAGTGATAGGGCCGGTAGAAACCAGGCCTGCCGGCCCTCATATATAACCAATCCATCACGACCAACATACCCAGGCGTCTTGGAGTTGCATCTCGAGGCTGCGCCTGGGTGGAACTACAGTAGCTAGCGCCGCGGGCGTTGCTTACACCAATAGTTCAATGGGCTGTGTGGTCGTCTCGTCCCGAGTATTGTTTCTTCTTTTGATCTGACATCTCGTCGTTTAATACTGGGATGACTGACATGTTGTCAAATAGGAGCAGAGCATTTCAATGCGGATCCTTCGGTAATGCAGCTTCGCTTGGCTCTCTTCGAAGCGCTAATATCCCGTTTCAACCTCGCGGTTTGCGAGCCAGTTAGAATGGACGTTGGTTGTTGTTTTGGTCTAGGTCTCCGCCAATCTGCCTGATGGCTTTCTCCCATAGTCTATTTTTATAAATCCGCTGTGAGGGTTCCCTTGCTCGTCTACCGTTGTTCTTCAGCTGGGTGGCTCAGCCGCGCCACATATTGGGGCCTTACTCACAATAAAGTCCGGAGAAGGTCCTTTGTCAAAGTCAGCTCCGTCTCCGTCCGGACCGGGCCATACATCACTTCATAGCTCAGTAAGGGCTGACTTGTGATGTTGCCTTTTTTAGTACGTATTTCTTTAAGCATGCTTTCAGCGCGGCCAAGCGAGTTGAAGAGATAGCTTGGAGTGTCAAAGCCACTGCAGCGCACAGCTTGGCGTAGCGCAAAATGTTGGTCTTCCCCATTGATACCGACGGTGTTATCGCTATCTCGGGTCAGTTGGTCTGCAGGTGGTATATATCTTTTTGAAGCTGTTACCAAGCATGCCCGCATTTCCCTTATTCGGCAACTGATTGTTCTTCACATAACGCTGTACGGATAGCCACAGAGGTTTAGGTACGTAGCTGGATAAAACTTAACATTGGCACATCCAACCAGCACGTTGGTTAAGGATATCGACATGGGACTAAGATGATTAATATAAGAAGAATCTGTTGAAAAAAAAGAAACCTACAAGAAAGAAAAACGGTAGCTTCTCTTTCAACAGTGTGTCATCCTTAGTGCAGGCGGCCATGCTGATCATCTCTGTATGGGTTGAACTGAAAATAGGTCAGCGAGGTTCGAACCACGAGCCTTTTGCAAGCTGGGTGGTTTTTACTCACTAGACCGTTTGTCCCGAAGGACGACAGATACTAAGATGTTTTGGGCTATACCCGATCGGGAATTTTGCTCCACACCTACTGTTCCGAGATGAGGTCTTGATATTTGACCATCGTTCCATAGGTACGTTCACGAATAAAACTACAGATGGTCTCAGGAGAGTGATAGATTACATCACGCAGCTATCATCCCAAGCATTCAATAATCACACCATGGTGGTCTCGCAATGTGTAAAGATGGCATTAAGCATCTATCTCGTTCTATTCTCAAGCCACGCAACACCTACGATGCTAGATACACAAAAATGAAAAACCACACAAAGGTGAAACGCAGGTTTCTAAAAAGCCACCGCAAGAAATTTCAATCATACCAAGGGGTCTGTGCAAGAGCCTCCTGCTTACAGAAGGACCATGCCGGCACCGACGGCACCAGCAACGGCCATGTAAGCACCGACAGCGTAGTCGCCGAGGGAGAAGACACGGGCAATGGAGGCAGCCTGGAGACCGAAGCTCTCGTCGTCCTCCTCGCTGCTGGAGCTATCGGTGGAAGAAGCTCCAACGGCAGCGGTGGCAGTGGCAACCTCGTCGTTGAGCTTGCTGGCAGACGCGAGAGCAGACTGGCAAGAATCCTCATTCTCGGCCTTCTGGGTGGTGGCCTTGCCCTTGAAGTCACAGGCGTCGGCGGCCTTCTTCTGGTCCTTGTAGTAGGCATCGAGAATGTAGGCGAGCTTGGCCTCGTTGTCACACATGCTGTAAGCACCGTAGACACCGGTAGTAGCGTTACCGTTGATGGCAGTGCAGATCTTCTCGTTCTCACCGCAGATGTAACCGAAGATGGTGTTGAAGTCCTTAGCCTTGAGGTCATCAGCGGGGACACAGCTTCGGCTCTTCTTCATGCAGTCACAGAGGTTAGAGTCAGGAGTAGGAGGGAGCTGGGCGTTAACCTTCCAGGACTCAGACTGCTTGGGGCAGGTGGCAGCCTTGGCAGAAGGCTTGTAGTCGCTCTCGTCAACACCAGCGGCGTGGGCAGCGTTCGCCTTCTTCTTGAGCTGGGCAAAGTCCTTCTGCTTGACAGCGGCACCGCTCTTGCTAACCTTGACCAGACCGTAGTCGTTGGCCTCCTGGTAGTACATGTAGACGATACCACCGCTGAAAACGTCAACCATCTCCTTCTCCTCGTAGAGAGCAGTGGTCTCGTCGAAGACACGCTCGGCAGCACCGCCGGGCTCGTTGCAACCGTACTCAGCGAAGAAGACAGGGACAGAGTAGTCCTTGAAGAACTTGGCCTGGTCAGAGTAACCAGAGTCCTTCATGTTGCTCTCACCACACCAAGAGTAGATGTTGTAACCCCAGTAGTCGATGCGCTCCTCATCCTTGCCACAGTTGAAGTAGTCGGCAATATCTTCACGAATGTCGACATCGTCGTTGGAGGCGTAACCGACACCCAACCAGCGGTCGTACTTGCTCTTGATGTGAGCCTTGGTGTCACGGACGGCGGCCTTGACAAAGGCGGAAGCCTGTGTGTTGCTGACGTTGTTGGAGACCTCGTTACCGGCAAAGAAACCGACAACGTTGTCGTACTGAGCAAGCTCATCGACAACGCCAATGTAGCGCTCGTACAGCTCAATGTCCCACTTGGGGTCGTCTCGGTTGATAGAGACGCTGGGCTCAGAAAGATCAGAGACAACGTAGATACCGGCATCGTCGAGCAACTTCATGCAAGCCTTGTGGTCGGCCTTGGGGTTGATGGCGTAGGTTCGGATGATGTTGGTACCGAGCTCCTTGAGGAGAGGAATATCACGCTTGCAAGCTTCCTCGTCGGCAAGAGGATCAATGTACTTGGTCGCCTTGTCGTTGGTCTGACCGGCGGCGGCGGTATCCTGCTGGTAGGCAACACCCTTCATGAAGAACTGGGTTCCGTTGGTGTAGAAGAGCTTAGAACCCTGGTATAGATTAGTATCTTCGTCTTTTTCTCGGACTGCGCCCACGTACCTTCATGGTGATGGGCTCAAGCTTGGCGCTGGCAGCGGTAGCCGCCGCAGCGACAAGAGTAGCGGAAAACTTCATTTTTGTGTTGTGTATCAAACGGCAAGTAAAAAGAACAAAGAGATTAATGAGTGTCGAGAATAGGCGATGAAATTGATCAACGCGTGAAGTTGTTGTTTTGAGCCTTCGGTTCGCGACGGTTCGGTCGGATTAAAGGTCAATCGGTCGTTGTAAGAGCGTCTGTAAAGGAGTGACGGGAATAGTTAAAGAAATCGGACTCAAAATAGCGAGAACCGACAAGAAAAAACGAGTTTGGAAAATTAAAGGTTAGCGAAGGTTTGATGAAGGAAGAAGGAAGAGAGACGAAAGTTAGGGGATGGGGCGGTTTGAAAAGTAAAATGGAATGCATGGGTGGTCGGGACTATCCCTGGGTAGCATGGGGGCCCCCGTGGCCCCCTGAGCTTCAGTGATCCAAGCCGCTAATTGTCGTGGCAAGGGTTGGCGGCGGCTGTGTTGTAGTGGACGAGCGGCACTGTGCCTGCTACGGTGTACCTGTCGGGTCGTCGACTGCAGCAGATCCCTCCGGGGTTAAAAAAGGAGCCATTCACGAGACAAAGGCCCCTGTCTATTGTGAGGCGCAGCTAAGAGATTGAAGCTTGTTTAGGTATTCTGCCGGTGCCTTACTAAACCAATCAGGGATGCTTGACGAGGGATCTCATCTTGTTGACGGTGGTATAGTGCTTGGAGTCAATGCACACCGTAGCTCTATCTCGCTCTAGCAAAAGCTTGGCCTTGTCTATCGCATTGCTCGTTAGTGTTACTCGAAATTGCACTGTACAAAATAGGGGACAATCTCCACTGGGCATCCGTCCAAGCCAAAACATCAGGGGTCGCACCTCGGTTTTGGTCACGATAATTGGAACTATTTCGCCTTCTAGATGTATGCGACGTCTTGGACGTCTCGAATGACTCTTGGGAAATTGTCTCGAACCGCTTGCGGTGGATCTCGCTCAGACAACTCACTCACTTGGCATGGTGAATACGGAATTGCAATATAATGATATTAAGTGCCTATGTCTTGTCTTCTTGGCCCGATTGAATAGCTCGCAAACTCATTTCGAGTAGTCGTATCGATGGCATCTAATAACGCATTCCCAGAACACCAACAGCAAAGAGCTTACGTGTGTGCAAATATCCCAGTCGCATTGGCTCTCTTCAACTTCCAAGGATCAGTCTTCCACCTCGGCCCGGTTTGGTAATTTCTGTCTCAAAACGTTCATCAGATCCCTTTCTGTGGCGCGTGTCATTCCTAGCGCAGACACTGTACCTCTCACTGCTGTTTGCTGGTTGGTTCCGTATCATCGTACTCTGAAACCGACACAAAGCAGAGCATAGACGCCTATGCAAATCTATGGAGCCTGCAATATTTATCCCTGACCCGGCTTGCATCTCTGGCATGAGCTTGACTGTGATATTTTTGGCTGGTTCTTTGTTGCTTTCCATTGATCAGCGCTGGGACCTGACTATCATCATCATATAGAGTGGTTCAGACGACGACATCTCGAGGCTTGATCCCGTTAATGGGAACATAAACAATGGAGAACAGCCCTCTCCGTGGCTGGCAGAGTAGCAGCCTTTATTTTGGATCATCGATTCCATTCCTGCCTCGTATTTGCGTCGTCATCGTATCCGACCTTCATCTTCCTCGAATTTTGTAATAGACGCTACCGACGCCATAAAGAACTCGTCCCCAGGCATCGTGAGTTTTTTGCAATAATCCATGCTGAGGGCGATTTTGGGTATGCCGTGTTGCCGGCCGGTCTGCCGAAGTACGGTGGTAGTGGCCATCGCGGTAGACGAGTTCCCCATGTGCCATTGTGTAGGATGTGACTTGTATTTGATTATGAGTGGGTTTTGTTTCAATGGATTGTTTTGATATGGTGACTTTGTGACTGTGTTTCTCGGACAAGCTTGGATTTCATGGTGCACAAAGAGACCACACTGCGTTTAAATAAACTCCTAGCTTAGAGTTTGGAAAGATGTGTGTCAGCCTTGAGGCGCATACCAGACCGATGACTCTAATAGCACTTCACCTGGTCAATTACTGTGCAAGCTCTTCCATCACTTGCCGTATTGATCTCTACGGGTTGTCCATGCTTGACCTCTAGGATGCGTTGAAATGTCTGGTGCTTCTCAATCGGTTCCACAACTGGCCGATCATGCGACTCAGATCGCCTTCTTCAGCGGCTATAGGGTGGCAAAACTGCGAATTAGGACCAAACCTCCTTCATTCTTGCGTCACATGTGCGAAGCTCAGCCTTGGCCGATGGCTTGGCGAGGGAGCCTTGTGAAGATGTTCTTGTTTCCCGTCGAATATCACTCTTGTGGTTGTCTGTTTTGCTTGTTTATGCGGGCAATTACTTGCCTTACTGCGGGCCGTGTAGGGTGGAGGGCCAAAAAGTCTGACGAGCCATGTAAGTCACGGAATGAGCACAATTTGCTCAGAACTCCATAATGCAGCGAAAAAATACGATCAAAGGACAGATTCGGTTGTTCCTAATAATCCGTTCGAAGTGACTGTGCCTTTGGGTTCTCAACATTTTATCGATTGCGTTTGGTCTTTGGAAAAGAGGGAAAGGATTGGACAGCAACAGAAATGCCATAGAACCCAACACATCTGTACATCTATCTGCGTTAGTACACACAGTCCATCCAGGAGTGAATATATTGGGATTTTCTGTTCGCTGAACTAGATGACTGCTTCCAGGGCATATAACTTTGATACGAAACGATTCGATTCGTCATTATCTTGTTCTCCTCGGATTTAATGGCATGTGGAGGAAAACAGCTTCACTTACATCAATACCAGAGTTTTGCGAACTTTACAAGCTATCTCACCTGCCAAAGGCGCCATAAATAATCATTATGCTCAGTTCAGAGGTTTTATTGTAATATATGGTTAATGATGTGATAGGGCCACAGGCATGCTTCGCTTGATGGAGCCCGCAAACAGTCAATTATCGCTACATGCATGTTGCGCCGTCTCAACATCACACAAGCAAAGCATTGATATAATTTGGAATTAAGGCTGACAGGATATAAACGAGTAGTCGACATTATATTAAATAGTAACTGCTTGTTCCCAACCTTTGATACTGCCTTGAGTTCCGTTGCCATTGTGTATGCTACTCACAACGAGGTACTATCATACCTCAGCTTATGTTAAGTCAGCTTAGTTTAGAGATAAGTCTGTTTTTAGATTGTATTTCTTCGTTGACAACAAGTAAGCTACTTGCTATTTTGGCCGTTTGATGTTTATGAACCCGAGACAGACTCTGCGTGGACTCGGTTACCTTGCAACCTAGACAAATTGGGAGAGTCTTGTACTAGCTTCTTGAGCCGTACGTGAGATGAAGTGGCTGTCAGACTTAAAAATACGTTCATGGCAATATGTTGACTTTGAAGTCCATTATACTCCAGCGAGATGGTTTCATGTGGGGCATAGTATCGTATTTCACCAGCCAAAAGCGAGGCATCACAAGCCGATGTAAGTACACACGAACGACTGTGGGTCACGTCTCAAGGTATGTTCCCAAATATTGCATCGACTGGTTCGACGTATGATACTCGGTGAAGCTGTAACTGATCTTCCACTCAAGTATATCTCATGCACGTATACCAAGACAAACCCGTAATACTCATATTTGTATAACGTCTGAGCGCTAGAACAAGCTGAAGGCTGGAGAATATCATGCCAAGAGCTTTTTCCACGTCTATCACTACAGAGACATGGATCAGTGACTAACAGACGACCTTACACGTACTAGGGAACAAGGGGAGGAGGCGCAAAAGCTCCGGTGGCCCTATACATGTCTCCCGAGACAGGTATGAATCCTGGTCCTGTGACTGCCGCTTGGTGTTGTTGATGATCACCTGGTAAGATGCCTTTTGAAGCGAACGAACACTACATATTGTGTTTCTGTCAATGTGAGCGAAGTACCGACAAGGCTGAGAAGAGCATACAAAACTTCAAAGCTCCTAGTTCTTCTGCCGAAGCATTCATTGTTACTGTTGTTCGGTACGTAATGTAGAATACCTGTGTATCACCTGTCTTACACCGTGACACGCCAATCCTCAAGGTGCGCTTGGGCATCCATAGCTCAGATCTCGATGTCCATGAAGTCACGTTCACCATAGAACTTTCTAACCCTTTGTTGAAACCCAAAAGCACTTGGTTCTATTCCTTTGCTTGATTGCATAGCAAATTCCTCGTCGCCAGTACCTATCATGATGTAATTTGGCGTCACGCTGAACGTTAAACCGTTAGTGAAGGAACACCACCATGATGTCATGGAGTCATGAGATTGGGTATATCATAGAGCTTGAGAACTTCTAAAATGGAATCAGCATTCAAACATCCTCTACAACTCAATCATAACCATTACCAATATCAAACCCATTCTCTTGATACATAACCAACACAACATACACCATGTCTCCCACAACTCACGGTAAAGGCCAGAAGGTAAGCTTTCGCATTCCCTCCCCAATTCTGTGATGGAGTCTCATATTTCAGGTCGATCTCGGCCAAGACGCTCCCATAAAAGAAGAGGGTGCTGGCAAGGTTGCTTCCGAGTCTCTTGCTTCCGAGTCTATCGAGGAGGGCGGTGAGTTCGCCTCCAACAAAGGTAGCCGCAGCGAGAACGACTCCAACAAAGACACCCGTAGTGAGAACCAATCCTCATCCGGATCCGAGAACACCAGTTCTGGCCGTACCACAAACACTTCTTCCGCCCCCAGCTCCGGCTCCGGCGCTGGCGCCGCTCCCGAGTCTGCTGACACCGCTCCTAGCTATGCTAACAACCAAGATGTTAAGGGCTCTGGTCCTCATGGCAAGAACCTGAAGGAAGGTATTGACTACTCGAACACAGAGGATGGCCTCAAGAAGGCCCTGGCCTCTGAGCCTGGTAGCGAGGATGATCCCAGCCGGCTGGCTGAGCTTCAGTTCCAGCAGAACCAGTCTGCTGTTGGCCGGGATGCTGGTCCTAAGCAGAGCGAGCTTAGCGGCAAGACCGCTTTTGACGGTCTCAACAGCGAGACTTCCTCTTAAATTGTCTGATAATATGGTGACACCTGTACGATAGCGAGTTCAGTATCAATGATGGAATGAATTTATGAAATAACAATACTGGTGATCCAAGTAATTTGGTGAAATGACAGAAAGCAGCCTCCTATGCATAGCCGTTATTGAAAGCGTGATGCATAAGTATGCAGTTGAAAAGCCCAACCAAAATTAAAACTACAATATATTTTGCATATCGACCTTCAGATACTTCGTGGATGGCTATGAGTATCATGATATCAGCCCCACAGTTATATCAAAGACAAGTGACTTTATCAGACAGGAGGAGAGTCAGCCTGTCGACTCATTATGATAAGTAGTGACTTAGGCTGGAAAGGGTATGAATGCATGATACAGGATAACAACTCGGTGCAAGGATTGAGTCAGCGACTATTCCCGGGCGCAACGCGCGGCAGTATCATCTTCAGGTGACAACACCTCGGATAAGTATCGAGTTGATGTTCAGAGGCAAGGTTGACTCATGGAGTTTTAAAGACTAGGCGGACAAGTCCGAGTTGATAGAATTGACAGGAAAGATACATGTGAGACATGTTCAAATCTTCAACACTACGGGCTTGCCGCCCTTCAAGGTTGCCAGCAGATGGATGGCGGACAGCGTGAAAATCTCGAAACTCAACAACCAATCACAACGAAGGGATTGATGACGTCAGGTCAGAAAAAGATCCCTGGCTTATCGGGGTTTAATTGAACAGAACTGTGGAATTTGCTACACAAAGAGGAGGAATAATTTAGAAAAAAATGTATTGTAGTACAAATCGATCTGGCTTATCTAGGCTATACTACCTTTCTATATAGATTATGCAAAATAGCATGGGTAAATCGCATAATCACAAATAAACACATGCGTCTTGGTGCCTTAGTTGGTGCCTGACTCTTGCATCAGCCAAAAAATCTGTAAATCTGCCCCACCAAATAAAAATTCACCCCGCCTTGCCTCAGCGTAGAAGCCTTGAGAGGACAGTACAGAATTCAACCGGGAACTGGAACCGCCACACTCATTGTTATTTGCTTGGCCGGTTTTTTTCTTTGTCGGTCAACTTAACTTTTTTCCCTTTTCCCTCTCTCTCCTCCTCTCCTCTTCCTCCTTCATCGAACGATCATTTTCCAACCCTCTCCTCTCATATACCCCTCGGCTTGGACTTGATTTCTTTTTGACGGTCGTCCATCCACCCCGCCGACAGTCTCCGTTCTTTCAACCCCGCGGTCTTTTTTTTTCTACACACAAATCGTTATCATGGCTCCCTCTTCTTCCAAGGAGAAGCGTCTCGCTAAGAAGGCTGCCGAGGGCAAGCTCAAGGGCGGCAAGAAGGGCAAGAACGCAGAGCCTGAGCTCGATGCTCACGGCAACCCCATCGTCGACCAAGATGCCCCCGCGACTTCAGGCGCCAAACTCGACGAGGTGAAGCGTCTCGCCGAGCAGATGGACAAGCATGGTATCTCTGACCGTGTCACCACTGGTGTCTTGGCGTCTACCAAGACCAGCAAGGACGTCAAGATGACCAGTTGCTCTCTGGTCTTCCACGGTCGAGTTCTTATCACCGATTCCACTCTCGAGCTTACCTACGGTAAACGATACGGTCTCCTCGGTGAGAACGGTTGCGGAAAGTCCACTTTCCTCAAGGCCATCGCCGCTCGCGAATACCCTATCCCCGAGCATCTCGACCTCTACCTTCTTAACGAGGGTGCCCCTCCCAGTGACTTGGGTGCCCTTGAGTGGGTCGTCCGAGAGGCTGAGAACGAGCTGGCGCGTCTTGACGCTCAGGCTGAGAAGCTTCTTGAAGATGAGGGCCCTGAGAGCCCTGTTCTCCTTGACCTTTACGAGGTAAGTTATCTCCGATACTTGACATGTACACGGCTAACATTTCACAGCACATGGACAAGCTTGATCCCTCAACCTTCCAAACCCGTGCTTCGCTTATCCTGACTGGTCTGGGTTTCAACAAGAAGACCATCCACAAGAAGACCAAGGATATGTCCGGTGGTTGGCGTATGCGAGTCGCCCTTGCCAAGGCCCTCTTCGTCAAGCCCTCTGTGCTGCTTCTCGATGACCCCACTGCCCATTTGGATTTGGAGGCTTGTGTGTGGCTCGAGGAGTACCTCAAGAAGTGGGAGCGAACCCTTGTCCTCGTCTCCCACTCTATGGATTTCCTCAACGGTGTCTGCTCTACCATGATTGATATGCGCGGCAAGCAGCTTGTCTACTACGGTGGTAACTACGACTCGTACTCCAAGACCCGAACTGAGAACGAGACCAATCAGATGAAGGCCTACCAGAAGCAGCAGGATGAGATTGTCCACATCAAGAAGTTCATTGCCAGTGCCGGTACATACGCCAACTTGGTGCGACAGGCTAAGTCTAGACAGAAGATTCTCGACAAGATGGAGGCCGATGGTTTTATTCAGCCCGTCGAGCAGGACCGTGTCTTCACTTTCCGTTTCGCCGATGTCGACAAGCTCCCTCCTCCCGTCCTGTCTTTCGACAACGTTACCTTCTCCTACTCTGGCAAGCCTGAGGATGATCTATACCGCAACCTGGACCTTGGTTTCGACATGGACTCCCGAACTGCTCTTGTCGGACCCAACGGTGTGGGCAAGTCTACCCTGCTCCGTCTTATGACCGGCAAGCTCTCGCCCACTGATGGTGTCGTTCAACGACACACTCACTTGAAGCTTGGCCTCTACTCTCAGCACAGTGCCGAGCAGCTCGACTTGACAAAGTCTGCTCTTGACTTCTGCCGTGACAAGTTCAGCGAGAAGTCTCAGGACTACCAGTACTGGCGCCAGCAGCTTGGCAAGTACGGTCTCAGCGGTGACTCCCAGACTGCCCTGATGGGTACACTGTCTGAGGGTCAGAAGAGTCGTATCGTCTTTGCTCTGCTTGCTATTGAGAGCCCCAACATGTTGCTTCTTGACGAGCCTACCAACGGTCTGGATATTCCTACCATCGACAGTTTGGCGGACGCTATCAACGCTTTCAGTGGAGGTGTTATTGTCGTCTCCCACGACTTCCGGTAAGCACCCCCGATGACTTTTTTTTATGATACATGACTAACATTATATAGATTGCTCGACAAGATTGCCAAGCAGATTCTTGTTTGTGAGAACCAGACTATCCGCGCTTGGGACGGCTCCATCTCCGAGTACAAGAACTACCTCCGAAAGAAGATGATCAGCGCCGGTGCTGTCTAAGGGGAAAAAGAGTTTACGAAATTTTGATTTTTTTTGGCACGAATGCATGAAAGGAAAATTGACTATAGAGGACATTATTGATCCATAAAAAGTTAATGAGTGCCATTGGCATCATGTGGGTATTTTCATGGGATATGAGCGGCGGGTGGCTAGACCATCAGGATATTTGATACCCTTACGATGGGATACGAAATGGCCACAACGACGCTACAGGACGCATGGGCATGGCCTCAGTAGAGAGGCCCGGAAGCGTTCACGAAGATGTGGAAATGTTCACCGATAGATTTTCTTTTTCTTTGGGTCTGGCTGTTTAGGCCTTGATAGTACGAATAAATGGGATTACCATTAAATGACTGAAGTTGCAGTGAATATATATATATATACGTAATGCGATGATATGTTGATGCGAATGTGAACAGGTTTCTGTAGTACGTGTGGGAGAGGTGTTGGTGCCGTGCTTAACCCCAGATAAGGCTGAGGTGAGGCTACCAACGACCGTCATATTAGTTGGCAGGCCTGATATGTTTTAGCCAGATCTCGGGCTCTTTAGACTGAAATTGGTTCGCCACATGTTTTCATTATTCTATAGTGGTAACAGAAAGGTTGAAGACCTGTATTCACCGCTCGCCATACCCACACTGAAACATATGTTTGGCGTCACACGTTTTGTTGCACATGTCGAGGCTGAATAATACCACAATCGAGATCCAGCCTTGCAGTGCCTGCAGATAACAAATGACCAGTATCTAATGGCAGACTCGAATACAGTTACTTAATTTGCTCACTTTGACGGAGATTAATCCATTGGAACCAAAGTAATACCGACGGTCCAACCGACCAACACATGTGAATAAAGAAGACAGATTTTTTGCCTCGTCTCTACCCTACACAAATTGACAGACATCAACATCCAACCCGATCTTCGGAAGCCATCCCCGCTACCAATGACTGGGGATGAATGGGCTGACGGGGAGAAAGCAAAACGGGGTTAACTCTGTGAGGATTAGCGTTGAGTCAGACCCACATGGAACGGGGGCCAACGGGGACTGGCCCCAGGGGCAGAGACAGGCTAGCTAGAGCCGAACTTGGCCTGACCTGACCTGGTCCTGACGTGCAAAAAAAAAGAGACGAGACGAGACGTGGAGGTCGAATCGAATCGAGTCGAGATCGTGTGCGTGCGTGTGCGTGCTCCTTCGCGTGCCTGCCTTAATTTGCATTTGCACTTGCACTTTCTATTTCTGCCGTGATTACTATGAGCGTTTTACGTAGTAACCCGTCAGTCAATGCATGAGGAACAAGACTGATTCGACACGTGTGCTGAAATCAATAGTGACTTATATGCCCCGAGTATTCACTCCCACATCTGAGCCCATCACCAATTCCTCTTTAGGGAATCGTACCTCAAATCGTTGGGTGTGATACACAATTGCAAATTTGTGGCTGGGATCGCTTCACTGTTGACTCGAGGTTGTTGTGCGAGAAATTCCAATCTCAGTGGCCATGTTTAAGCACGTCCAAGGCCCTAGATCCCCGTGCATGCAGCTTCTCATTTGATTCCCGTTTAGACCATCACATTCACTCTTGTCTCGTTTTGTTGTCTCAGGCATTTGCTCGGCTGGATGGCCCACACCACCATCGATACCATTGCCAATTACTCGCCCATAACAACACAAGACCTTGATTAATAAAGTATTCAACAGGTATTTACCAGAGTGGCTGTCTGCAATAACAACTCACTACGAATCTCGCCTTATCGTGTCTTACCTGGTAACCGGTACCTCAGCTGTCGCTGGCTGTAGTTGGCTGAGCTGTCTGTAGGACTCAGCCTGGGCTGTCAATTCCCAGCTCCCGCTCATCACCACCACCTCAGTCTGGTCAACCTCCAGCTCTAGAACAAACTCCACTCCACTTTGTTATTCCCCCGATCCTTCCTTCCAGTCTCTTCCGCCCTCAATTCTCACCATTCTCGTTGCCTTTACTCATTATCCGCTCCCCCGCTGCAGTTCAACCAATTCATTGGCCCTTATTCTTCACCTTATCCCTTGTTTCTTGCAGCAATACGGAGCACTAATACCCTGTCTCGCATCCCCATCCCCTTCCCCATCCCCATCTCGAGTGCCGCTTGCATCGCCGTATCCCAGCGCCACGCTACGTCCAACACCTCCACACCAAAACACTTTGCCCCCCCCCAGCCAGGGCATCCTCTTTCGATCCTCCCCAGCACCAAGCTGCCGGCCCTCCGCCGCCCGTGTCGCCGCTGCATCCTCCTGTTGCATATTACCCCCCGTCGTCGAATCGCGACATTTATTATCCGCGTGATCCCAAACCTGCATCGCGAGGTTTCTACGACCCGACAACTGATACAACAAAGGAACGTCGAATTTCTGACGCGGCGACGCCCGGAGCGTCCTGGCACAACGCCAACGCCAACGCCAACGCGCCCCCGGTTGGCACTCCCAAGGTAAGGGGGGCAAATCCACTTCTTTTTTGTCTTTGAACTTTGACTCTCGTCCCGTCCACTCCTGCCCAGACTCGATCTGCGTTGATTTGATTGATTGCACCAGCTGGCCCTTCATTTTCTTCTTTCTCCATCAACCTTCATTTATCCTTTGATCATCAAGGATCCTTACCCATCACGTCCAGGTCATCAATGCCTGTTTCATTTCTTCCCTCTTATCGTGCTTAATTTCCCATCCAGCCTGTAACCGTCGCATCACCTTTTTAATTTCATCATCACTCTCCTTAACTCCGTCGTACAACCAAACCACTTGCACTCCACTGCGAAAATAGACATAACCACCAACTTGCTGACGTGGAGCTAATTTTTCCTTCCTACTGCAACAGACTCGCGATCCCTATAGCTACTCGCAAACTCCCGACCAAAACACTCCTTCATATTACAACGGCTCCTATAACACGTCTCCCCGGGGCCCATCATCGTATAATCGCCCGCGTAGTCCAGTGTCACATTCGCAACAGAAACCCCCAGCAGGATCTCTCAGCCCTCCGGGGCGACAGCCTTTGTTAGCCTCTCCGAGCGCGAGACATGGTACCACAGCCAACATGAACTCAACTACTAATGGGGCTTCTGCCCTTTCGCCCTTCAAGTCGGATCTTGCGGCTCCATCGCCATCAAAGGTCGCGCCCCCATCGGCCAGTGTAAGTCATAACCATTATACGAACGCTATATTTGTACTAATTCCTCCCAAGACATCAAGAGCCAATCCCATGTCCTTCGACAGCATCCTGTCAAGCTCTGAGCCTGCGCCAAAGCCTAAAGAACAGTCTCCACTTGTTTCACGCGAACCTGAACCAGAAATTAAACAAGAGCGAGACCCTCGGCATGATCGAGAACCGAAACGCGACTTGCGGGAACCTAAGCAGAAAAAGCGCTCCCTAGAGCCCGAGCCGGATCATGATACCGAGGTCGAGAAGGACGTTGAGACCGAGCCTGAACCTATCCCTGGAAGGGAAAAGGAGAGGGAGCCCGCTGTGAAGAAGCGGGGAGGTCGAAAGTCAACAAAGGGACGTGCCTCTGATATACGAGATGCTGCAACGCCTAAGAATGGGCGCAGGTTATCGATTAAGAAGGAATCGCCAACCCCCCGTCCGCCAGCCAAACGACAGGCCAATGGCCAGCCCAAACCGAAGACCTGGTCAGCAGAGATGGAGAAGAAGATCCAAAACGCCGAGTCACAAATCGAGAACAGAGCTACGAACTTGGATGCTGACGAATTCGACGAGCAACAATATAAGGAACGGGCTCAGAAGCGACGACGCGTTATGAATGAACTTGACCTGGAACACGGTCTTTCCCGACGCAAGGCTTTTGCTACGGCGGTGGGCAAGAAGCTGGTCTTGCATGCTGAGCTTGGCAAGCGACGATACGACGATGTCTTCTATGATGAAGCACTCCATGAAGTACGCGAACAGGAGGTTTATGCCGAAAAGGAACGCAAGAAGGATATGCAACGCAAGCGACGCCGCGAAAAATCTATGGCTGTTACGATGGAGCAAAAAGAAGCAGCTCTTGCTCGTGCAGAGGCAGCTGAAGATGAAACCGAGAGACAAAAGCACCTCCGAGATGCTGAACGCGCTAGTAAGAAGGCACAGCAAACGAAACTCATCTTGCAAAAGGGCATCAAGGGCCCTGCCCGTAATCTTGAGCTCAACTTGGACGGTGGTACCATGTCTTCATTCCAGGCTTCCGATGTGGAATCCGGAGAAGCAGGCACACCTTCTGGCAAGCGAAAGGGCAAGGGACGCGGCGGACCTCGTCTGAAGAAGTCAAAGGAGCAAAAACAGGCCGAAAAGGATTCTGCTGAAGCAGCTCAAGCAGCTATCGACGCTGGAGAGGAGTTGCCGACCAAGGAAGAGAACCGCGTCCGGATTAAAATCAAGAAGTCAAAGAAGGACCCTGCCACTGATGCAGAGAAGGACAAGGACGAAGCCGACAAGACAGAAGAGGAAGTTGTCGAGAAGAAGGCCAAGAAAAGCAAGGACAAAGACAAAGAAAAGGTCGATGACGTCCCTGATAATGAGAAGCGGTTTCTTTCTAAGGGTTATAACCAGATCTACGATCAGATTTGGCGAGACATGGCCCGTAAAGACGTCAACAAGACCTTCAAGCTTGCTGTGGATTCTTACGCTACGAAGTCCTCCAACCTCAAAAAGACGGCCATCCTGGCATCCAAAGAAGCCAAGCGTTGGCAGTTGCGAACAAACAAAGGCACAAAGGATCTTCAAGCCCGCGCCAAGCGTGTCATGCGTGACATGATGGGCTTCTGGAAGCGGAACGAGCGAGAAGAACGAGACCTCCGCAAAGCCGCCGAGAAGCAGGAGATCGAAAATGCTCGAAAAGAAGAGGCCGATCGTGAAGCCGCTCGTCAAAAGAGAAAGCTTAACTTCCTTATCTCTCAGACCGAGCTCTACTCTCACTTTATCGGCAAGAAGATCAAGACCGACGAGGTGGAACGAAGTACAGACAACCCCGAGGTTGCCAAGGATGCACACCAGATTCAACAGCAGAAATTTGACATCGATGAACCTACTGGCCCTGTCACAGGCAAGGTTACAAACTTTGAGAACCTTGACTTTGAGGAGGGCAGTGACGAGGCTCTGCGCGCTGCGGCTATGGCCAACGCCCAAAATGCCATTGCCGAGGCCCAGAAGAAGGCTCGTGACTTCAACAACCAAGGCCTAGACATGGACGAGGAGGGCGAGATGAACTTCCAGAACCCTACTGGTCTGGGTGATGTTGAGGTCGAGCAACCTAAGCTCATCAACGCCCAACTCAAAGAATACCAGCTCAAGGGCCTCAATTGGCTTGTCAACTTGTATGAGCAGGGCATCAACGGTATTCTCGCAGATGAAATGGGTCTCGGAAAAACAGTCCAGTCTATCTCAGTCATGGCTTACCTGGCAGAGAAGCACGATATTTGGGGACCCTTCCTTGTTGTCGCTCCTGCTTCTACTCTTCACAACTGGCAGCAGGAAATCGCCAAGTTTGTTCCAGAATTCAAGATTCTACCATACTGGGGTGGTGCTAGCGACCGAAAGGTGCTCCGAAAATTCTGGGACCGCAAGCATACCACATATCGCAAGGACGCCCCTTTCCACGTTTGTGTTACTTCGTATCAGCTGGTTGTCTCTGATGTGGCATACTTCCAAAAGATGAGATGGCAGTACATGATTTTGGACGAAGCCCAGGCCATCAAGAGCTCTCAAAGTTCGCGATGGAAGGCCTTGCTCAACTTCCACTGCCGAAACAGATTACTTCTTACTGGAACTCCCATCCAAAACAACATGCAGGAACTGTGGGCACTGCTTCATTTCATCATGCCATCACTATTCGATTCGCACGACGAGTTCAGCGAATGGTTCTCGAAGGATATTGAGTCGCACGCGCAGAGTAACACCAAACTCAATGAGGATCAGCTCAAGCGTTTGCACATGATTCTCAAACCTTTCATGCTTCGGCGTGTGAAGAAGCATGTGCAGAAGGAGCTTGGCGACAAAATTGAGTTGGACATCTTCTGTGACCTCACTTACAGACAACGCGCCTACTACAGTAATCTGAGAAACCAGATCAATATTATGGACCTTGTCGAGAAGGCAACCATGGGAGACGAGCAAGACTCTGGTACACTGATGAACTTGGTGATGCAGTTCCGAAAGGTTTGTAACCATCCCGATCTGTTTGAGCGGGCTGAAGTCAATTCGCCATTCGCTTGTGCATATTTTGCCGAGACCGCCTCATTTGTCCGCGAGGGTAGTGAGATTGCCGTAGGCTACTCGAGCCGTAACCTAATCGAATACGAGCTTCCTCGTCTCATCTGGAGTAAGGGTGGTCGAATCCATAGGCCTGGCCCAGACAGTCAGGTTGCAGGCTGGAAGAATCGGGTACTGAACCACATGATGAATGTTTGGAGTCCCGACAATATCCGAGACAACAGTGATGGTACAAAGGCATTCTCATGGCTCCGATTTACTGATACCTCTCCCTGCGAGGCTTATGAGGCCACGCACCAAAGCTTGATCGTCCGAGCTGCTAAGGAGCTTCAGAAACCGGACCGACTTGGGTACATGAACGTGGCGTATAGTGGTATCGAGGATAAGGACTACACTCCAGCACATGCCCTCTTCCAGATCCGGGCGCGAAACAACCGAAAACCTTTAGCGGAAATCACCAATGAAGGTGTCTTGTTGCAGCTGATGAATGTTGCTCAGGGTGATTACAACGAGTCTGGTCTCGGTCGCCTGGAGCCTGCTGGTAGACCTCGGGCATCAGCACCTCCGATCCAGGTTTCATGTCGCGCTTGGGGCACCGAACCTGAACGGGGCGAAGCTCTGTTCAATGCACCAATCCGCAAGATCCTTTATGGTCCTACTGTCTTTCAGGAGAAGGCTCTTGTGGAGAAGAAGCTTCCCATGGAGCTGTGGCCCACAAAGGAGATGCTCCCCAAGCCTGATCATGAGAAGAAGGGTTTCACCAACATTTCTGTTCCTTCCATGCAGCGCTTCGTTACCGATAGTGGAAAATTGGCCAAGCTTGATAGCCTGCTCTTCAAGCTCAAGAACGAGGGCCATCGCGTACTGTTGTACTTCCAAATGACTCGCATGATCGACATGATGGAAGAGTACTTGACATACCGCAACTACAAGTACTGCCGACTGGATGGTTCTACTAAGCTGGAGGATCGAAGAGACACGGTGCATGATTTCCAGACCCGTCCTGAAATCTTCATCTTCCTTCTATCTACTCGTGCTGGTGGTCTTGGTATCAACCTTACGTCTGCCGATACTGTCATCTTTTACGATTCTGATTGGAACCCTACTATTGATTCCCAGGCTATGGATCGAGCCCATCGTCTGGGTCAAACCAAACAGGTCACAGTGTATCGTCTCATCACCCGTGGCACAATTGAGGAGCGTATCAGAAAGCGTGCTATGCAGAAGGAGGAGGTCCAGCGCGTCGTCATCCAGGGTGGTGGCGCAAGTGTTGACTTCTCTGGCCGCCGTGCTCCTGAGAACCGCAACCGAGATATCGCCATGTGGCTGGCGGACGATGAGCAAGCAGAAATGATTGAGCGTCGTGAGAAGGAGCTTCTGGAGTCGGGTGAGTTGGACAAGCAGCAAAAGAAGAAGGGTGGTAAGCGACGGAAGGCCGAGAATGCGGCCAGCCTGGATGAAATGTACCATGAAGGTAAGCAAGACAGCTCTCTTTGGGTGATTCCCTGGACTAACAATATTACAGGCGAGGGTAACTTTGACGATGGTTCCAAAGGAGTTTCTGGAACAGCTACACCGGCCACGGTAGCCACACCTGCAGACAGCGATGGCAAAGGCAAGAAGGGCCGTAAGGGAACTAAGAGAGCCAAGACGGCAAAGCAAAGGCTCGCAATTGCTGATGGTATGATGGAATAGAGGGGGTGAACCGCGGACGGAAGCAACGCGTGTAATGTCAATCGCAAGATTCAGAGTCGTGAAGACTCACGGAAGACGATGGGAGTTGGTTGTATTTGCCGATTCAGTTTCTTTTTTTTGTTCAGTCATGGCGAAAGACCGTCAACAAGAGGGAGTTGGAAGTGAAAATATGCCGATAAAAGATAGCAGGGCAGAGCATCGTCGACGCGACATGTACTATTACTATAGACGGAGGGTAACAAAGTGTGTCCTTTGGAATCAATCAAAGATCGATCAGTGATGTCTGGAGTTCGCCTAAGTCTGTCCACACTGTCAGCTTAATGCCAGCACCGTACTCCGTACAATTTTCGCGTTATCGTCGCCACCTTCAACAAGTCATCATATCCGGTATGGTGTAGTGGCTAACATTTCGCGCTCTCATTATCATCTGAGAGATCAGTACCGCGGAGCCCAGGGTTCGATTCCCTGTACCGGAGTTGTTATTCTTTTGCTCTATTCGTTGCTGGCTTTGTCATTTTGCTGGGGGTGGATGAGGTATGGGACGGGATGAATGAATCACTTGTTATCAGGGCGTATGGCTGGCCAACTGGCTAGCTACCTGCCTCATCTTTTTGCGTAGGACATTGTGTTTTATTTATGTGTATGAATGGGCAAAGAACATAAAGAGACAAGTGGTAGGGCGATGAAGGGTGAGTGGTAGTAGGTAGGCATCTAGGTTGAGTTGAGCTGGTGAAATTGTGTCTGGTGAGGGATCAGAAAAAAGTAGTGTACTAAGAGTCGCACATGGAAGGCTAAAGCGGCACTTGTCTACACTACTTTGTAGTTCTTATATATAAATATTGCTGTCTTCATATTTGATAACGGATGCGTCTCATGCATGGACCGCTTACATTTGATTTGGCCTTGTTGATCTTGCCATGCCCGAGAGTGCATTGAGTTAATAATATCTACCTCAACACCCCACGACACTTGCTTTGGCAGTCAAGACACTATGACGGATCTATGCAACCAGTTCACATATACTGACTTTTCTTCTTTCTAAATATGTCTAGTTCTCTTGTCCTCGCTGTCTAAGCTCCAGGGCCTTTGCGGAAGGAGTCCGTATCGACATTTATTCACGAATGTCCCATCTCTCATCACCTTCTGGATGGTCAATGGAGTTCAGACATTAAGAATTCATATTCAGCAGCGTCAGGAGGCTTGTTCAGTTGGGATAGACCCTTCCGTGTTCTGGCTTGTTCCTTCACAACCATGTACTTGTCGAGACCCTAGCCAACTACAAGGGCTCGTGCTTGAGTTTGAAGAAAACCCGGAGATAGGGGTGACTGCTATGATCCTCAAAGGCAGTCAGTCACCCTCGAAGCGGCCCTCTCACCTAGAGAACTGACGGACAAAGATATTTGAGGAAATAGCAGAGGCAAATAATAGAACAAATGCGCGTTGGACATGCCATCCTGGGTTGGGGTCTTTCTTCAACCTGGGCTCCCTAACTTGTATCAGGATCGCAAAGACATGTTCATGCTCGTAATAAATAGTTAATAATAATGGTAGTTTTGGCAAGAGAGAATCTTCTGAGTTTCCGAAGCTAGCTTTGCATATATCATAGAATCAACCAGCCAGGAGGCGAGCCTTGTATCACTGCTATAGGTAGCCTGGTGCGTCCCTCGAACCAAACCTGGACATCACCTACCATCGATGGTGCAACTCACTTGAGGAACGGCATCGGCTCACTTTTGCCTACGTTTACTCTGATATTGTCTCGCAATTGTGATTTATCCTCGAACTTTTGCCTATTACTAGGTTGTGTATGTGGGAAACCTAGTATGGAAGAACTGTATTGTCTCACGGTGCTGTTGACCCGAAGTTGCGACCGTCAGCTTCAACAAATCACCATCCGGTATGGTGTAGTGGCTAACATTTCGCGCTCTCATAACCTGAGAGATTAGTTCCGCGGAGCCCAGGGTTCGATTCCCTGTACCGGAGTTGTCTTATTTTTGCTCTTTTCTAAAGCTGCTGGTGATGGTAACTAACATATGCCATAATATCCGACCAGCCAGCCGGTCAATCTTTTTGTATCCGAGAAAAGAAAGTGTGGGTGGTGATTATCAAGGAGAAGACAGACCGATAGGCACACATACACACACACACACACACATGCGAATGGATATGTGTTTGTGGTGTATATTTCTAATACCTTCCCTGTCTTTTCTTACTGAATGAACACTTGCTCATCCATGGATCTGTGATTGGTTAGCTGGTCTGCATATCGACATCGACTGATTTAGCTGCAAACAAACTGCACCCACTCAAAAAGTAGGTCAAGAATGGAACCATTTCGACCGACACATAGCTCAAGATGGCAAAAGAAGAAGGACTCCGGTACAGGGAATCGAACCCTGGGCTCCGCGGATCAGGATAATCTCTCAAGTTATGAGAGCGCGAAATGTTAGCCACTACACCATACCGGATAATGTGATTGTTGAAAACGTGGCTTGCAAATGCTCCCTAGGTCTACCAGTCATCGCGGTGGCAAGCAGTTGCGTAGAAGTCGTACTTCCCGAGCAATGGCGATTATTGCATGCCACATAGCATTGTACTTTCCCATCTCATTACGGCGACTTTCATCGTTCGGGTAGTGCAGACTGCGATGCCGGTGGATAGCATCCATGAATTTGCATAGAGTGCGATTTTGATGTCCGAACATTGAAATCGATGATTGCAGGACTGCCTTGTGTGAAGTGGTATGTAGGATTGACGGGCCTGGTGTCTGAAAGGGGATGTTCGATGACTGTCACTGGAAGAGGAACTCCAGCAGTGCACCCTCAACTCAAGGTTCGGAGCCAGCTGGAATATGCTTGATAGATGTGTCTTGTCCTTGGTGCATGAAGGATAGATGGATAGAAACACCGCAGTTGAGGATGAAGCTGGCCATGACTGGTGCATCACTGAGCGCCTCTTCACCGCATGCGGGCCGTTTTGTTGTGCGTTGTCTCATTCGAGGCGCACTCTGGTCTCGGCACTTGCCTCGTTCTCACGAGAATTCTTGCCAATTGCCAAAAACCTTGAATGATGGTGCATGTTGAGGCTATTGAAGTTGACCACGTCGATGACAACAACGCGTCAACACTGCGATGTCGGCATCAACAATCCACAAAAAGGATGACACCAGATGGTAGTGACCAGCAACAGAAGAAGACTCCGGTACAGGGAATCGAACCCTGGGCTCCGCGGATCGAGATGATTCTCTCTCATTTAATGAGAGCGCGAAATGTTAGCCACTACACCATACCGGATAGTGGTTGCTGATTGATGTCTCAAAGCGAGGCGAGGAGAAACTAAGAAGGCGGAAACATGAGAGAGCTGAGGGGCGATAGATAATTGTGGCCTGATCGTAGGAAGCGATGGAGGCATGCATGCTTGTGTTGGTGTTGAGTGAGGTTAATGACGATGGTTAAAGTTGGCGGTCGTGGCATACTAAGTCAGGGGGTTAATGCCTAAGGTCACCCCTGAACATCCATCTTGGAATGGCAGGTCCCGTCGTCGCGACTTACCAGGATTGTCATTCTTATTTGCCGAAGCCGAACCCGCTCACATTCCCTATTCTCCGACCTTATTCTAACTTCCAACTCTTTCTTTCTCTCTTTCTTTCTGCCAGCTGCGATATAATTATAGGCTGAAAAATAAAAAACATATCATCCATCGTCTGTGCTTATGGCAGTAGTACTGGCACATACAGCATGACGGAACAACAACAACGACTGCAAAAAGAATATGCGAGGTCAAGTACAATGGACGGACGACTTGACAAAGTGTCAAGATAGTACCGATTGATCATCCTAGAAACGGCAAAAGGAAACTCCGGTACAGGGAATCGAACCCTGGGCTCCGCGGTACCGATCTCTCAGGTTATGAGAGCGCGAAATGTTAGCCACTACACCATACCGGATATTATGGCTTGTTGAGATGCGGTCTCCTCAGCTTGACTAGGTTCTTCTCAGCACTGCGAGTTTCGAGAATACAGTCAACTTCATCGTCGCCTTCAACTTAATTTCTTGCTTAACACGCTGAAAGTAACCAGGTAGATGGTTGCAACTAATGGTTCTGAGAGTGTTGGGTCAACTGTCTGTCCTGTTTACCCGTATACGCACAACAGCTCCGAATCTCCCCGTATATCTCTCCTGAGAAGGAAAACAAGAGTAAGATCGAGAATGCTATTGAGAATTAGGTTGGTTATTAGTATAAGCTGAATTAGTAAGTCTATTCCATCTATCATTTGTGCAGGGGAAGGCTGTTTTGTGAAACCATTCGGCGGATATCGACTACAATATAGATTTAAACAATCTTGTGTTGATATGCCACGTCTTTTGTACTGTAAAGATATATGTTCGTCATAGGTGAAATCTTGGCTGCCTAAAGTCTGAAGCGTTGTGAAATGTCACTGTTGTGCTGCCTTGGTTGGATTCTCCTGTGCCCCCTTTAGCCATTCCTCGCCTTTCACCTCTCCACTCCCGTCACTCCTTCACACACCTCAAGATATCTGGCTTCATCCAGATTCACAACAAGGGAGACACCTTCAGACTTCAATAAATGGTATTTAATTTATTATCGGCACTTTCGTCCAGTTTTGACTGCATGCGCGTGCAGTCAACAGAGGGGCCCTTTCTTTTTCATGCCTGTCAAGAAAGAATCTTCGCCTTTGGAGGGCGAGCCTGGTATGAAAGCGGCAATAACTGAGAGCCCGCAGAGCTCACGAGATGATCAACCGTTCAAAACACCACCTGAACGACTGGCACCACCCGCACCAATCCTCACACCTGCACCATCTGCAACATTTGCACCGCCAATCCCACAGACAAACATGCTCACAACTGCACCCAAACAAGCCCAGGCCCAAGACCCCTATTTCATATACAAAAGAAACTGCCGTCTGGCTTGGATAGGGTATCTTGGACTCCTCAACAAAGTCAAACTGCTCGAGGGGCCCGATGGGCTGCCCTGCTTCATCGGCATGCCGCCCGAGTATTCAACATCCAGGATTAGCCCCGATGCCCTGGAGGGGATCCAGAAAGAGGCGATGGGTGACCCGAGAAACTCATTTATTTGTCTCCAAGATGTTCTCACCACACTACGTAATCGACCTTTACACACTCATCTTGTGTGGCATGCCATGCAACTAAAACTCGTCACACCAAGTGTGCCGCCAACAAGTCTGACCATCCACGAGTCGCTGAAGTAGGGAATCAGTGTCTTCCTCGCAGACCGAAATCATCTGAAATACTGGGAGGCAGTAGGGTCAAGAAATGTCCTGGCTCTCCTCAACACGGAAAGTTCAGTACAGGGAGCCCCGAAAGATGCCCTGACCTACCAGGCAATTCTACCCGCCATGAACCGCCTCGTTGGAATCCGTACCTTGGAAGAAGACCCCGCCAGCTTCCCAAGCTATGTCCCCGCCATGGCCTCATTCGAAAGAGCCATCTGGAAAGGCCAAAAGGCAGAAGACCTTACCCAGCGCCGGCAGTGGGGAAGGATGGCCCTCCGGGCCCTTCGAAAGTTCATGGACAGCCAGAAGAACGAAGCGATCATTGAGAGAATGATGCAGTTTCGTCGGCATTACGAAGCACTGGTGGCGGCCGAGAAACAGTAAAGGGCTGGACGAATGGAGAAGTGAGCCAGTCAGAAGGGGAAGCAAATATGAGGACTCGGGTATGCGTTGATCTGGAGTGGGATAGAATCGGGTAAAGAAAGTTGCTATGTATTATATGGACTTAGGGGATAAAATTTGCTTTTGCTTTTGGGAAGAACTACAGGAAAGAACTGGAGGAGATTTCTTGGCCCAGTTCTTATTTTGGAGGCGTTAACAACTTTCTCTTACTGCTCAAGGTACGTTGAGAGTTAGAGAGTAAGGTAGCATCGATGCCCAGCTACGCAACAAACCGGATCTCACCCACTCTATGGACCTTATTTTATTGTAACATGAAACTGGTTCGTCAACTCCCTCTGGAGCTCAACCTCTCGAACTCTTGAGAAGGCCTTGACCATACTTGACACTACACAACATAGTGTCAAGTACTCGTAGTAATGGATCGAGCACCCGAAACTCAAAATCAACGGAACTTATTCAGTGAGCCTAAGTCAACCAAGCTCCAGTACCTTAATGTGCGACCAGGGTATGACATGTTCGTGAGTGGCCTGTCGCTTCTAGATAGTCCAAACTCATAGTAGCGACAGTATTTGCTACCACTAAAAGCATGGGATTGACCAACCTAATAACGTAAGATTTGTTAACCTTCGCATGTCTAGTTAACTACGTGACCTAAGACCATGAGTCCATAAACTGTGAGTGGCAGAATAGCAAAACAAGTATAGGTCGTCCATATCGCTAGAGCTGGACCCCCATCTAACCCTTATTTCCAGTGCCCGATGTCAACATCCCAAGGCCTCTTGGCGTACAACTTCATTCTATAGTGTATAAAAGCCCGCCTACACAATTTATAGAACATGCCATGGAACAATACAAAGCAAGCAAGGGGAGTTGAATTAGCAAGGGAAGCAGCATGTATTCCCCGATTGGCCAAGCGTGTCCAAGAATGGAATGCACGGATGGGGTACGTACACGGTACAGCACATCAAGTCCCCCACGTCATGTTGACCTTCACTTCATCTCCCTGGAGCACATCACTCTGCTCACAAATCCAATTTATACCTTTAATTGCTGCATCTCTTTTTTCTTCAAGCGGCAAAAATGGCTCCAAGTGCAACAACCAATTCTTACGGTGACACTGCTCACGAGAAAGCTTCTGGCTTCATTGCCTACGCGCGTAACTCAGTTGATCGTGTTGTGCCGCCCAGTTCGCGACAGCAAGCTTACGACAATGCTATTTCCTTCGCCTCTTCACGACCTGTTCTCTTTGTACGGACCCCATCTTACTAAAGCCTCTCCGAATGCCATCAAGCTAACAAAGCAACAGTCTTTCATCGTATCACAGCTTCTCCTCTGTCTCCTACCTCTTCTGATCTTTCTCACCTTCTCTCTCTCCACCATCGTCTTCGCCCTTGGCGTAGCTGCTGTTTTTGCCCTCTTCTGGATCGGCGTCGCTCTTCTGATTCTCGTGCCCGCACTGGTCCTTACTTCGTCCATTGCTGTCCTCGTCTGGGGCTGGGCCGTCGGTAGCTTCGTTATTGCGAGATGGTTGTACATGCACTCACCGGTCGGTGTGCAGAACGGGGAGGTTGTGAAGAAAGAGAACGGCAATTAGTTCTACGCCTGTACTGTCTGGCAACTCGGCATTGGGAATGAAAACTGGGACCCCAAAGATATGTCTGCACATTGGGATCCGTGCATGGGTTATGGAGGGCATTGGGATAGGGAATAATGGTACTGAGTTATACAAGAGTAAGAGTTACGGGGCCACTGCAGATTGGAGGAACCACAGAGGCTGATAACACGAATATGAGCGAGCATTCGCTCGATCAAAGATGGAGTTATGAAGAACTTCGCCTCTACACTTTACAAATCCTAGGGCAATTGCCATCCCAGGAATTAATCCCTATCATAAACATTCGCACCAAAAAGTGGCTGTTGAACCTCTATTCCTCATTAAGTGACCGAGACCCTCGTCTATCTCTGCCTCAAACGCACGAGTACATTACAAATACAGACCCTCCGGCTCACCCTCCTGCTTTGTACGGAGCACTCTTTCACGTGCGGACCGGAAGTCCGCCATCTGCACCCGCATACGTCGCTCTCGAAGGGCCAGTAAACCAGCCTCGGAGCATATAGCCTTGATGTCGGCACCCGAAAGGTCATCTTTTTGCGAAATGAATTCCTCGAGATCGACGTCGTCGTTAAGGCTCATCTTAGAAGTGTGGAGTGTGAAAATCTTGCGCTTGGTGTTCTGGTCAGGGTTCTCAAAGAGAATCTTTCGATCGATACGACCAGGTCGAATCAGAGCAGGATCCAGGGTATCGATCTTGTTGGTGGCCATAATGACCTTGACGTCACCACGGTCATCAAAACCGTCCAGCTGGTTGAGCAGTTCCAACATAGTTCGCTGGACTTCTCGTTCACCACCTGATGTCGAGTCGTATCGCTTCGTACCAATGGCATCGATCTCGTCGATAAATACAATCGATGGTGCATTTTCGCCAGCAACCTGACCATGTTAGCAAGAGTCAAAGCTATCAAAGAATGCAACATACCTGGAAGAGTTGTCGCACAAGCCTTGGGCCGTCACCAAGGTACTTCTGGATAAGCTCACTACCCACGATGCGCAGGAAAGTGGCAGAGGTCTGGTTTGCAACGGCCTTTGCCAGCAGTGTCTTTCCGGTACCGGGGGCACCGTAAAGGATGACACCCTTCGGGGGCTTGATACCCATCTCCTCGTACAGCTCAGGGTGAAGCAATGGCAACTCCACCGATTCTCTGACTTCCTGGATCTGTTGTTCCAAACCACCGATATCCGCGTACGATTCGGTAGGCGCCTTATCTAGTTTCATTACACTTACAAGAGGATCGGCATCGTCGGTCAGGACACCAACAATACTGACACTCTTGTGATGCAAAAGCACACTAGCACCAGGCTCCAGAAGGTCTTTGTCGACAAAGCTCATGATGCTGACGTAGTACTCGGGGCCGGTTGTGCTGCTCACGATGGCGTGGTCATCATCAATGAGCTCCTCCAAGGTTCCAACGCCCATGGGGCTTCCTCGCATATCGTCGACACGGCCACGCTCGTCTGCTAGTCTGTCGATATCGGCATCGGGGCCGGCGATTTGACCCTCTTTAGCTGCCTTAGCCTTGCGTAGACGTTCCTGGTTCTCGACGTACTCCTCCTCGAGCAAGAGATGATCGTGGATTCGCTGCATTCGCAAAAGTCGGAGCTTGCATCGGCTAGTAGGGTAGACAGCTGGGAGCTTCTGAGCGGCGCTGGTGCCACCGGCCTTTCTCTTCTTGCGACCGACTCGTGTTGTAGGTCGAGGCGGAGGCTCGTACTTGGGCTTATCCTTCTGCCAGGCTGTTAGAATTAATAGTCGAAAAGTCGATACGAATGCCTTGCCTTCTTGTCCTTCTCATCGCGTCCTCCTTCCCCCATGCCAGATTGACCTTGACCCTAAACAAACGTCAGTAGCTGTAGCAGCAATAGCAGTAGTGGAAACTGACCATCTTGGCAGACTGAGCTCCTAGCGCTATAAATTATGAAATGCTATAAAGTTCAATTCCGCGGCAGTCCTGTGTGAGAGACGTGTGTTGTTGGAGGTGATTTGATGTGGAGGAGAGGTTGAGGTCAACGCTCCAGAGCTTAGTGATGATGAAAGCGAGACCGCCAGGCGCCAGGGAAACACGACAGCTCCAGCCTACCTAAGTCACGTGCATGAGCTAGAGAGGTCACGTGCACACTCTACAATAACAACTTCCAGGCAGTTCGATCGCCATTGCTTGTCTGTATTTACAAAATGGTTATATAAAGCATACAAGAATAGCTGAAATAAAAAGTCGAAAGCTGTGTCGCCAAGGTTTAGAAGTACTTTGTTGATGTGTCCACTCGCATGCTGTAATACCAGCTATGGAGCCTCTGATATAACAAGGTTGCCAACAATAATCGAGAGGATAACATCGCAGGTCATGTATTGGTTGAGCTAATCTAGAGAGGGGAGCAACAAGAAGACGAGTTGAGTTCAAAAGTCTTCCAAGACTTAATAACAAGCTTTGGCATAGGCTTCAAGCAGACTGAGTAGAAGGGATGATGTAACCTAACGGAATCATCGGAAGGTATTGCGAAGAAAGCGAAGATGCCAGCTTTAAGAAAATTTCTGTACCTCTAGTTCTGTATGCAGTGAAATTATTACCTAACGAACTGGGTAGCATAGGTAGGGTGAGACGGAGTAATCGCATTCGCTTTCAAGTCAGAGTGAGGGAAGCAAGGCGCTTCTTTTAAGTGGACAAGGGTATCGCTTAAAGGATGTTGCCTGGGAAAAAGAATGGATAAATCTGTAAGTTAGATATCTACAAGAGTACCCAGGGATATGAGTAGGGATATACAGGCCTCAATTGCTTTCTAAAACATTCTCAATCCAACCACTGCAAGCAGCTTAGAAGCTCATTCGACCATTCCATTCATGCAATACTTTCCCCCAGTCAAAAGGGTGCTCCATGGCCTTCTATTTTTGAACAGCTGCACCCAACCCAGTAAATGACCCCCCGCAGGACGCTAACTCTTAGCGGTCACACAGTGGAGTGACGTCGGCTTTATCCATCTCCAGCTCCCGTAACGACGCCACAGCCTGACAAAAAGTCAAGGACCCCTCCTTCTATCGATCGACAGCCCGTCCTTTCGCACACGACACATGCAGCTGGAAGCTTGCTCCTCAAAGAACTCCCGCTTTCTCTACGCATCGATTCTACTATCCTTATATCAGTGAGAGTCGTACTACCCATCGACGTTTACAATACCGCTTCCTTGCATCGAACGTCTGGAACAATGTCTAGAGATCGGCGCATATTGAAAGAGCTGGCGGACATCACAGCCGACCATGACAGTTCAGGCGTAAACGCATCTCTTGTTAACGAGGGAAACATGACGCATCTGAAGGGCACGTTCCCCGCTCCTCCCGATACGCCTTACTCTGGTGGTACCTACCAGGTCGATATCCAGATTCCCGATCAGTACCCTTTCAAAGCGCCTTTGATACGATTCGACACCAAGATTTGGCATCCCAACGTCAGCAGTCAGACGGTAGGTTCATCCAATACGAGCCAAGGACAAAGTGAGCACGAGAAACGGTCGGCATGGAGAAAATAAAGGGTCGGCCAAGCAAGAGATGGAAACATATTTGTTCATGGGGGACGGCATGTGGAAGCCAAGCAATAACTAACATCGCATTTTCCTTAGGGCGCCATTTGTCTCGACACACTCAGCTCCAACTGGTCTCCCGTACAGACCATCAAGACAGCTCTACTATCACTTCGAATGCTACTCGAATTTCCCAACCCCAAGGACCCCCAAGACGCCGAGGTCGCGAAGATGATGCTCGAAGACCCTGAACGGTTTGCTCTGATGGCGCATGAGTGGGCAGTCAAATATGCCAGTGCACCACGACAAGATGTTGATCTCAGCAAGTGGCAGAAAGAAGGCGAGGCCACTCCTGCTGAAAACGATACTGTTCGGTATGTGATAAAATCAGAATTAACCGGATAAGATTAACATATGACTAGATATGCCGGATATAACAAGGATCTAATCGACCGCTTTGTGAGCATGGGTTTCCCTCTCGCAGAGGTCGTTGAGGCATTCCTGTTCTTTGGTATAGATCGTAATAACGGTCGAGATTATGAATTGGAAGAAGCATACATGGGCGATGTCACTGCTAGACTTCTTGGAGAGCATTAGTCAATGGTCGCAAGAAGGTCTAAGAGGAGGAATAGCGTGTGAGACACAAATTTAAGCATGGTTAAGGGAGTTAAACTGCATTTCGATTTGTTTTTCAGTCAGCAAAGGCAGTGCCACGGAATGTAAGCACTGCCTTAAGCTTGGCTGGGATACACGGCATCGGCAAAGGTAGAAATATCCGGTAGCGATTAATTTGAACTTATCACAATCAGCTTTCGACACGGGTACTCCTATTTTTTCGAGACAACTGCAGCATCAATCACATGCACTTAGGCCACATGCCTAGACTGCCTCATGATCAAGGATAGCTTCAAACACTTTTCGACATTAGATACTCCATGGTGTAATGTGGCATTGTTTGGCGCATTACGTGCTGAGGGTTGTGGCACGCACTCGCCTGCGGAAAAAGAACACCAAAAAGGCCCTTTCCACAATCTAGCCTGAGCGCCAGCCAGACCATCCTTACTCTATCAGGTACGTACGAAGAAATCATGCAGTATGATGCAAGCAGCCCTCCATGAGCGAGTCCTCGGTCGATATAAACCGGGCTCTACTAACTCACTGAAATCCCCAACTCACACACAGATCTCGCCTCCCCAAAGGATGGAACCAATTAGAAGACGTAACTTAGTTATAAGATTATAGCAGGTCGCGGCGGACGAACTCGTCGTAGAGAGCCTTGCCCAGACCAGCGGGGGAGCGCTCGACAATAACACCGGCATCCTCGAGGGCCTTGATCTTGGTGTCGGCACCACCCTTACCACCGGAAACAATAGCACCGGCGTGACCCATTCGTCGACCGGGAGGAGCAGAGATACCAGCGATGAAGCTGACAACGGGCTTACCGCCGTTGACGGTGTTGGCGTGCTTGAGGAACTCGGCGGCGTCCTCCTCAGCGGAACCACCAATCTCACCGATCATGATGATACCGTCGGTGTCGGGGTCCTCAGTGAAGACCTTAAGGCAGTCGATGAAGTTGGTGCCGGAGAAGGGGTCACCGCCAATACCGACAACGAGAGACTGACCAAGGCCGGCCTGGGTAGTCTGGTTGACGGCCTCGTAGGTCAGGGTACCGGAACGAGAGACGATACCGATGCGACCGCGCTTGTGGATGAAGCCAGGCATGATACCGATCTTGCACTGTTCGGGAGCGATGATACCGGGGCAGTTGGGTCCGACGAGACGGGTCTTGCTCTGTGTCTTGAGCATGTCGGTGATGCGAACCATGTCTAAGTGGGTCCATGTTAGAAACCTTCAAAATGGATCGGCATATAAAACCTACCGTGCTGGGGAATACCCTCAGTGATGCAGACAACAAGGGGGATCTCGGCCTCGAGGGCCTCCTCGATACCGGCGGCGGCCAGAGGAGGACTGGGAAATTGTTAGGGTGTTTCGTTGAGTTGAATGTGTTGCTCAGACATACGGGACGAAAAGACCGGTAGCGGTAGCACCAGTCGCCTTGACGGCCTCTTGGACGTTCTTGAAGACGGGGAGGCCAAGGTGAGTCTGGCCGGCCTTCTTGGGGTTTGTTCCACCAACAACCTTGGTGCCTATTCGTATCAAATATCAGCCTGAGCTCAAAATGCACCCCTGTCACATGTATCATGATATCTGTCGTGGCATCGTTGTGGTGAAGACCGTACCGTATTCGATAGCTTGCTCAGCGTGGAAACTACGTCATGGGTTAGTCTGGAAAGAATTCCGTTTTTGAATCGAAAGTTGCGCAAACTCACGTTCCCTGCTTTCCAGTGAATCCCTGGTAAATGACCTTGGTGTCGCCGTTGATGCGCAGGTTGTTGATGGTCTTGGCGTATTGCGAGGAAGAGTAGGCGCGGCGGCCAACGTTTTGCAGCGCCGAGGCGCGAGCGGCTCTGGTGAAAGACTGCATGATGTCGGTATTGAGAGGGTGAGAAGCAAAGGAGAGGGAGACGTCGCTTCTGGTGCAACGTTTGGGATAGAAGCAATGGATTCGTTGAGGGGAGCTGGGAAGGGAAAAACGTCGATACAGGAGCTTTCGGGAGGTCGTTAATTCGTATCAAGATTATCCCGTGGCCGGGATGCAACGGCCTAACCAGAACGGGTCGACCACACAAACTTCAGACTTTCCCAGCGCCAGGTCAGTTGGTCTTGACCTTGCGCTACGGGTGGTCTCGGGGGCAGTGTGCCGGCCGTTGGTGGCCGGCGATTAGATGATCCGGTGCAAAACCGCCTGAGAACCACTCAGAAGTACCCGTGGAGCGCCTGGGTTTTAGGTGAGCATCTTGATACACGGTTAATCGCGGGTTCTCGGTGAGGGCGAAAATGACGGGAACGTGCGTCATTGGGCATTGCATGGGCATAAGACCCTCTTTTCAACGGACTTGCATGTCCATTGTTTGGGGGAAGATGCAGAGTTTCAACTTCCGACCAAAAACTCGATTAAAATCGCGGACATTGACAGCCTTGTCCGGGGAAACGTGTCAGGGTGCGTTGAATTGACGGGGAAATGAGTGTATATTTTATCTATCTACTAGTTCTTAATGAGAGGGTTTGTTTATCCTAATAACGAATGATTTTTGTCATCTCCTGCCCTACCTTTCTCTCTTTCTTCGTCTGGTATGAACCCCTAATTGTTAGTGTAAGCAAAACGTTCGAGCAGATGCTTGAACGGCGAATGGAAATATTTGACCCCTGAAACAGCATCTCATACACAACCTCAATCAGTACCCTGGTCTTAGGGTATAATTGATCACCGCATCTAGTGAGTTATGTTCAACTCAACTACTTGAGATCGCATGACATTTCAGTACATTGTGCGCTTCTCAAAGGAATATTTGACGACGTGTGTTCAATTGTCGCCATATTCCAGCGGTTTAGTAGACGCACTTGACCTTCCAACCAACTGCCATGACCCTTGCAGCAAGGAAACAAGCCAGCGCCAGGACATAAGATAGACCATCGAACACGATGAGAGCTGTCCAGCCAGAGTCACCATTGTGTCCAGCTTCGAGGAGAGCACCAGCGATGGGCAAGCTGCTGAGTGTTCCAAAGCTGGCTACCATAAAAGCTGCGGAAATGAATCGTCCGTAGTCTCGAGGGTCGCACAACTGCCCGATACATACTGGAGTCAATCCAAGGTTTGAACCCGAGGCAAAGCCAAACACAACGGCGAACGCGATGATCATGGCCTCAGAATCACCGGCTGGAAGCCACAGAGCAAAGGCAGATATGATGCATAACCCAAGTGTAAGAAGGATAACGTTAAATCTCCCAATCTTGTCGGCTAAAAGACCAGGGAGGAAACGACCAAACAAAGAACCAGCGTTGAGTATCGAGATGAGAGTATAAGAGCTGTTGGCGTCGCCAGAATGTCTCCCGGCGTAAGACACGATGTAAGTCAACGGCACGAAGAGACCCCATTCCATAAAAAAGATCCCTAGAGCCGAGAACGCAAACTTCAGGTCTTTGAAGATGCCAAATTCGGGCCACACAGATGATACCTTATTCTGTCGTGGTAGACGTGATTGCATAAGGAGAGTGGTCGGCACGGTCAGGCCTAGGATAATAAACCCGAGGATACGGGTGGTCCATCCGAATCCGATACTAGGGAGGAGCTTTTGCAAAACAATGGGAAAGATAATACCACCAATTGAGCCAGCTGTCATCGCAACGCCTGTCGCGAGACCGCGTCTGACGTCAAACCAGTGGGCAATGGTTGCATAGGACGGTGAATTAAGGAGGGCGCCCCCCAGACCACCCACGACCGAGTATGAAAGGATGATCTGGTAGAATTCTATTCAACGGTTAGACACATTTGTTTGGGCACAGGTAATTGGGTTACTCACCTTCAGAAACACTGAGTAGAAAGAGACTGGTGGCGATGAGTATACCTCCCGAAGCCACGATAAGTCGGGGACCGAATTTGTCAAAAACAGGTCCAACCTGTATACCGACGATAAATACCATAAACAGATAGAGACTAAAGATCCAGCCGATCTGAGACGACGAGTAGTCGCGTAGCTGGTTCTCGGAAAAGTACGACTCAAACACAGCGGCGGTGTTAATGAGACCGTACACCGAAAACATTCCACAGAAGGAGCCAAACACTACAAGCCATGCTCGGATTCCACCTTCGGGAAACTCAAGATCGGCTTCACGATCGGTCGGCGTCGACCCTGCATTATCGGAGTGTCCTATGGCTCCATATTCAAGGCCGGTCTTGTCCGGAGCCGGGGCCGGAGGCTTTTCGGGATCCGCACGGTCAGCGGCCGCGGGGCAGTTGTTGATAGCTTCGTCCTGCGCAGGGCAAAGCCCGTGCTGGTTTTTTAGGCAGCTGTCCTCTGCATTGTGTTCGCTATAGGTCATGTGTGAGAAAACCTCTTGAGATCACAAAAAAAGAGACGCCCTTCAATGGCTGATTGTAGGCATGTGTAGTAATTGAGTTGGGAAGTGCAAGAAGGTTCCGCGGAGCGAGTGGTGGGGGTAAAGGATTTTTATAACATGCCCGGAACACGCATCCGAGTCCGTTAATAATAGCCTATGACAATCTGTGGCAGGGCGCTATCGACAAGTATACAGTAGCGTGCTAGGGCGTGAGTGAGCAGGGCTTGGCGTCCTTTCTCCAACTTGATGACTCGATTAAATGTGTACGGAGATTCTCATTTTCTATGACGAGCAAGTGAAATCACTTCCCTTGTTGCGTCGACGTTGTGAGAGCTATGGTAGTTTACCCTGGCTTTGAATCTGAGAGACTGAGACTAGACGACTTGGGGCTATAATAGCCGTGATCAACTGACGATCTGCTTTACGCGAATCACAACGTCTAGACACCTACACTTTTTGGTACTATTTGGGCACAATTTAACGGGCCCTAAACCCAAATCTTACTTGATTATCCCGGAAATTTTATCAAGATGATCAGGCATTCGTAGGAGTGATTAAATTACTACCGCGGTATCTAGCCCAACCACCAGCATTAAGTGTGTTGGTAGATGCTGACTACAGACTGCTATACCTGATTGATCTCTAAGATATATGCCTGACCTTCATATCTCAGGCAGATTGCACCGAATCATGGAGGGCAAGCCTCACAGTAATTGGTTCTTTCAAATATGTTTGTCAGTATACCTACAATACATACTTTTGATCTCGGATAAGTTGCCAACTACCAGATATATCCTCCATCATTTGTTAATTGTAGCCGACCCCTGGGACAGTGATGAAATTCCTATAATCATCCATAACGTCGGCCATGACCAAGTTCCCGGATCTTGAACGTATCGGTCGTACAGGCGGCTACACATAAACCAACTTACCTAAACACACAAGTTTTGGTGCCAGCTGAGGAATTACTCACGTCAGTGAACAATGTCTCGTTATGGCTCGTCCAGGTGGATCATGGCCTGATTGATTAGACATAGGATGAAAAGTAACTAGTCGGCGAACAAGCATTGGTGTAAATGTATCTGTCTCTCTGAGTATTGATTCTGTTCCAGAATAACGGCCCGCGAAACTGAAGAGTAGAATTGAAAGATAGTTTCAGATGTGAATGAATCTATTTATAATCGCAGTGATTGTCGAAGTAGTCTTGGGGCTTTTCAAATTGGCAGTACAACAAGTTGATTCGCTCCTAGGTAATCACTATTGCCCCTCATCAGAGAATCAGAGCCATGCCATCGTACTTAATACCAAAATACCTGCGTCCAAATAGGTTCCGGTTTGGGTAGCCTCATATATGGTGAGACACACTCCATTCGAATATCTGTTAAATAGAGCAGGATCTGGCTTAACACGGTGATCTCCAGGAATAAACAGTACGATAACCTTGACAACAAAGGTCTTAAGATTCATTGATATCTCCGGTTCGCCACTGTTTTATTAGGCAGGAAAGAGAACGACTACGACGGGGTCTTTCATGAATGTGGGAAAAAGAGGATTTATGTCAAGAAGTGAAGTTAGATCGTACGAATATAGATTTTATGGAACGTGAACGATTCTAGATAAAGACAAAACAGCTTACTCTTCACCAATATGGATCTGTCAGAGATTTGATTTTGAGCAGTGCGACGTGCATGCATTTGATCTGTGGTGAATGATAAACATCAATGAATGAAGTGGTCCTTCCGAAGATGCTAAACTGAATGGCTAGATATCACCAGTACGCATCGAAACGTTCTTCATTCGAACTGATCCAAAAACATGGCCATCTTACTTTGGTTTACGCCATCAAAGCAGAAGTAAATTGTAAAACTATAAAACGCCAGTGCCCAGTGATAAAGAGTCATCTCGTATCATGATATTGGTATCAATTAACCATACTAGTAAACTCCGTACCTGACGTTGTGCAGACCTTTAAAGGCCATTGCTCTTGCATGAAAACACACTGTTCACAGTTCCAGCATTAAATTGATCAATGATACCCTGTACACTGACGTATGTACCCAAGGTGAGGTATAGAGCGCCGGTCAACATGATGACAACATTCAATGCCACGGACAAATAGTCGAGAATGGGTTGTCGCTTTCTCCCAACCTTGATATCCGCATTCCGCATGCGGAAATAGGCTAAGGCCCAAAAGATGAATCCAAACCAACAGTTGAACAGCGATGACATGACAGATAACACTACGAAAATTGTGAGTATGATTCGATTAAGGTTTGGAAGTGTCACTTACATGAAGAGAAGAAGGGAATGATCTCGGCGATCAAGAATGATGCGGCCCAGCTGATAAGCAAGACGACTCCCCACCAGAACCAACCTTTGATAGTGTGTGAGGTGAGATGTTCGGAATCCTTGAACATTCGGAAGAAGACAAATCGACCTGTCACACTGGCATAGAGACACCCGACAAAAATAATAGTAGGTACCATGAAGGAGTACGAGACCTTCTTGTAGGTATCAGTTAGGACACCAAATGCTGGTGCGACCATGTACTGGTTTCCCGTGTAAGCGTAAATAACCGAGCCGACGACGCTGAATGTGATGATTTCAGCACAAGTGCAAGCCCATAGTGCTTTAGGGAAGTCTCTGTAGAATGGTTAGAAGTATTCATGTAGATCAATTGACTTGAGGTCTTACCTGGGATCTCTCATCTCGGCGATGAAACTGGGAATCGTTGTTTGACCGATGAACGTGTAGCTCATGTTCATGAACGCTGACATACCCGTAACAAGTGTAGTGCTGCTTGGCGTCCAGATGGAGATAATTGGTTCGCCATGCTCAGGGTACCCAGCGGGCTTACCCTGGGCGCCTGCAAATGCCGTTGCCAAGATGACCGAGATGAAAGTAAAAAATGTCGAAGCAAAGCCAAGCTTTGATAGCATGCTAAAGGTGCGCGGCAAGGACCCGATCCAGCTGATGGCGGTTACTACAACAGCGAATGCAACGGTTCTGCAGCCTGCAATCTTATCGGCTTCGGTCATGGTGTTGAGGTAGATTGCGCCTACAAGGACATGGAGAGCTTGGATGAAGGTGTTGTTGAGGACGAACATGACAGCCGTCCACCACCAGGCCCATCGCCCGTTCCACCAAATCATCTGGCCAATGTCGCACACATCTCTGACCTCGGGGTGTCGTAGACAAAATTCCCAAAGCACAAGACTTGTGTATAGGACCAGACCAGCAATGACAGCAGTCAGGATCAGCCCAGGTACAAGGCCAAGAAGACTGTACGACCATGGGAAGCTCATGATAGAGAGCACAATGTACTCGCTGAAGAGCAACCCCGCAGTCTTTTGCCAAGAACAGGTCCTGTATTGAATAGCATTGCCCGCTTCGGAAGCGACCTGCTTGTCGACGAGGTCCGCGGCTGTGTTGCTGTCGGCTTCGGAGAGATTGGTCGCCAAGTGCTCGGCGAGGGGTTCGATGCGTGGGCCAATTGTCACCTTGGAGCCTCCAAAGGCAGACGCAAGCCAAGACGAACTGCTTGGCGTGTGGGAGCGCTGAAGCTCTGCGTCCTCGAGGGTGGAGGATTTAGATGCCATGGCTGATGCGCGCGCTATTGATGATGGGCTATGATACTCAATACTGCAGATTCGAGGAGAATAGAAGTGGTAGGACAGCGTCGGCAGAGATGATGAAGAGAACAAGAGATGGGAGTGCAGTCCATTTAGCGAAAGAGCTCAGTAAAGTGCTAGACCGCGTCAACCTGGGAACGAGCAGGTAAAGGTACATTAATCTCTGCACCAACTGCCAAGGTCAATTAGTCCCGGCCTCGAGTGGCAGGGTCGATCTGCAGCTGTTTGAACTCCCCGATGCTCCACACGAGGAGGCGTCTGGCGTCAAGTAAAAAGTAAATAAAGGGCCCATCCTTGGCGATCAACTGATACACACGTCAATTGGATCAAACGGTTCACTACTGATTGGATCGTGACTGTGGGGGGATGCCCTCACTCCGGAAACACCGTCGCCAACCTTGACCTTGCATGGGTCGTGGCTTGTTCTGAAGTTTGGTCTTTGAGGTGGTCGACAATAGACTGGCTATCCTGTCTTGTATCGCTATTCGAGACAAATAATCCTCATTCCTCCAAGCCTTAAACCTCTAAGTTATACCTGCTGGTATGTCCAAAGGGCTTCAAGGTAGCCCATTCCTCAAAAGGCAGGTTACTTCAGTCGCAGTTCTCATCCTTCAAGATGACGCAGTGGCGCTAAAACCCCCCGAGTGCCATTCAAGGCTCACAGCGACTGCAGATCGCAATGGACTCTTGTAATCACGCAATGCACCAGCCGTCGTCGTTAGCACTCGGGCAATCTCTGTGTGTGCCCGCCCGCCGCCTATTGACCGGTTTTTAAGGTGGTGTGGCGCCCTTTTGCAATTTGGGTTTTAAGCTTACCTTGGATAAGCTTGTTTTTCTTTGCTAAGCTACTACTGTACTGGCCGCGCAACGGAAATACTGGAGAGATGGCTCTCAATACCCGGCGCCGCCGACCACCCGCTTTCTTAGGCTACGCCATAATTGTGTTTTTGTGCTACGACACCAAGACTATTAGTTGTATTGTTTTGTGAGTAATCTTAGGATAGAATTTTACAGAATTTTACCCAATAAGAAAGTTTGTTATAATTTATATTATCATATATAAAGTTTAGAGAGACAATGTTATCAGAACTCTTGTCTAACTACAATACTTATGCTTCACCATGATAATTCCACCAAGTAAAGCAATGTTCAGGCACTACTTCCGATTTACTCACCAGAAGGTGGATCAATCTCTGTACCCGCTGGCAACGGCTCGCCCAAATCAATTTTATCATCTTTCCAACTCAAAGGCTGAATAAACGTCTTCCTTGACGGACCACAGCGGTCATTCGCGTTGAGGTTAGCATGGAACACGTTCCAATCCTGTATGCCGTCAGGGCTCTTGAAGAAGGAGTTATGAGCAGGCCCGTAAAGACCATTCATGGTCTCAAAGATAGGCTCAGGCAATTTGTTCCATGACTTTGGACTGAGAGGATCGCCGCCTTTGCTCAATTTCAGGGCGCCGAGTTTGTATGCTGGTGTGTTACAGGAGTCGGCGGAGTAGACTACGTATGTAGTTCCAGCAGGCGAGACTATTCCGTATGGTCCCTCAAGAACAGGAGATTCTGACTTTTCCCATTCAAGTTCAGGGGCTGCCAACATTGTGGCATTGCCGCATGTTGTTGGTGATAAGAGCTTGGCGATCCAAAGAGATGCACCGTCGGGGCTCTCAGGTCCTTCAACGGCAGAGAACTAACCTGTTTAGCATACAGTTCAAGATTATGAGTATGGAAAGACATACCAGAAAGTAATCAGTGCCCTCAATACCAAAGATTGTCTACGAGGTCCAATTAGCCATACAGACGTAAAAAAGAAAAGTCATAGAGTAACACATACCGCATCAAGCATGCCAGCATTATAGTTTGGCGGGACGATTGCATCCAGGATTTTATAATCGGACGACAACGGATTTCCCTTGCCACCTTGGAGAACATATACCCTCAGAGTGGGCAACATAACGTCCCACTGATCAGGAGCACATACACTTGCTGAGAAGTACACGTACCAGCGGTCACCAAGTTTGTGCATTTCCGGAGCCCAAAAGTTACACTGCCTCTTGGGATCCGGATCAGTCGTATTGGACCAGATGATGTGCGATTCAGCTGTCTTGAGACCTTCTATGGTAGAGGCTGTGGTAATGCGTACATCAGTCCATGTTGTTGAGGTCAGATAGTACCTGAATGTGCCTGCTTAGTAAAAGTTACCAACATACTAGGTTGTATTCTACTTGCATTCCATCATGATATACCATGTGCGGATCACTGCCTTGTCTAATGGGATTCATAAATCCAAAAGCGAGATGTGACCAAAGGCCAAGAAAGGATAGGAACAATGAGAGAGTACGCATCTTTTCACTTCTCTTGTCTTGTGGAAAAGACGATTGTAGAGGGAAAGGAAAGCACAGACTATTTATCTCTGTTGCAAGTCTTCTTATATTTGATTTTATATCGGATCATTTCCTAATCAGTACGCCTTTCTCAATACAACGACGACGTATTGGCTGGGAAGAAAGCATACCACGCATCATGAGATCCCGACAACTTTTGTTTAGCTTTTTCTTGACTTAAACGAGCATTCATTAGTCCGCTTAGTGTTACGTTGCTATGCATAGAAAGAATCGCGGGGTGCATGAGGGGAAGAGGATACAAGTATGGTCAATACGACACGATCGACACGATTTTATCCATGCGCTCCAATCATGGAATTCAAACTTGGATGAAAGGGAAGTCATAATGGTCACAACCAATCCTAAACAACTCAGACTATCTAATTAATAAAAGTCATGGTTTAGATGCTGCGTATTTCTCCGCTTGCTGTATGTAACTGTTCTGCAAGGAGACTGGCTGGACACGCAGTACAATGAGCATGGGGTGCAGAAAGGTAATATTTATTTGACTAAGACTAAAGCCTCCTCACAAAACTATGATCATAAAGCATAGTTCCATAGTCCTTACAGCGAAACTCCTGGAAATTCAAAGTCGTCAAACACAACATCATCGGCTTGTGTCTACCACGTAGCGACCAGCTATATTTCCTGCAATCATCATGTCGTAAACCTTTTGGAGTTCTGAAAGTCCAACAATTCTGCATTCGATGTTAGTGGTGTTTCATGCGAGATTATAGACTGCTTACTTGAACGGTGCCTTGATAAGGCCTTGCCTATAAAACTCAATGGCTTCAGCAGTATCTTGTCGGTTGCCAACATAGCTGCCTTTGATATTGATCTCACTGTATCCTATAGTTGGCACATATCAAGTGGGATAGGAACAGTGGGTTATGCATACCGAACGACAGTATCAAAGACAGGCGCTTTGATGAAAGCATTGGCTGGTAGTCCGACACACACAATTGTGCCCTTACTCTTGACATACTGACTAGCCTGTTGGAAGGGCTCCTCGCTTGCAGCCAGAAGTAAAACTCCGTCAGGACCCAGTCCGTGTGTTGCCTTTTTGATATCAGCGACGATATCTGTAGACGTCTTGAAGTCGACAAAAGTATCAGCACCAAGCTCCGTGCAGACCTTTCGCTTTTCATCACCGCCGTCAAGAGCTGTTACCCGCAACCCCATCGCTTTGGCGTACTGAACAGCGAAAACTCCAAGGCCGCCGCCTGCGCCGGCAATGACCACACTCTGTCCAGGACGGACGCCAGAGGACTTCAGGGCTTTGTAGACAGTAAGGCCAGCACATAGAATCGGTGCCACACCAGCGAGATCACAGTCCTTGGGGATACGGGCAACATGCGCTGCCTTGCCGACAGCGTATTGTTGAAATGAACCGTCGACAGTATAGCCAGAAAGCGAAGCATCGGAACAGAGTGACTCGTTAGACTGTCGACACTGTTCACAGCTCATGCAGGAGCCGTGCAGCCACTTGAGACCTACATGGTCACCGATTTCAACATCTTTGACAAGCTCTCCCCGTGCAACTACTACGCCAGCGCCCTCGTGGCCACCAACTAGGGGCATCTTGGTATCAAGAGGCCAGTCACCGTTGATGGCATGGAGGTCTGTGTGGCAAACACCGCTGTACTTGACGTTGATCAAGACCTCGTCCGAGCCTGGTGTAGGAACGGGGATCTTTTTATACTGGACAGCTGCAAAAGTCAGCCCCGACTCATGACTCTACGGACGGGAAGCCACTCACATCCACCTTTTTGTTCTAAAACCTGTGCCCATTGCTCCTTGGGGATAATTGGGCTCGCCTCTGTGGCGTATTTGGCAATTTTGCCTAGGCTGTTGGTGGTGTTGAAGCTTGTGATGATATTGCCGGCACTAGCACGGCTGTTCGGGTTATGACGAGTACATGATTGGCCTCCAGAAGTTACGCAGCTTGCGCAAACTATTCTTTGAGTAGAGGAGAAGTTTCGACGGCTTGTTTGGATTTGAGCTGCTGTCAATCGTGCAATACGTGCTGTGTCTCGTGTAGTCAGCCTTCCTGTTCGGAGGATACTAGTTCGCATCATGTTGCTCGAAGACAACATTGTATAATTTAGTAAAGAAAATTGGGTATCTTATGGTGTAATACAACTGGATGAGTAGAAGGTTGCCTATGATAGCGACTATGACTCAACTTATAACCGAGCACTCTGTCAGCCCATTTTGATATTCTTGTGGTGCCATGGAAGAGCAACCGGCGCTGGACGTTTTTTTCATCAGATCATATCGCATCATTGAAAGTCTAAAGCGGATTCGAAATACCGGAAATGGGGGAATTGTGTTGTACTCTGAGCCGCGCGCTGCTATACCTTTATCCGCGGAGATGCGGCAAAGCCAGCTGACCCCGTGGGGTCTATAAGCCTTTCCCACCCACCCTTGTCAAGCCGGTCTCGTGTTTTTCTGCTTAATTTCAGTTACTGATTGTGACTGTGCCTCTGCAATTCCGTAACACCCGCATTATAACCGCTGTCAGTTCAATGTCAGAGTGAGCTGATTGCACCGTAATCGTTCATGTGCAGAGCTTGATGCGGTGGTGATGGGTTTCAGTTCCATCGCTGAGCCGCCAACAGACTTCTTCAAATGTCCAGAGTAAATGTACCTGACCTCCGGACTCTAAGAAGAAGGTGACACAGCCCCCAAAACCCCCAAAGGATGCTGTATGTCTCCTGTTTCGATTCCTTTCACACGGCTTCGGCTCCCGCAACACATGTTTTTGTTGTACACTGGCAAAGTAAATGTGAACTTTAACCGCACCAATGCTTAAGGTAAGAGGTTGACGACAGGTGAATGAAGCTGCGACGATCCCTCTAAAGAAGCAACATATTCCAAATCCGGTAGTTGAGTAGTGGGAGCGTTACAGTCGCATGCCGAAGTACAGCTGCGGAAAATCACTAAGCGAAATGACCTTATGACCTGGACTTTGAGTTCCTGAATCCACTGCGGGGCCGTTTCCCACGTGTCTTTGCTCGAAAATGATCAATTCCAATCCGCATTTTTTCATTTTGCTTGGAGTTACGAATCCGATGCTGAGTCTAGAACCCACTAAACATCAGCAGATTTAACGTTTTACGTCACGCGAGAATGTTGGTTGGACTGGCTCGAAAGGACCAATTTTTGATTAAATCGCCGACAACCGGAGGTGAGATTTGCTACATATGAGACTTTTCGACTAACGTAGAATATTTACTATAATTTTATACTAAAAATATTAAAATGATAAACTTTTAGAGGAAGATTTAGTAATACTCATAATAAAAAGAAATAATTTTACTTAATATTATTATACTTAAGTAAAGATGTCTCGGTAGACTCGCTGCCATTGTTTTATTTCTCCCTATAGACAGTGAAGAGAATATTACTTCCAAATGAAATACACAGCTGCTTAGATCAAGAGCCAACGTAACAAATAGTAATTAGTAGTTACCTACATTATCTATTAAACATTAAATATTAAGTTGTAACTATTCAAGAGACATCCTGTACAGGGGCTTACTCCTGATATGCCGCTCATACTCGGACATATCCCGATTCCAAATCGGCGCTCCCACAACTCGTAAGATATCAGCTGCCGTACGCTTCTTTCTATCCTCCAAATCCCGATCAATACCAGCGGCGATCAAAAGACTTGCGATTTGGTAAAGCCTATACTCTTCTGCATCATCCATGTCTTCCCAATTCGTCTTCGCTCTCCCTAAGGCGATCTGATTGGCGACGTGATGCAATGCGGTCCAGCCTCGGAGATCTGTTTGATTGATGGAAGCTCCAGAGGTTAGCAGGAATTGCACTGTCTCTACTGGATCAGAAGTTGAATCCCCTGAGCCATGTGTTGAAATGCACAGCATCAAAGGAGTTTGTTTATCGGGAAGTAAGCCCAAAGCTTGTAGGGGAAGGCCGTGATGGTGTAGAAATTCCATGACAGCACGTTTCCAGTATCGAAGACCACGACCGTTGTCTCCCGGGTTGGCACCATCAGGGGATCCTCCACCCTGAAGCAAAACACTGGCGTATTGAATAAATGTCGCCTCATCAGATTTGAACGCTACCGGGTCCTTGATCAGGCACACCAAAGCTTGGGTGATTTCTGACACCTTGAAATCTTTCTTGGCCCATATGGTTTCCTCAGAGCTGCAAAGAAACTTGACCACGTCCAGGCGTCTTTGTGACACGGCAGTTGAGATCGGGCCGTCAAACTTTCTCGAGGCTTCGAATTTTGGGACTCCCGCCTCTATCAGTAATTTGACCAGGTCTACCTCACAGCGACTGATGGCAGCTGCCAAGATAAAACCCGAGTCTGGGCGCAGGCTTGAACGTGGAAACCGATCTAGCAAGAAAGATGCGACCTGCTTGTGTCCTTCGAGAATTGCAAGCTCAAGAGGAGTCATTGCCAAGACCTCCTCTGCGCTCAACACCATTGTTGTAGCTCCCTGAATCTTGAGTATAGGATCGTCCCTTGGCCGCGAGGTTTTATGCCCGTAGAGCCAAGGCCGGATGTTGGCTTCTTTCATGTATCGAATCGTATGGGTACTATCGAGTAGCTTGTGAACGATTGCCGTTATTCCGAGCAAGCAAGCAAGTTGTAGATCATGAAGTCGCGTGATTGTGGACACCTCTTTCGGCTTTTCGAAGAAGATAATGCCGCTAATTTCTTCAAGTCCGTTGATCATATTGTAATGCTCCACGGAGGAAGGGTGAAGAGGTATGGGTGTAGGTCGTATCACAGCCCTGAGTTTCGATAGATAAAGAAACCACAGTTTACGGTAACCATGATTCTGTGACAAAAATGGCAACGCTCTGTTTGCCAACGTACCATCAGCAAGTTGTTGAGGACATTGCCGAAGGTGTCTGAACCAAAATCGGGTTGCGTAGGGAAGTGACAAAACATAGTCACCTTCAAGCTTCCCTTCGGACCATGCAGGAAGCTCCTCATCCATGACATCCAAACAGCGAGATGCAAGACGTTCGTGGTCATTATCAGGGACTATTCGGAAGATTTCAAGGTCGACGTCCTTATCTGCTGTAGTTCGAAGAAGATAATCTCCTACTGATGGATGAAATAATTGAATAGTCTGGACTGTTTCATGGCCAGCACTAGTCTTTCTTGTCTCGTTTTTGGTTGCGAAAAGGCTTTCACAGTGCTTTATACATGCTTTGAGGTTCTCAAGCCCAGTTTCGGAGTTTGAATCATGAATAGCTGTAAAGACATCCAGCTCTTCAAGAGTGAGTGGGTGATATGCTAATGTCACCCAGCTCAAAAGTAGTCGAGTTCTTTGCTGTTGCTCACGCGGGATGTTCAATAGAATCTTCTCGTAGATGGAAGTGACATCCTCAGAAACGTTGTCCAGATAAGCTGTGATGAGATCGTGTGGTATTTCCTTGGCGTTATGAATCGATAAGCTCGCCCAGAGAAATGAACCTTTGACCTTCTTTGAGAGGGCATCCTGCACTTGATTCTGAATCTCCCTGGGCCACTGGTACTCTTGCGCGATCTTGTGAACGGTGGTTTCTATATAGCGCTGGACATCCTGCACATTGGATTCGTGAAATTTCGAATCAAGGCACAAGGTCGAAAACGGATCAGAATCACCCGCGCAGCTTTGTGCCGAACGCCTGGTTATCAGTACTCTCACATTCCGGCGGTCCGTGTTTGTTGGCGATATGAGTTCTGAAAACTTGTCTATGAGAGCAGCGACAGATGACTCACCACACTCGTCAAGCCCATCGAGAACGCAAGTGACAGTCCCAGCACTGGGATCCCTGATCATGGCGTTGAAAATCTGCCAAAGCTTTTCCACTGAGCCAGTTGCCAAAGCCATTCGTTCGTCATGTAAGGACACAACTTTGTCCAGTCCATAACACATCAGCTGCGGCCGTAATCTGCAAAGCTGCCAAATGAGTCCACGGAGAACAGCCGTAGCTGAATTGGCATTGATATTTCCCCGGTTGCAAAAGAAATACAAGATAGTATCAGTCGAAATGCACTCGGCCAGCCGCTCGAGCTGCTCGGTAAGGTAGATGGCTAGCATAGTTTTGCCTTTTCCTGGATTGCCTTGGATGATGAGACCTCTGGATGCGCCGGAGTTTGAGAGCCATGAGCGGTAAATGGGAGTGTTGGTGATCCATGTACAGGTTCCTTCAACAATGTGGCCTCTTGTTGATTGAAGAGATGCACGGTCTCCTCTTGGGTCTGTGACGAATAAAATATCCAGAAATTCCGATTCGCGACCTTGAGACGTGTGTGAATATTCTAACGATTGCTGAGCAGACTTTGCCGCCCATGCCAATGGTTTGAATCTATGGAACGGTCAGACCATCCAACAAAAGATTGACGGGTGGAAATACTCACTTCGACTTTCTAAAAGCAACTAGACATATTTGTTCTCTATGTAGCTCTTCAAAAAGATTCTTAATTTCTTGCTTGTTGAGCTCAGCATAAACTCCCACCAAGCCTTGTTGAGTCACTGTATGATGGCCGCCATTGTCGATCCATTCAAGGTGAGATAGAATTTTGCCAATGACCTTATGGCAGTAAAGCAAGATTTGTTTGGTCAAGTCAAGTTGTTCTTGGTCATTATTGTAGTCGAGTGAAGGCTGTAGCTCAATTTTTTTGACTAGTTTGCAAAAGCTTTCGAGCTGTGTCACTCGATTCGTGACAGAGTTTGTATTATAATCGAGCTGTTGGAAGAACCGTATAGCTTCGTCTGTGATGCCCACTAATCGCGAAGCGGCATTCGTGAGGCCGACAGGGTCACTCATGACGTAAAGAATAGAGTTTGAATAATCATGAAATATTCTACAAGAACTCTGGACCGTGTGGCATTATATCGCGATTCAAAGCTGACGCGTGCCTAGACTCTTCATGCATCGTCACGAAGGCTTGTGTTGGGTTGGTAAGCCTAGACAGCTATTTTTAACAGTGACCAGGGCCAACCGAACGGCACAATTCGCTGACAGGGATGTTGAACACTGGTGCTGACTGGTCGAGTGACAGGGCGGTATACATGAAAATAGGACTTTCGTGTTCGCTGCGCCACAAGACGACGGTATTTTTCCAACGATGACATCAATGCATCAATAGAAAAATATTGTATGCCTGATCTTTATCTAGTAGGCATCACATGAACACTTACGGCTGGCGTAAAAAGCCATCCAGTGGCATTTATGATTGGTCTTATCAACTCTATGAATAGAAATCAAACAAGACGAGGCAACAGAGAATATGTGTTATCTCATGCAGCTAATGGCGTATTCTGTTAAGAAATCTCAGGTGTGGAATATCTAACCAAAGCTCCAAGCCCCGGCTGCAGAAGTTGGGAGCAGGTGACTAGATGCCTGAATTTCCCACCTTCAGGACTCGCCAAGGATCCCTTGATATCAAGCTCGCTAGCTTGAGGCCTGGGCAGGAGTCGGGCATGTATTTCTAACTATGAGATCTGTATCTTTCTTGACTCATATATAATTGTATAGTATTGGAATGCAATAGAATGTTAAGAAACGCTGTATGATTGTAATCTAAGACTAATTTTGATTCTAAGCTAACTTGATACAGTAGGCCTTTTATTAATAAGATTTCAACTTCATTAATTTAAAGTATCTAGTTATGTATTTTCTCTTCATTGCCGTTTACCAAGTCTCTCGATATTAAACCGATGTTGATTAGAATATGGCCCTGTTGTAATAAATGTTAGAATCTCTATAAAAACCAGAACCGATATCTCAGCATAATTAAGACAATACATACGCAGGTGGCAAACATTCCAACAATCTTGGATCCTTTAGGTTGGACAGTCACCCAACCTTTTTGCGTCCCATAAGGATATCCTGGAGTTTGTACATGGCGATTGAAGGTAGTGTTCATCTAACGTAGTAAGCAAACTGACTTTTGACGAGAGTTTTGTTTAGTCTAAGTACCTTCATGCCCACGAGAGACGCTCCTTGTTCCTGAACCTCAAAATTCTTTAGACGTTCTCCGGCAACGCCATCTATCATAAATGACACACTGGAATCATTTGAGTCCGAGAAGTTTCGTCGCCCCGGGAACTCCTGGTCAAATGGACCAATATTTCCAAGACGCCGGTTGTGGGAGGCATCGGCAAAGCGGAATTCTATGCCCGCAATATGGCAGATATCGAAGATCCAAATAACAATCTCAGTGAGAGTTGACGAATACATGTCATCAGCTTCACCAAAGAAAACGCTTGTGATTGGGAGTTTGAATCTGTTTGGTGGTTTATCGCCTCTGGTCCAATCGTAAAGAAGTCCCGTCGGTGGAACTTGAGGATACCAGAGGCAGTTATTTAGCCAGCTGAGCTCATCCAGTGAGCCCTTTCGGCTAAGTTTGACGAGTTTTATGGCCTGTGAAATATTAGCAGTTATATCTCAGTTCACAACGGTATGCCTGATGGTGGGAATGGAAGACAGCTACATAGAAACTTACATCAAACTCAGCTTTGATTGCTGAAAGGCTTGAGGCTCCAGCTAAGCGCCATCGTGGAGTACCAGCTGGCTCGCCTGCCCAGCTAGATAGTACCCCATCCTCATCGATGAGGGCTATTGCTTTAACACCAGATGTATGCAAGCCTAGCTCCCAGCCTTGAACATATCGTGCACTGGGAAGATGAATGTCAACCTCATTACCCTCATGTATGTACCCAATAGCATGGCGCTCATGTTCATGATCAATCAGGACCAAGCCAGAAACGAATACCCCCTCTGGTAGATTCACGAATGATACAGACATCCGTTGTACCTTGAGTGTTTGCGACAAGCTCAGGGTGCGAGCTCGTAAACTTCGATTGCCATTGAGAAATGATTGATCCGGTGGGGTGCTAGCGCATGCCGCTGTGTGCCAGCAAGCTGAAGTATCATCTGGATCCGCAGAAGTTTCAAACCAGGTTTGTAGGGGGCTCCCTTGGCAAGGTGTGTCCTCCATCTGAGACAGTAAGCCATGTAGTGTTTTGGCAAGGCTCCAAATTCGCTTGCGATTAGCCATACTAGGGTTATCCAAGGCCCAGATTTGGAGTGATAAGTAGAAGGCTCTCCATGATTCAGGTGTATGGTCTATGACCTCGGGTATGTGCTCGAACTCGTGGCCTGGTTGGAACCGCGAGGCCCAGAATCTTTCAGATAAGTTAAGGGAGGCGAAGACTGGGGACGCCAACCGTACTGCGTGAATTTCCGGGGTTGATAGTAACTCAGTGATTAACTGCAAGATGTCTGGAAACAAGCGAAAGAAGGGGTCTTTGGTAAGGGCGCCATTACTGAAGTTGACACGGCTCAGGAATACGTCGTTCTGCAGACGAGCAGTCTGCTGGATTGCATTGGCTAGGGCGGGGATGTGAAACGGATCTGATCGAAAGAGATTGGGAATAGTTCGTGGGTCAGGGAAGCGAGTATCTCGTGTCGGCACCTTAAAGTTCGTTTCCAGTATGCTTGCTCCTCCGTAGTCGTGTCCCCAGTTCAGGAAGGCTTCTTGACCAGTGGGCATGGACAAACATGCCGCAAACAAATGGCACAAGTTCGGGGTGGAATACTTTGTGAAAATATCCCAGCAAGATGCGTGAAAGCCGTAGCCCCAAGCCGAGTCATCTTCGTGTTGGGAGCGTGTGAAAATGGTTGGTTTATTAGGTGTCAAAGCCACATCGATGGTAGTGCCTGGCCCGGCATCGTCGTCGTAGCGCTTCCTTGGATCGTCTGGAGCAATTCCATCAAATTCACTGTGGCTGTTGCTCCATTTGCCGACACCAGAAACAGCGACATGGTTCACTAGATCGCTCTCAACCCAGACTGGTCAAATTAGAATCTACCTAGGTATTGAAGTCAGTAGTGATGAGGACTTACTTGCTCGAAACTCCTGAAGCCATGTTTCGCCAGACTGTTCAGTAATATGGACTCCGCAAAGAGTGCAGTATATCATGGCCGGTTAGGAATTTCCATATGATACCTTGTGTTGTATGAAGATGAGATGAGTAAAGTAATTCCACGGATGTTATGGCCAAAGAGCCCCGCCGTCAGCCTGAACTTCAAGGCACAAAACCGCCATGTTAAGCGCTGTTGTTTTAGCGCCCGCTGCAACCAACTTGACCTGCATATAGGCCGGCAGTGGCCTTTAGTACGGAAGGCCATAGGGGGCACTGTCCAGAAAGTTAAGGCCAAAAAAAAATATTATAATCACACCTCCTATATTACCTTATTAAAGGTATTATTAATTACCTATATTAAGCCTTACTTTAAAATAGGCCTGGAGAAATAATATTCCGCTATATATAATTATATAGTTATAATCTATATATGTTAATTACCTTAGCTTTATTTTTTTTCTTTAACCTTAATATAAATTTTAAGGTAAAACCCCCCCTTTAAATATATATAACGTTACTATAATTATATTTTATAATAATTTTTTTTTTTACCTTATAGAGCGTTATATTTATACCTTACTTTTATTTAATTTTATTATTATTTATTATATATAATTTTATACCTCTTTTTATAGGTTTTATATTATATTATTACCTTTAAAAATATATTATAACTTTATTATATAATATAGTATAATATTTAATAAAATTATATTATAAATTATATATTTTATT